>CM036774.1:3416963-3974463 GCA_020796225.1 Arion vulgaris
TGACGTCAGTTCAGTAACCAATGAGATGTACTTCACTGCACACACCTTTCTTCAATCCCACTGTCAATTCTGTCTTGCTCTAACAATGAATGGTTTATCTAAAGACAAATAATGGTAACAAATAGTGTTTATATGAGATAAATTGAATTACTGAGAAAATAAAAGAGCTATCGTGAACATCAGAAAGGAACCTAAACTATCCAACGATGACTACCACACACTTGACAGACAAGGACAGACTATCATCTTCCAACTCAGGATAGGACTTCACAGACTGAACAAACATCTACACAGGCTACGATTGTCTCCATCCCTCTGTGTCCCTGTGGCACCGCTGATCAAACCACAGAACATGTCCTTCAAGACTGTTTCCTGTATGTCCTCCCTAGAAAGGAATGCTGGCCCTACAACTCAACACTACATGGTACCAGAGATGAGCTCCAGACAACAGTCGTCTTTATCATAAGAGCGCGTCTAACGGTATAATCATCAAAACTACATGGCACTAGAGATGAGCTCCAGACAACAGTCGACTTCATCATAAGAACACGTCTAACGGTATAATCATCAAAACTACATGGCACCAGAGATTAGCTCCAGACAACAGTCGACTTCATCATAAGAAAGCGTCTAACGGTATAATCATCAAAATAGCAAAGGCAAAGAAGAAGATAAATGGAACATGAAATGATCCCAACTACACTTCATGACACTCAAGATTAGATTACTAAGTTCCTTCTACTTTGTTCTTACCGTGTGTTGGCGATCTTGGGAATCCCTTGCGCAAGATCGCCAAATGTGGCGCTGTAACAACAAAAGAGGAACCCGAATAGCTGAGAATCATCGTATTGTTGAGTCACAGAGAAAACGAGCAGCGCGAAAAGACAGAGCACACAACACGCACATGTCTAACCTTGATCAGGTATGCCCCACCTGTGGTCGGGGATTCTGTTCTAGGATTGGACTCTACAGTCACCTCCGCACACCAGAGAGGTGCAACAGTACACGTCTGAGATTGTTGTCATCATCGCTTGCGATGGACGGCTATTACCGTGTGTTATTATCAACCAAGTCAACCACTCTTTGTGATTTACGAGGTTCACGCTGATAACGTATGTTGTTCCTCAGTTTTTATACACCTTCATCATGTAGGATAGGCACATAACTAAGTTCCATTGCACTTGTGTGTTCCAGAGGGTTAGCTTGCAAAGTTCCCATTGCAATTGCGGGACCCCTAGGATTTGATTACTAAGTTCTCTCCGTTTATGTGTGTCTCTCAGTATAGTTTAGTCGTCAGATCATCACCAATGCACGTCAAACCAATTAGTCCATAAGTGCTCCGATCTCCTCAGTATGTCTCTCAGTTTAGTTTAGTCGTCGGATCATCATCACTGCATATTGAACCAAATAGTCCATAAGTGCTCCGATCTCCTCCTCAGTATGTCTCTCAGTTTAGTTTAGTCGTTAGATCATCACCACTACATATTGAACCAATTAGTCCATAAGTGATTCGGTCTCATCCTCAGTATGTCTCTCAGCATGTGACAACTAATGATCCCGGTTCTTTGTTGGTTTACTATTCTTCTTTGGCTACTAGCACAGTGCTCTCGTCTAGCTGCACCACATTTGACTTGGTATTCTTGCAGTCTGGTTAGTGTTGTAGATTCACCAACATTACTTGAATCATGTACACATCCTCTCTCCTTGGGAATTTATAATATGAGCCTGGTCCATTGCTCACCAGCTTTTGGCAGTAGCCATATCACCAGCCAAGGATTAACCTCACATTTAAGCAAAGAACGTAAAAAAAAAAGTAAAGGAACCCTTTCATACCTTGTGGTATATAGGGTAATACAGTGTTAGGTCTGTATTTTTCATTGACCGTCGGCACACGATGAACATACCATCGAGCGCAGAGACAGGCTGCGCTATCTTGGAAAAACCTTTGATCGTAGTCTATCTTTCAAACACCATATTGAACAGACGATACAACGGTGCAAGCGTGGTCTTGCGGTTCTCAAAGTTATGGTGGCCGCACACCTTGAGCAGAGACTACTTGCCATTTTGTTCGATCGACTGGTAATGTCAGTGGTAGATTACGGACTCGGAATTCTTACGATATCAAGATCACAATGTGAACGACTCGAACGGGTTCAGAATGAAGGTATGCGTATAGTTCTGGGGCTGCACTAGAGATACTCCCATTGTGAAGATGAGATATATGCTTGGCCTTCTGTCACTACGCTCCCGTCATGCAATCGTCCTAAACCAAGGCATATATGCGGGTTACTTCGGATAAGAGACATCCACTTCACAAGAACACTAATAATGTTAAGGGCACGAGAATCAAGCGTGGCATGTCGTGGATGGCCCAGGCTGAGAGAACAATTAGCCAGGTGACTACGGTTGCGACTCTACCAAAAGGGGAAGAATGGATCCCAACAGATGGTAGCATGATGAACTATCTCAACGTTATCATTACTCTTGGAAGAGAATGTAGAGATTGGGGCAACATGAAGGCTGATCTCGCAGTTAAGCAGCTGATAGAAGATAATGCAAGGGATGATGATGTTGTTGTATATACTGATGGGTCGGTTCAACGTGGTGAGAAATCCGGCTGGGGTTTCTTGGCTAATGCGCATGGTAAGGTTGTTGCAGAGCGAAGTGGGGCATACAGGACAACTACTTCTAGTATGAGGATGGAGGTTGAGACCGTTACTGCTGCCCTCCATTGGATTTCTGGGACTTCATTTACTGGGGCAATTGTTGTCTCTGACTCTCAGTCGATGCTTCACAAGATCCAGAAGGGCAGGTTTCGGTATGAGTGGATGTCGTCTATAGAAGTTTCTAACCTCCAGCGGCTTACGTGGATATACTGTCCTGGGCATGCGGGTGTTTACGGTAATGAAAGAGCGGACAGGCTTGTGTCAACAGCATCGATTGTTGGGGAGTTGAAGATGGATAAGGGGATATTCTTCGGTCTCTTCGCGACTCTCTGTTGGATGAGGACACTAAAATCGATGTTGAATCGATCAAGCGATTTAAGCAGTTTGGAGTTACCCGTTGTTCAAGTCGAACTGGATGCCTGAGAGGCAGAATGAGAGGTGTGTTTAATCAGCGAGCCACAGGTACCATCAGTATGCATACTCTTCGATATCTGTTGGGGAGACTGAGCACCTATTTGTCTGCCCGGAGTGCAATGACGTCAGTTTAGTAACCAATAACCAATAACTACACGATGGATGATGTGATCAGCATCACATCGGCCGCCTTTGATTTCCCAGAGCATGTCTGGTGCCCAGTTGAGGCTGGGTCGACCTGAGAGCCGTCGCGGTCGGGAAAAATTCCACGCCCTCTGCGGGAGTTGAACCCGGACCACCAGCCTTGAGAAGCGAGTTCACTAACAACTACGCTACCGCGGCTCTCTAAAAGCAAAGAACATATCATTATTGAAAAATTCAGTTTGTTATAAGCATCCTCCAAGTCGATGGCCACATCAATAGTCTCTTGCTTGGATTGGAAGCCTTCATAAACATCATGAGCAAACCTGCCAGCACTGTCCCATGCCCCTTTCATTGGCCGGTAGCTACCCAAAGTGTCAAGGAGAATGTGGTCATTCTCCAAGTGACACATTACCTTTCTAGCCACTATCTTCTCTAGTAATTTGCCATATACATTTTGTAAGGTGAGCATGCGGTAGCTGCTGAGCAGTTTAGGATCCTTCCCATGTTTATGGAGAAGCGGTAAATAGCTATGAAGCCCGCCCGAGTGGTTACCGGGGCCCAAATTTGGGGTGTAAAGAATGGAACCACTGTTACCTGCCATGCATATCGTAGGAGGCGACTAAGGAGATTTGGCTGAAATCGGATGCACATGTCCTAAACGTGTAGAGGTCTATGCGTTTAGGGGCCTACCAAACCAATGTGCAACGTATACAAGTTCTTGGCAAAGACCAAACATATCACAAAGAGTGATTAAAATTGGTCGTGAAGAACGAACGCAAAGAAGAAGAAGAAGAGCTATGAAGCCAATCCTCAGGTACCACAGCATTCTGTACACTTTTTAAAAAAATCCATAACAACTGCATTAAACCTTTGTTAAGTCTCGTCAAGCTGTTTGATGTGATGATATTGGTCACCATCAGACCCTGGAGCAGTTCTGGTGCTTGCTTTGAGTGCATTAACAACATCCTCCTTTGTTATTAAGTATTAAGTCAATGTAAGGTTCTCCAGAGCTAGTAATATCACGAAGAGCATTCATGATATTATGGCGGTCAGCTTTTCCCCCTTTTTCTGTCTGTTCCACGAAACGATGAAGGAACCCCTGCCCCTTTTCTGCATCTGTTGTCAATACGGCCCATGACGAGTCACGTAAAGTAGAAATCTACAGGTGAAATGCGATGCCTGCGAAAAGTTACAAATTACACCAGAAAAAACGGTCACCAACATAAAAAAGTTTGCACAGAACCTTGCTTGAAATACATATCGAAAAAGGGTGGAGACTGCAGTAAAACTTGGAAAAATAGGTAAACACGTAAAAACAAAGTACTACAGTTTTACAAAATACATAAACAGTGACGATAAACAGCAACGTTTCGACCAAAAGGCCTTTATCAAGAAAACAATACAACAAGAATGACGAATTTCGAGGAACACTACAAATGGACGATTACATGTGGAAACATAAACCTATCTGATGAAAATCTGGGAATAAAAACGAACAACGAAATGAGTGCAACACAAAAACCGAAAGTGGAAAAGGAGAGGAACAATAAACAATATAGTGGATAAATGACACATATATGGAGCAAACACACATATAGATAACAAGGCACGAGATAAGACAGTACTAAGAAGCATAGGAATGTAATGCGTTGAGTCCAAGAGGTCGCAAAGTGCCATAGAATGAAATAAAACGGTTCTCCAGGGCGAATCGATTGCGATCATCGGAGGAACATGATCGGATGGCTGTGACCTGGACATCGTCAACTCCTGAATGGCCAGTATCATTGAAATGAGTTGCCACAGGAGTCACAGAGCATTGGCGAATATCGCGTAAGTGTTGGGCGAATCGGTCACTGAGCCTCTTACCGGTTTCAACAATATAGGCCTTATGGCATCGTTTGCAGGTGATAGCATAGATGATATTGCGGGACTTACACGTGAAACTGTCTTGAATGGTATAGGTAGCTTTTGGAAAAGAGACAGTACTGGTCTGTATTACATATGCACATGTATTACAGCGCCGACGGCCACATTGGATGGTGCCAAAGTGACTCTGGGTGTTAGGCTTGAGGCGACTGTGTACCAACAAATCCTTGAGGCTTCTGTCCGTCTGTACGCCACCAAAGGATAGTGTTGGAAGACTGAACGTGTCTCAGGATCAGACTGAAGAATAGGAGATGATGGAATAAGACCTTTTTCACCAGGAACTATGAGGGTGGAAAGTTAAGATAAGTTTAACCCTGTCAGACTTGGGGGTTCTAAGTATGTGAGAGAGGGCCTCCTGGCGAGCAATTAGCTGAACCCGATGCATGGCAGATGTAAGCACATTCTCCGGGTATAGGCGCTGGCGGAAGAAATCAAGCATCTCATGAGCTCTATCAAGAAAATCGTTGTCCTCGCTGCAGAGGCGACGAAGGCGTAAGAGTTGAGAGAAAGGTAAAGAGTCACGACAAGCCTGGGGATGGGAAGAGGTATACAGAAGAAAGCTATGTGTATCAGTAGGCTTGTAGTATACTGATGTAGTGATAGTGGATAGGCTGATGGTGATAGTGATGTCAAGAAAATTGACACAGGAGGTAGAGATGTGAGAGGTGAACCGAATAGCAGGATTGAAGGCATTGATGAAGGTAATGAAGCGTGACAAATCGGCTTCAGACATATCGGTAACTCCAATACAATCATCGATGTATCTATGATACACGGACGGAAGGCCATCATAGGTGTTCCATACTAAGTGTTCAAGATGACCCATGAATAGACAAGCATAGCTGGGTCCCATTTTAGTACCCATGGCGACCCACTAATCTGTTCGAAGAACTGGTCATTGAACTGAAAGGAGTTGAGAGTGAGAACTAGTTCTGCAAGACGAAGGAGAGTCGAGGTGGAGACAAGAGGGTTAGTTCTCCTGTCGAGAAAAACTGGAGAGCTTGAAGTCCGTCAGAATGAGGTATAGAGGTATACAGTGAGCAGACATCAAGGAGGAAGAGGCGATAAGTCCTGCCAGGCAACAACTTAATAGAAGAAAAACAGACAAAGTGTGGTTAGTATCTTTCAAGAATGAAGGTAGTGTGGTGACTATAGGGTTGAAGATACTGTCAAGGAATGCGGAGATATGTTCCGTAGGACAAGAGCAAGCAGAAACAATAGGCCTACCAGGATTGTGAAGTTTATGAATTTTGGGAGCATATAGAATGCGGGTTTGCCCAAACAACTGTCGATGACACATAGTGATGATGCGCTGGTAGGAAGGTCTTTAGAGGCAATGAGGTTCTTGATGACTGTACGGACCTTACTATTGTTGGATAGTGTGGCATCAGAAGGAATATTTTTGTAGAATAGGGTGTTGAGTAGTTGGTTGTGGCCTTCCTGAAGATATAGTTCTTTACTCCATACGACTATGGCACCACCTTTATCAGCGGGTTTGATAACAATGTCATCACGTCGACGGAGGTGGGATAGAGCACGAAACTCGGACGGTGACATGTTAGAACGCCCTAGACGTTTAGGGTGGAGAAGTCCAATGTCGTATGAAGTATTCTTGAAATACATAGAGAAACAAAGAATGAAGTAGTTCGGTCACTTAATGTGCATCCAAACTCCACAGTATACACAGTCTTCTACATCAGGTAAGAAAGAAGGCGAGAGGGAGACCACGAAAAAAGATGGTTAGACTGCATAGCAAATCTTGTCAAAAAGCCAAAATAACTATCACCCAAGCCACTAGAGCAGCACAAGACAAAACTACACTGAGCAACAACCCTGCGTGACGACAAAAGAAGAAGGAAAGAAAGGCATTATTTAAGCAGTACAAATATTGGACATTAGTGGTTTCTGTGCAACAACCCGGTAGCAGTGTGACGACAAAAGAAGAAGAAGAAGTGGTTATAACCTGACTGCATTAATATAATCACCCGGTGACGACATTACAAACGCCGTGAAACACTTACATTGTGTTAGCAGCTTACACCAACCATGGCCACAATCTGTCTCGCTGTATGCCCTGTGGCAGGTACACACATTTCATTTATATTACATCGATTCAGAACGAATGCCGAGTCATTATCTACGCCTATTTTAAGAAATACTGTAATGGTTTACCAAGAAATCGTTACAAACTGAAAGTAATTCTTTTTGCGTTCTCTTCTTCTTCTTCTTTTTTTGTCGTACACCTCCGGTTGTTGCCAGTGTCGTGGTTTCTGTTTTTGTCTTGCGCGTTCTGGTGGCTTGTGTGATTTTATCTTTGCTTTTTCACGAGATGCTCCCACGCATCTAACCATCTTTCTGGGTCTTCCTCTTGCCTTCTTTCCCGATGTTCTTCTTCCCCCAATTTTAATCACTCGTTGTGATATCTTTAATCTTTGCCAAGAACTGTATACTTTTGCACATTGGTTTGGTAGGCCCCTGAACGCATAGATTTCTACACGTTTAGGACACGTGCATCCGATTTCAGCCAAACTGAAAGTAATTATAATTTGTCAGTTCATCATCATCAAATAGCTTGTCCTGAACAGAACTTTGCCACCCCAACAGTCCTCCGGAATTTCTCTCCCCTCATGGCCAGATGTCCTGCCTCTGCAGCCGTCATTTCAAACCATCAGTTACATCCTGAATCCATCTTCTTTCTCTTCTTCTCTTTGCCGGTATGCCTCCTTCCATGATGGTCTTCTCCATCCCTTCATGTCTTTTATATTTCCAAAATATCTCAATTTTTTTTCTTTATTTGTAGCATGGGCCCAGTTTTCTTGATTTTGAGTTTTCGGGATAGATCTATTTGTTCTATTCTCTGTCCAAGATATACGGAGGACTCTTCTATAACACTTTTATTCAAAAGCACATATATGTTTTTCCACTGCTTTATTAATTGTCCATGCTTCACACCCACACGTTGCCACTGGGAATATGCATGCTCTTAATATTCTGATCTTTGTTTTCTTATCAGTTCCATTTTTTGTCAGTTACAAGTGGGATAATCTATAGAATGATTTGGTATTCATGATATGTTTAGGCCTACTAATCTAATCAGCACTAACCTATCCCTCCCTTTTCGTTAACAGGACAACTATAAACTTATCTAGAGTTGGTTGTGGTTACACTTGTTTAGTATGTTGACAATTATCTCAAATTATAGAATGAATCGTATTACAAAAATAAATGGTGTCCAATTAAGCAAATATTGATTGGGGATCGGGCGTTGTTAGGATCAGGGATCGGGTTTTTTAGCTTATCGGGTTTAAAGGTAGGATCGGTGGATATAAAGTTCTCGCTCTCATGTGAATCCTGAAAGAGCGTGTATGTTGGGGTGCTCTTTGAATAACTCCACATTCAAGGCTGAACTACCCAGAATCGCTTGATGAACATACCATCGAACGCAGTGGCAGGCTGTGTATCTTGGAATAACCTTAATCGTAGTCTATCTTTCAAACACCATTTGGGAACAGACGATACAACGTTGGAAACGTGGTCTTGCGTCTCTCAAAGTTATGGTCGCCGCACATCTTGAGCAGTGACTACTTATTCTTTGCCGATCGATGACTTGAAGGAACTGCAAGCATCACTAAGTATGCAACATCTTTCTAGAGTGGTAATACAGTGGATACCATCTCACTGGGAATACCTGGAAATGAGATTGCAGACATATTGCAAAAAGCAGGAAGCAGGCTACCACAGACAGACCCCAGATGACAGTATGAGGAAGCAAAAGTACGGATAAAATGGCCTAAAAGAATAAATGGCTGAGAGATCACCGGGGCATAAAAAGGACGATGTACCACCAACTAAGTAGAGAGGAACAGGTTGTCATTTTTCGTCTACGAACAGGGCACAATAGACTAAGGTACCATCTTTAACATGTATAAATAGGCCCATCTGACATATGTACATGTGGCACCAGCAAGATGACAGAGAAAAATACTGCAAGAATGTCCAATACATGGAACAGAGAAAAACACATGGCCAATCCCCTATCAGTCCAAGACAAGCTATATGGAGATGTACAGGGACTCCGGTTGACCACTAACTACTTTAAAAGTATACAAATCATGTCAGCCCAAGACAAGCTATTCGGAGATGTACATGGACTCCGGTTGACCACTAACTACTTTAAAAGTATACAAACCGATGTCAGTCCAAGACAAGCTATACGGAGATGTACATGGACTGGTTGACCACTAACTACTTTAAAAGTATAAAAATCGAGTCAGTCCAAGACGCTTTACGGAGATTGTACATGGACTCTGGTTGACCACTAACTACTTTAAAAGTATACAAATCGATGTCAGCCCAAGACAAGCTATCGGAGATGCCCATGGACTCTGGTTGACCACTAACTACTTTAAAAGTATACCAATCGATGTCAGTCCAAGACAAGCTATACGGAGATGTACATGGACTCTGGTTGACCACTAACTACTTTAAAGTATACAAATCGATGTCAGTCCAAGACAAGCTATATGGAAATGTACATGGACTCTGGTTGACCACTAACTACTTTAAAAGTATACAAATCGATGTCAGTCCAAGACAAGCTATACGGAGATGTACATGGACTCGGTTGACCACTAACTACTTTAAAAGTATACAAATCGATGTCAGTCCAAGACAAGCTATACGGAGATGTACATGGACTCTGGTTGACTACTAACTACTTTAAAAGTATACAAATCGATGTCAGTCCAAGACAAGCTATAAGGAGATGTACATGGACTCTGGTTGACCACTAACTACTTTAAAAGTATACAACTCGATGTCAGTCCAAGACAAGCTATATGGAGATGTACATAGACTCCGGTTGACCACTAACTACTTTAAAAGTATACAAATCGATGTCTGAAAACGTTGGAAGAAGAAGGAGAAGAAGAAGAGTTCGATCGATGGTTATGTCCATTGGTCATTTCTGCGGAGAGCGATCAAGACATATGAGGTCAAACCTCATGCATTGAAGTCAGTCCTTTATCTTTCCACCCTAGTCTTTATTTGAAAGTTAGGAAGGTTGAGCGTCCGAGTGGTTACGGGGCCCAAATTCGGGGTGTAAAGAATAGAACCACTGTTACCTGCAACGCATGTCGTAAGGAGCAGCTAAGGAGGTTTGGCTGAAATCGGATGCAAATATTCTAAACGTGTAGAAGTCTATGCGTTTAGGGACCTACCAAACCAATGTGCAACGAATACACGTTCTTGACAAAAATCAGACATCACAAAGAGTGATTAAAATTAGACGTAAAGAATGAACGCAAAGAAGAAGAAGGAAGGGTGTAAAGGAAAATTAGTAACCTGTTGATGACACATGGAACAATCCAGGTTAACCCTCCTCTCAGGGATGTAGACTGGAAATCTCCTAGTTCATTTTGTTTTGTTCTATGTAGAGATAAACAGGCATGCAGATACCAGATGTTCTAACCTACGAATCTTAAGGCTTTTAACTGATACAACAATCTCTCGCTCAAAGATGCAAATCAATACGAACCACAAAGAGTGGATGATGGAGAGCTAACGAAGAGAAATTATACAATTAATGATTTCTTCTTCTAACGCTCCATATCGACCACTTGTTAACCACTCTGTGTGATTGGTATGTGATCTGCGCCTAAGAGCGATTGACATGTGTCAGTTATGTATACAAGAGGCTAGCACATCCGATTTCTGCGATGTTTTTATTTACTAGGAGTCTTCCTAGGTCCTACATCTGTTGCTTCTTACGACATGCCTTGTAGGTTGGAGTGGTGCTATTCTTTGCTTCCTTGGGACACTGCACCACACAGGCGTGTATAATGAATCGTCTTCTTCTTCATGTACTCACTAGATTGAGATTTCGGATTCTCTAATAAAGGCAGCCGTCTGCCTCAGATTATCAACAACGCTATACAGTTTGTCTTGGGCGCTGGTGAAAGTGGGCCACCTCTTTCTTCTCAAGTCTGCATACTGGGGTCAGTTCTGTAGGATATAATTCCAATGATTTCTTCTTCCCTGTTTGTGCTGACCTCTTCCCGGAGTAAGTTTTGGTCCCCCTCGTGATGGTAAGTCTGACATTCTTACTGCATGGCTAAATCTCCGAGACAGATTGGCGACCGTAGAATCGTTATCCCATTCCTCATTGTGAGGGGTCGTTGCACCATGTTATGCCCTTACGGATTGGTGCATCCGTTTTTGCAAGCATTTGTTTCAGGTTAGCATTCCCTAGCGGACACGTGCATCCGATTTCAGTCAAATCTCCTTAGCTGCCTCTTACGACATGCGTGGCAGGTAACAGTGGTTCTTTTATTTACACCCCAAATTTGGGCCCCGGTAACCACTCGGGCGGTATAATGGATCAAAAACGATGATAAATAGACATTTTAAGAAACAGTGACAACAAAATCATTAAACTGCAGACCTGCTTTCCTGGTTATCAGTGCCGTTCGCAATGCCTTCTCCTACTTAAGAGGTAATAAAATAATTCTTCTTCTGTGTTCTCCGGCTATGAATTAGGCGTGGTCTGAAGTGTCTGGCATGGCGCTTCTGAATGATTTTTGTGTGAAGGCTTGCTTTCCTTATTATCATTCTCCTATTTAAGAGGTAATAAAATAATTCTTCTTCTGTGTTCTCCGCATGAATTAGGGCTAGTCTGAAGTGTTCTGGCATGGCGCTTCTGAATGATTTTTGTGTGAAGGCTTGCTTTCCTTATTATCATTCTCCTATTTAAGAGGTAATAAAATAATTCTTCTTCTGTGTTCTCCGGCTATGAATTAGGCGTAATCTGAAGTGTCTGGCATGGCGCTTCTGAATGATTTTTGTGTGAAGGCTTGCTTTCCTTATTATCATTCTCCTACTTAAGAAGTAATAAACTAATTCTTCTTCTGTGTTCTCCCGCTATGAATTAGGCGTGGTCTGAAGTGTCTGGCATGGCGCTTCTGAATGATTTTTGTGTGAAGGCTTGCTTTCCTTATTATCATTCTCCTACCAAGAGGTAATAAATAATTCTTCTTCTGTGTTCTCCCGCTATGAATTAGGCGTAGTCTGAAGTGCCTGGCATGGCGCTTCTGAATGATTTTTGTTTGAAGGCATTTCCTTATTATCAGTGTCCCTCGCCATGCATTCTCCTACTTCAGATGTAATAAAATAATGAACTCTGAAAGTCATACGATCATATGTGCCACATATTGTTTAATATTTTGTGTAATTTATAAATGTATAACAAATACATTTCAAAATAATAAACTTTATAAATATCCAAAAAATATTGAAACTTCTTCAAATTTAAATATGGACATTTCTCAAAATACAATTATTTATTTTAGGAATTATAAACTTGTGCAGTGTTTGAAATATTTTGATTTTTACTCTCCCCACACACCAAAACACCAGTGTGTTGCCAGGACTCACAAGGGGAAGCAAAGAATAGTAACACTGCAGCCTACATGGCATGTTGTAAGAGGCGACTGAGGTAGAGCCTAGGAAGCACCTAGTAAATAAAAGTATCGCAGAAATAGGATGTGCAGGCCTACTTATAGGCGCATAATTGACACAACATACAATTGCTCTTAGGATCAGATCGCATACAAATCACACAGAGTGGTTGATAAGTGTTCGATATGGAAGCAGTTACAAGAAGAAGAAGGAGGGCACAACATACAATCTCTCTTAGGCTCAGATCATTACAATCACACAGAGTGGTTTAACAAGTGGTCGATATGGAGCATTCAAAGAAGAAGAAGGAGAGGCACAATATACAATCTCTCTTAGGCTCAGATCATATACAAATCACACAGAGTGGTTTAACAAGTGGTCGATATGGAACGTTCAAGAAATAATGAATTAATTATTTTTAAAAGAATAAATTGTGCATATTTTGAAATGATAAAAATTCAACATGAGAGCAAAAAAAAAATGGACAGATACCCTTTTTTATACCTTAAGGTATGTTGGGTAACACAGTGTTCGCCAGTATTTTTATTGATCATCGGAACATGATATGGTCAACATCACACCTGCTCCCTTTACTCCGCATGCTTTTCCTGGTACTCAATTAAGGCTTGGTCGACCTGGCGCAGCTACTGATCAGAAAAATATTCCATGCCCACTGTTGAATTAAACCTGGATCTCTAGTCTAAGACACATGTTCACTAACAACTACGCTGTATAATTCACTAAAAGAGGATGAAATTTGTACAATACTACAACAAATGATTTAGTGATAAGCTATCACAACCAATCATATAGTCAGAAAATACCATAGCCAGAGATATAGTTGAAAAATACCATAGCCAGGGATTGGTTATTGGTTACTAAACTGACGTCATTCCACCCCGGGCAGACCCATAGGTGCTCAGTCTCCCCAACAGATATCAAAGAGTATGCATACTGATGTTTCCCGTGGCTCGCTGATTAAACACACCTCTCACTCTGCCTCTCAGGCATCCAATTCGACTTGTACAACGGGTAACTCTAAGCTGCCTAAATATCTTGATCAATTCAATATAGATTTTAGTGTCCTCATCCAACAGACAGTCGCGAAGAGACCGAAGAATATCCCCTTATCCATCTTCAACTCCCCAACAATCGATGCTGTTGATGCAAGCCTGTCCGCTCTTCATTACCGTAAACACCCGCATGCCCAGGACAGTATATCTACGTATAGTCAGGGATATAGTCATAAAATACCATACCCATCATAGAAAAATCGACCAGCAATGACGGAATCGGGAGGGCCATTCAGAATCAGGACTGTTTGATTCTGGACACGACTTTAGCGCATTTCCACCGTATTGGTGGGTATTTCGTTACGCTTTGCGAGCTACTGAGTTAGTGCTTGAGCAACGCTGTGAGCTATGAATGTCACATGGAATGCTTTTTGCTGTGTCAACCGTGCATTTGTTGTGATTGTGGATATTCAGAAAATGGCGGACAGTGGTTATAACGAACCAACTCAATCTGCCTTACGCAGTGTTTTGCTCCTGATTGATGTTCCCTTTGACATGAATTTCAATTCAAGTGATGAACAGTTTTGTGTTGACACTTTAGCGATGGCCATATGCATTAATGTGGTGCTGGTTGCTTTTTGTGAGGGACGGCTGTTTCATTCTGGAATTAGTTCACGACACAGGAGACAGTTGTTAGCATTTTGTGTGATTTTCAGTTGCTTTACAGGAACGAAGCAATTATGGGTGACCATTGCAGTGAAGTTGAAACCGTGCATATGAACTATACCATAACCAGGGATATAGTCATAAAATACCATAACCAGGGATATAGTCATAAAATACCATAACCAGGGATATAGTCATAAAAATACCATAACCAGGGATATAGTCATAAAAATACCATAATCAGAAATAGAGTCATAAAAATACCATAACCAGAAATACAGTCAAAAAATACCATAACCAGGGATATAGTCATAAAATACCATAACCAGGGACATAGAAAATAAAATACCATAACCAGGGACATAATCATAAAATACCATAACCAGGGAGATAGTCATAAAATACCATAACCAGAGACATAGTCATAAAATACCATAACCAGGAACATAGTCATAAAATACCATAACCAGGGACATAGTCATAAAAATACCATAACCAGGGATATAGTCATAAAAATACCATAACCAGAAATAGAGTCATAAAATACCATAACCAGCAATATAGTTGTAAAATACCATAACCAGGGACATAGTCATAAAATACCATAACCAGGGACATAGTCATAAAATACCATAACCAGGGACAGTCATAAAATACCATAACCAGGAATATAGTTGTAAAATATCATAACCAGGATATAGTCAAAAACACCTATAACCAGTAAAGAAATCAAATCTAGAACAAAAATTTGAATATTTAACTCCAATGTTAAAGCAGTTCTGTTGTATGGGTCAGAAACATGGAGAACTACTAAAATTCTTTTCTTTTTTCCTCTCCGCTCCTTGTGGAGCATAGGACCTCAAAAGTTGTTAGTTGTTCTCTGTCTCTGGCTCTTTTCTTTATGGTCTCCCAGGATAGTTGAGCACTCTTCAGTTCCTCAAGAAGACTTTGTCTCCAGGTCTGTTTAGGTGTCCTCTTTTCGTTTTCTTGGGGTTTCCCCTCAAGTGCTTGTCTAGTGATACTTGATTGTCTTTTGTAGGTATGCCTGACACATCGTCATTTTCTCCTCTCTGACCTGGGTCATCATGGGTCCGGTTCTTATCCACAGGTCTGTGTTTGCAACTTTGTCATACCATCACAGTGTGAGAATCTGTCGAAGACATCCGTTGACAAAGGTTTGAATCTTATTTGTATTTAACTTGGTGACTCGCCACATTTCTGAGCCATACAGCAACATAGATCTTACATTTGAGCTGAATAAACTACTAACATAATAAATTTTAAATTACACACATTCATCAACTGGTGCCTTGCAGAGGGACTGAGATGGTAAGATAGAGTCACAAATGAGGAACTTATGGAGAGAACACGACAGTCTTCAGTAAACCAAGAGGTTAAACAAAGACGCTGGATAGGACACACTTTGAGAAAATCAGAGGGGCAATATTAACAAGAATGGTCCTTTCCTGGAACCCACAGGGACAGCGAAAGAGGGGGAGGCCTAGAAATACACGGAGACAAGATTTGGAAGCAGAGATCAACAATATAAAGAAGAGCTGGAGTAGATAGCTAGAGATAGGAAGACAATGCATGAGCTGATTGAAGGCATATGCCCCAATAGGGGTTAAAAAGGAATGAGAGAGATCATAACCAGTTTGTCCGTGTGGTACCGGGGCTCACAAGGGAGAAAGAATAGTACCTCTGCGACCTACAAAGCATGTCGTAAGAGGCAACAGATGTAGGACCTAGGTACCCTAGTAAATAAAAGCAACACAGAAATCAGATGTGCTGGCGTACTTTAGGTGCATAACTGGTACAGCGATAATCGCTCTTGGTTCAGATCACATACAAATCACACAGAGTGGTTAACAAGTGGTCATTGTGGAGTGTTCGAAGATCATAGCTAATGATGTAATTGTAAAATATCATAGCTAGTGATGTAATTGTAAAATATCATAACTAGTGATGTAATTGGAAAATATCATAACTAGTGATGTAATTGTTATTGGTTATTGGTTACTAAACTGACGTCATTGCACTCCGGGCAAACCCATAGGTGCTCAGTCTGCCCCAACAGATATCAAGAGTATGCATACTGATGGTTCCTGTGGCTCGCTGATTAAACACACTCTCACTCTGCCTCTCAGGCATCCAGTTCGACTTGAACAAAGGGTAATTCCAAACTGCTTAAATCGCTTGATCGATTCAACATCGATTTTAGTGTCCTCATCCAACAGAGAGTCTCGAAGAGACCGAAGAATATCCCTTATCCATCTTCAACTCCCCAACAATCGATGCTGTTGATGCAAGCCTGTCCGCTCTCTCATTACGTAAACACCCGCATGCCCAGGACAGTATATCCACGTAATTGTAATTGTAAAATATCATAGCTAGTGATGTAATTGTAAAATATCATAGCTAGTGATGTAATTGTAAAATATCATAGCTAGTGATGAAATTGTAAAATATCATAACTAGTGATGTAATTGTAAAATATCATAACTAGTGATGTAATTGTAAAATATCATAACTAGTGATGTAATTGTAAAATATCATAACTAGTGATGTAATTGTAAAATATCATAGCTAGTGATGTAGTTGTAAAATATCATAGCTAGTGATGTAATTGTAAAATATCATAGCTAGTGATGTAGTTGTAAAATATCATAGCTAGTGATGTAATTGTAAAATATCATAACTAATGATGTAATAGTAAAATATCATAACTAGTGATGTAATTGTAAAATATCATAGCTAGTGATGTAGTTGTAAAATATCATAGCTAGTGATGTAGTTGTAAAATATCATAACTAGTGATGTAATTGTAAAATATCATAACTAGTGATGTAATTGTAAAATATCATAACTAGTGATGTAATTGTAAAATATACCTAGTGATGTGGTTGTAAAATAAATAGTACCGATCGCATGACAAACTGCACCACAATGACAAAGTTGTTTTGTTCTTGCCTGTTATGAGTTTAAGTATAGTCATGGCACCTCTGACTGATTTTTACTGACAACAAGACACCCAAGTGGTTACCGGGCCCAAATTTGGGATGTAAAGAATAGAACCACTGTTACCTGCCACGCATGTCGTAAAAGGCGACTTAGGAGGTTTGGCTGAAATCGGATGCACATGTCCTAAACATGTAGAAGTCTATGCGTATAGAGGCCTACCAAACCAATGTGCAACGATACACGTTCTTGGCAAAGATCAAACATATCACAAAGAGTGATTAAAATTGGTCGTAAAGAACGACGCAAAGAAGAAGAAGACTGACAACAAGAGACACAAAATGATAGTCCTAAATGGAATAGGACTATGTAAAAATATTTCCTCAAATACCTAAGCAGAACAGACCAGGTCATTATATTTTGCCTACATACTGAACATACAGACTCAACAGACACTTATAGAGACGAGAAGTGAGTCTAAACTGCTCTGCTACTGTCAACAGAGGGAACAGACACCAAAGCATGTCCTTAAGACTGTCCTCTTCTGGATGAGCTGAGAAGCAACATGTGGCCCCACCCAATCGACCTAAAAAACTAAGCTTTGAGGCAGCCTGAAAGACCTGAAGCTGATTGCCCAGTTTGTGGTTAACAGTGAATTAAATACATGACCAGAGAGTATTACCAGAGCCAAACATGGACAATGAACATGAACAAAGCCCAGTCACAAAAAATAACTACATGTGAAATGTGTTGCCTGCAAAAAGTTACCAACAGCACCAGAAAAGAGAGTCACCAACATCAGCATTCGAAAGTTGGCACAGAACCTTGCTTGAATTACATTATAAAATTCATGATAAAAGTTGGTTCATCAGTCTAGGCCGGATCGCCAGAGAATTACATTAAGAACAAGAGAATGAAGTGGTTGAGCCACTTAATAAGAATGCATCCAAACTCCACAGTACACAGAGTCTTCTACAACAGAACATCGGGAAAGAAAGCGAGAGAAAGACCACAAAAAAGATGATTAGATGGCGCAGCAGAATCCTGTAAAAGAGCAAAAATAACAATTACACAAGCCACCAGAACAACGTAAGACAAAAACAAAAACCATGACACTGGGCAACAACCTGGTAGCAGTGTGACGACAAAAGAAGAAGAAGAAATTGTCATAGGAGATGAATATTGAATGAAACACTGCATAGTTATAATGCCACAGAAGCCTAACTAGCCTAGCTAAAAATACAAATAAACAAGACAAATGCATTTTACTAGAAGACAATAGTAGAAGCAGGCCTTCATGCAAAAATCAGTCAGAAGCGCCATACCAGGCGTCATGGCTAACGTCTGAATTTAGCGGGCGAATGCATAAGAAAAAGACAAAGACTCTGGCAGATCGGAAACCTTAAAATCATGTGAGCAGAAAACGTCCTACTATGTTTGACATGAAAAAGTTGGTAATCGTGTCTGCTATATTAAACAATGTGTTTCCTTTCAAAACTTTCACGCTCTCTTCTAACACATTCACACGCTGTGTGAGACCTCTCATTTCATACTCTATTACTTTCATGCCACCACTAAAACTTCGTTGCTCATTTATATGATGTACGAGATGAGCAACCTCGTTCCTAATAAATTTAATCTCATAAGCCATTTCATTTTCGATCATCTTTAAACGGCTGTCAATTGTAACAGAGGATATAAAAAACAAAACTGCTAGAAAACAAACAAATATGAAACTCATTGCAATAGAACAATAAAGACAACAATACTGTTGTTTTCCTCTCTCAGATATTTTCTTAGACTTCTTTGATTTCACAAAACTATCGCCAGTATCACTTGTATCATTACGATCCTTTTCTTCTCCGACTGCTCTATGTCTGACTCCACTACCTTCCATATTTGTTTTGGGAAAATGTTCTTCACAATTTATACTAGTCTTGTTTAACAAATAAGTTTTGTTCTTTGGTGATCTTGACAACGTTCTTGTTGCTTATTTTTCAAAATTGTTCGGCAAGTTATTAATGAATTGCTATGACTGGATTAAGAGAATTGTCAGGGAGTTAGGATGGATAAGGGCACGAGGACTCTTGGCCACCTACTGTTGGATGAGAACACTAAAATTGACGTTGAATCAATCCAGCGATTTAAGAAGTTTGGAATTAGAACTGAATGCTTGAGAGGCAGAGAGAGAAGTGTGTTTAACTAGCGAGCCACAGGAACCATCAGTACGCATACACTTGAACATCTGTTGGGGTAGACTGAGCACCTATAGGTCTGTCCGGAGAGCTGTGACGTCAGTTCAGTAACTAATAAGATTAACTTCACTGTACACACCTTTCTTCAGTCTCACTGTCAATTCTGTCTTGCTCCAAAACTGTATGGTTTATCTAAAGACAAATAATGGTAACAAATAGTTGTTATATGTGATAAATGCAATATGAAATGATTCAAACTTCATGACCCTCAGGATTATATTACTAAGTTCTCGTTTCCTTCTTTGCATTCATTCTTATAAACTAAGTCAACCACTCTTTGTTCCATGCTCATGTGTTGCTTGGGCTTGCAAGGGGAGCAAAGAATAGTAACACTGCAACCTACCAGGCATGTCGGAAGAGGTGACTGAGGCAGGGGCCTAATGAAGCTACCATAGTAAACAAAAAGTGTCGCAGAAATCAGATGTGCTGGTCTATTTGTAGGTGCATAACTGGCACAACGTACAATCACTTTTAGTCTCAGATCACAAACAAATCACAAAGAGTGGTTTAACAAGTGGTTGATATGGAGCATCCTAAGAAGACGACTTCTGTGATCTGTGTGATTCACTCCGAGAATATATGAGTATGTTCCGCCATGATTTTTAAGCATCTACAGCATGTGGGACTGGCACATTATAAAATTCACATTGCAGTTGTGTGTTGGAAGTTAGATTACAAAGTTCACATGTAAGTTCTCTTTGCACTTGCGTAATCCCCAGGATTATATCCTAAAGTTCCCATTTACTTGTATGTTCGCATGTTAGTTTCAGTTTGGAATATCTTCAATGCATCCAGACACATCTATAGCTCTAATCTCTTTGCAATATCCCAAATGGTCAGCGACTAGCTTGTAGTCTACCAGTTCATTGTTAATTGATGAGCCTACTCTGAACCTGTTGACTGTTCTTTTCTAGCCCTTCCATCCAAGCTCTTGCGTTTGTTTAGTTCGGACATCATCACTGCGCGTCAAACCAATTAGTCTATAAGTACTCCGATCTCCTCAGTATGTCTCTCAGTGTGTGCAACTAACTTACACTCTTGTTGGTTTACTATTCTCATTTGCTACCAGCATAGTGCTCTTGTCTAGCTACACTACATTTGACTTGAAATTTACAAGCATGCTGGGTCCCATTCCTTGAGTCCTGCCAGGTACAACCAATGGAAGAAAACAGACAAAGTGTGGTTCTGTATCTTTCTGTCTTCTTCTAACCAGGGCTGCGAGTTTTCACTCTTGGGCAGCCAATGCCAATTTGTAGAATCTGCATGTGTTCTGTAATTGTGGAAGACTAGTGTAAAGGGTATTATGAACAGATGGGTGTGGTGGGACGAGTTCTTGTCTAGCTTTATGCAGTCCAGGACATTCAAGCAAGATATGCTGTACTGTCTCATATGAGTGTTCGTATCTTTCAAGAATGAAGGTAGTGTGGTGACTATAGGATTAAAGATACTGTCAAGGAATTCTGAGACCTTGGAATGGGAATCCAAGGAATGGGACCCAGTCATGCTTGTCTATTCATGGGTCATCTCGAACACCTAGTATGGAATTCCTATGATGGCCCTCTTCCGTCTGTGTATCATAGATACATTGATGATTGTATTGGCATTACTGATATGCCTGAAGCCGATCTGTCACGCTTCATCAATTTCATTAATGTCTTCAATCCTGCCATTCGGTTTAAATCTCACATCTCTATCTCTTGTGTCAACTTTCTTGACATCACTATCACCATCAGCCTATCCACCATCACTACATCAGTATACTATAAGCCTACTGATGCACATAGTTTTCTCCTTTATACGTCTTCCCATCCCCAGGCTTGTTGTGGCTCTTTACCTTTCTCTCAACTCTTGCGCCTTCGTTTCCTCTGTAGCGAGGACAATGATTTTCTCGATAGAGCTCACGAGATGCTTGATTTCTTCCGCAAGCGCCTATACCCAGAGAATGTGCTTGCATCTGCTATGCATCGCGTTCAGCAAATTGCTTGCCAGGAGGCCCTTTCTAACCAGCAACTTCCAATTCTGACAGGGTGAAACATCTTAACTTTCCACCCTCATAGTTCCCTTGTGAAGAAAGTCTTATTCCGTCATATCTCCATTCTTCAGTCTGATACTGAGACACGTTCAGTCTTCCAACACTATCCTTTGGTGGTGTACTGACGGGACAAAGTCTTAAGGATATGTTGGTTCACAGTCGACTCAAGCCTAATATCCAGTCATTTTGGCACCATCCAGTGTGGCCGTTGGCGCTGCAACAGGTGTGCTTATGTAATACAGACCCGCACTGTGTCTTTTCCAAAAGCCATGTTTGTTATTGAAGACAGTTTCACGTGTGAGTCCCGTAATATTATCTATGCCATCACCTGCAAGCAGTGCAACAAGGCCTATATTGGTGAGACCGGCAAGAGGCTCAGTGACCGATTCACCCAACACTTGCGCAATATACGCCAATGCTCTATGACCCCTGTAGGTACTCATTTCAATGATACTGGCCATTCAAGAGCTTCGATGTCCAGGTCACAGCCATCCAATCATGTTCCTCTGATGATCGTAGTCGATTTGCTCTGGGGAACTGGTTTATTTCGTTGTATGGTACCTTGCGACCTCTTTGACTCAACGCATTACATTCCTATGCTTCTTAGTACTTTCTCATCTCATGCCTTGTAATCTATATGTATTTGCTTCATATATATAAGTTATATATTCTTGATTGTTTATTGCTTCTCTTCTTTTCCAATTCTAGTTTTGTGTTGCACTTATTTCGTTATTCGTTTTTATTCCCAGATTGTCACTAGATACGTTTGAATGTTTCTGTAATCGTCCACTTGTAGTGTTCCTTGAAATTCGTCACTCCTGTTGTATCGTTTGCTTGATAAAGCCTTTTGGTCGAAACGCTGTTTATCGTCACTGTTTCTGTATTTTGTAAAACTATAGTATTTTGTTTGTAAGTGTCTTGAATTACATTGAAAAACAATGAAGTGGTTCAGCCCCTAAATAAGAATGCAACCAAACTCCACAGTATACAGAGCCTTCTATCTACAACAGAACATCAGGAAAGAGGGTATGAGGAATACCACGAAAAGATGGTTAGATGACATAGCAGAATCCTGTCAAAAATAAATAAATAACTATCACCTAAGCCCCTAGAACAGTGCAAGATAAAAACAGAAAACCACGACAACACTGGGCAACAACCCTGTAACAGTGTGACGACAACAGAAGAACGAGCATTATTTTAGTAGCACAAATAATGAACATTAGTAGTTATAATCGGACGCTGACTGTATTAATATAACCACATGTTGACCACATTACTGACGTTATCGTGGACTACTTACGTTGTGTTAGCGATTAACATCGGCCTTGACCACACTCTGAAGTAGCCTTATCATATGGCATGTAACTGATTACGGCCTTCTTTTCTATTATATTTAGAGTTAGCTATGAAGCTAGCTGTAGCAGATAACACATTTCATTTAAAGGATATTACAAAATTGAAAGTTGCGTCGATCCAGAACGAGTGCGGAGTCACTATCTACGTGTATTATATATATCTTTTAGTAATTTGCACTACTTTTTCATCGCAGTCCGCGACGGAACACAAGTCAGCCATTGTGTTTTTTTCGATCGAATCGATGAAACAGCGTATAAACAATTGCTTCATATGAAATATGTGTCATTCATATAGTAAAACCGATTGTTCTACGTGTAACTGTAACATATTCTACAGATCTGGAAAATTCTATGATTATATGTTAAGTAGAAGCTATTTTGAACGAAAAATTTTTCGATGGTCACTACCATTATTTTGGAACCTTGAAAATTTCGCTTAGGTACTACCCATAAACATCGTATTTACGTGAAACGACATTATTAACCTCTCTTTACTCATAAATTTTCATTACTAGAAACATTTTCTCTCTTCTAAGGGCAACTTTACGTCTGCATCTCGTCAATAACCTACCAGACTTACCATTTCTCTGTGCCACGAAGCCGGTTTGCTTTTGACGTCCATAACAACCGCTGCAGTTTGCGATCTTCTCGTGAATTCTTTTCGTCATTTTGCTTGTGTCAACGATATCCAGCAATGCTAAATACAAATTTTTAATTTTCTTTTATATTTCAAACATTATTTATGCCTTTCAGTTGACTTTTGTATCGAGTATCAACGGTAATATTAAATATCCACACTAGATCTAGCTGTCCAAAGTGAACCATTCGTCAGCGATAGACGGCAATAATGATTGGCCCGATCTTTATCGTACACTATTCAGATTTACTTGAGAAGTCTCATATTATTGTATTGTGATTTCAGAATTAAAATAACTAGTGAATCATTTCAGTATCCTTTTAATTGTCATTCTTAATTATAGGCATTTCATGTTTAAAAGTTGTGCCATTTAAATTGCACTCATTGCTTAGCTGCAATAAAGCTTTGTGACAAAATATAGTCTAGTAGCAATTTCAAATGTAACTATTGCAAGATCATCTACATTTTCTTTTTTTATGTAAACTTCTTCTGTGACTTTCAATTTGTTAGTGGTTGAACTAAATGTGATCATTTATATTTACTCAACATATATAAATGATTTACCAAATAAGTATCCAGCATGTTTGTATGTGAGATGTGCATACATAAGTAAATATATAAAACACACTATTCAAAGAGTCACTCAGAACAGCAAAAGCATATTGCAGATAAATCAAGAAATATATGAATACAAAAATTAACCTCTGATGCTAGAGTGAATAATTTACCAATATGCTTTTATTATTTTCTAAATTGTTTTGGTTGTGTGGAACATATAATGAGCACTAGATCAACAGTTTCAATCAATAATATTCATTATGATCTCCCTATGCAACTGGCTTCAACCTTGCAATAACATTAAATATATTTATTACTTTATTTTAAAAACTGGAGATAGAGGTTGTGTGAATAATTTACTCAGAAAGTGTTAAAGCTTGACCATCATTGCAAGACTAAGGTCAATGCATGGGGAAATTAGAAAGGATATTATTCAATGAAATTGTTGATCTAGTAGTCAATACAATTTTTAAACAATCAAGAAAGTTTTTGACAATAATGAAAACACACTGGTAAATCATTTACCTGTACTTCAACTATATAGAAATTAGGATTTATACAAAGATCTGATTTGCTGTATCATTGTGTTTACTGTACCTTTGATTAATCAATTTTACTCAAAGCTCAGGTCCTACACAAAACTTTCAATGACATAAAATGTGCTTGTTCAATGTATGTTCATATAGAAGACATGATGCAGTATTTCATCACTAATTATCACATTTAGTTCAACCACTAACAAATTAAAAGTCACAAAAAAGTTTACATAAAAAGAAAATGTAGATGATCTTGCAATAGTTACATTTGAAATTGCTACTAGACTATATTTTGTCACAAAGCTTCATTGCAGCTGATTGCAGCTAAGCAATGAGTGCAATTTAAATCGCACAACTATTAAACATGAAATGCCTATAATTAAGAAAGACAATTAAAAGGATACTGAAATGATTCACTAGTTATTTTAATTCTGAAATCACAGTACAATAATGTGAGACTTCTCAAGTAAATCTGAATAGTGTACGATAAAGATCGGGCCAGTCATTATTGCCGTCTATCGCTGACGAATGGTTCCCTTTGGACAGCTAGATCTAGTGTGGGATATTTAATATTACCGTCGATACTCGATACAAAAGTCAACTGAAAGGCATAAATAATGTTTGAAATATAAAAAGAAAATTAAAAATTTGTATTTAGCATTGCTGGATATCGTTGACAAGTAAAATGACGAAAAGAATTCACGAGAAGATCGCAAACTGCAGCGGTTGTTATGGACGTTAAAAGCAAACCGGCTTCGTAGCACAGAAAAATGGTAAGTCTGGTAGGTTATTGACGAGTTGCAGACGTAAAGTTGCCATTAGAAGAGAAAAATGTTTCTAGTAATGAAAATTTATGAGTAAAGAGAAGTTAATAATGTCGTTTCACGTAAATACGATGTTTATGGCCCAAGCGAAATTTTCAATGTTCCAAAATAATGGTAGTGACCATCGAAAAAATTTCGTTCAAAATAGCTTCTACTTAACATATAATCATAGAATTTTCCAGATCTGTAGAATATGTTACAGTTACACGTAGAACAATCGGTTTTACTATATGAATGACATATTTCATATGAAGCAATTGTTTATACGCTGTTTCATCGATTCGATCGAAAAACACAAATTTGACTTGTGTTAAATTTATTTACCGTCACGGACTGCGCTGAAAAAGTAGTGCAAATTACTAAAAGAGCTTAATGCAAATATGACGCCTGTATAGAAATAAGGTTTTCAAGAAAGCATTACAAACTGAAAGTAAGCAATAAATAGAGAGTGAAAAAGTCTTAGAGCAGTGGTTCTCAACCTTCGTAATGCCGCGACCCTTTAATACAGTCCTCATGTTGTGGTGACTGCCAACCATTAAATTATTTTCGTTGCTACTTCATAACAATAGAGTGATTTCGTTTCTAACAACACAGTGAGAGATAGAACACACCAACAACCCATATCAAATATATTATAAGGAAACGAAAGTGGAAATATTTAGGTCATGTTCTTAGATCAGACGAAAGAGACTAAATCGACAAGTCCTTATGTGGTCACCAGTTGGGAAAAAAACGTGGAAGACCAAAGACCACTCTTCGAAGAACCATCCAACAAGAAAGTAAACTATTGGGATGTAAACCATCAAGATCTCCAACTGCTAGCAAAGAACCGCATCACATGGAGATCTAAAACCTCTGCACTATGTGCCGCCTTTGGCACGAAAGGAACAAACAAACTAACTAACTAACTAACTTCATAATTGTAATTTTGCTACTGTTATGAATCGTAATATAAATATCTGATATGCAGGATATATTTTCGTTGTTATAAATTGAACATAATTAAAGCATAGTGATTAATCACAAACGCAGGGTGGGCGTATCTGCATGTGGACGACCCGCCTGGAGAGCGATAGAGGAGTGGTGTTTCGGTTACTAAAACCATCGAAAATATGTGTTTTCCGATGGTCTTAAGCGACCCATGTGAAAGGGTCGTTCGACCCCCAAAGTGGTCGCGACCCACAGGCTGAGAACCATTGTATTAGGGCTTCCGATTAAAAAAACCCACCAAACTACCAAACAAGTTTCCGAATATTAGCGAATATTGATTAGAGATCTGGTTGTAAGTTTGGTAAGGATCTTGCTGTTAACTAGGATCAGAGATCTTGCTGTTAACTTGGATCAGGGATCTTGCTGTTAACTAGGATCATGGATCTTGATGTTAACTAGGATCAGGGATCTTGCTGTTAACTAGGATCAGGGATCTTGCCGTTAACTAGGATCGGAGGATGATCAACTTGCCGTTAACTATGATCAGAGATCTTGCCGTTAACTAGAATCAGAGATCTTGCCGTTAACTAGAATCAGAGATCTTGCTGTTAACTAGGATCAGGAATCTTGCTGTTAACTAGGATCAGATGTCTTGCTGTTAACTATGATCACAGATCTTGCTGTTAACTAGGATCAGGGGTTTGCATTACTATAGATTTCTTCTGGTAGTGTCTTTCTGTTAACTAGTTACAGATTTGGTGGATAGATTTAGTTAGTTATCTTATGATCTGGTTGCTAGTTGATGGGGGTTTTACCTTAGTGGTAGTTATGATCTAGTTGTAAGTTATGACCCAGTTGTAAGTTATGATCTAGTTGTAGTTATGTTCTAGTTGTGTTATGTTCTAGTTGTAAGTATGATCTATTGTAAGTTATGATCAGGGGATCTAGTTGTAAGTTATGTCTAGTTGTAAGTTATGTTCTAGTTGTAAGTTATGATCAGTCTGTAAGTTATATCTAGTTGTAAGTTATAATCTAGTTGTAAGTTATGATCTAGTTGTAAGTTATGATCGGGGATCTAGTTGTAGTTATGATCAGGGGATCTAGTTGTAAGTTAGATCGGATCTAGTTGTAAGTTATGATCGGGGATCTAGTTGTAGTTATGATCGGGGATCTAGTTGTAAGTTATGATCGGATCTAGTTGTAAGTTATGATCGAGGGATCTAGTTGTAAGTTATGATCGGGGATCTGGTTGTTAAGAATTTCTATAATTCAGTAATCAGAGTAGTTATGTCTAGGAGTTATGATCTAGTTGTAAGTTATGAATCGTTGGTTATAATTAGTTGTAATAATAATCTAGTTGTGTTATGATCTTGCATTATGATCGAATATATTTGTTATCAGATCCGAGGCATGATAAAATCAGGAATCCTACAGATTTTGCCATCAACCACAGTAAATCAGACGTCGATTTTAGGACCATATACGTTCAGTAGTTTTCATTGTTTTCGAACGTGTGGTCTATAATTATCGTTCGTAAAAATCCACGCCAAACTAATTTGCTTCCAATCTTCCCTCTGTGGAGTTTGAACCAGGTACTCTTGGGTTGTGATCCAGCTCCCTACCGCTTAAGCTACGGACGCCCACATAGGATCGAGGATACAAGACAGAAAAGAAGACAGTTTAGAATACCATACTTAAATTTCACAAGGCGACCCTGTCAACAGACTGCACCACTGTTGTCCGGCGAAGTAATTAATGATAAACAGGGAGCCTACCAATGAGATTCGGTAGGAATGCACGTGGAATAGACCTGGAAATCTACTAATGAGATTCGTTTGTAATGTACGGGACAATTACAATTTCCCCTGCCGACGCTTTGAGATCAAGATTCAACTTTTCTAGCGTGTGATAGTATCAGAATAGTCATCCGTATATATTGGACAGAGAAGAGAACAAATAGATCAATACAGAAAAACTCAAAATCAAAGAAAACTGGCTGATGCTACAAATACGAAAGAGAAAATTGAGATATTTGGACATATAAAAAGACATGAAGGGCCGGAGAAGACCATCATGGCAGGAGGCATACCGGCAAAGAGAAGAAGAGGAAGACAACGGAGAAGATGGATTCAGGAGGTATCTGATGGTTTGAACATGACAGCTGCAGATGCAGGGCATCTGGCCTATGAGAGAGAGAAATTCCGAAGGACTGTTGGGGTGGCAACGTTCTGCTCAGGACAAGCTATTTGTTGAGGATGATGATGATGATAGTATCAATGACATCTATTTATGCGTCTTTTCGATTCATCTTTGCAACCTGGCCCTGACAGTTCAACTGATTGGTACATGATGCTTGATAATTTATGCCAGTCGTTGCCGTTTCTGTATTATAAATATCGTGCCCTTTTAATCCCGTTGAGGAATATGCCCTTAACCAACTCATACCAAGTCTTCCTTTATTTAGCTTTCTTTTGCAGTTCCTTCTGTATATTGTTAATCTCTGCTTCTAAATATCTTCTACATGTATTTCTAGACTTTCCTGTCTTTCGTTTTTCCTTCGAATTCAAGGAAGGGACCTTCCTATTTTATTTTTCTCTGGTTTTTGTCAAGGTGTGTCCTGCCTATCCAACGCCAGCGTCTGTTCTTTCCTCTTGATTCACTGGATCTGCTCGTTTCCTACAGAACTTCTCATTTGTGCCATTATCGTACCATCGCAATCCATCTATTCTACGCAGAAACCAGTTAATGAATGTTTGCAATTCATTAGTTAATGTTTAAGTCGTTCTCCTTTCGACTACTGCAGAACTGCTCTAACATTGACGTTAAATATTCTTATTTTGATTCTAGATTTCATTTCTTTAGACTCCCACACATTTTACATTGCGATGACAGCTTCTCTTGCCTTCTGTATTCTTATTCTGACACCTCTGTCTGTTAACCCTCCTCTTTATCTACATTGCTGACCAAGTGTGTGTATGATTCTATCCAGTGGCGCACGTGCTAAGTTTTGTTGGTGGGCCAAACATATTTTGTTGGAAAATCATGGTATTGGGTTAGGTTATATTTTAATTTATACAGTTACATTATTTTTGTGGGTTCGGCCCCACTGGCTCTTAATGACGAGCCGCCACTGATTCTATCTCTTTATCAAAGATCAATTATATATCACATAAGAATGATCAAATTGATCGCAAATAACGAACGTAAGACAAAGATTCAATGTCTTGAAATGGGGGTATCACCCAGGGAGATCGGGTTGTCGTCTCTTCTTCTTCTTCTTCTTCGCGTTCGTTCTTTACGACCAATTTTAATCACTCTTTGTGATATGATTTGATTTTGGTCAAGAACGTGTATACGTTGCACATTGGTTTGGTGGCCCCTAAACGCATAGCTTCTACACGTTTAGGACATGTGCATCCGATTTCAGCCAAACCTCCTAGTCGCCTCTTACGACATGCGTGGCAGGTAACAGTGGTTCTATTCTTTACCCCAAATTTGGGCCCCGGTAACCACTCGGGTGCGGGTTGTCGTTTTCTTGGTATATTCTAATCATTTTTTCCCTTTATAAACGAGCCCCATTTGATGTGACTTCCGATCAAGTATGTTTAGTTTGTCCTACATCTGGTTACGTGGATGGAACAGGAGATCATCAGCTAGGCCCATATCCCTGCTGCTTTGTCAGAGCTGCTTCACTTACGCGTGTTTGTGCCAAATAATATCTATAACCAAGAACTGCTCGCACATTGTAAACAAGAGAATATGAGCACCATCCTCCAAAAACCGCTGGAGATGGATCGGGCATGTATACGCATGGAACTAATTCTGTCATCAAAACTGCACTGAGATGAACACCAGAGCATAAACGAAAACGTGGAACGCCCAAAACGACCTGGATTAGAACATTCGAACAAGAGTTGAAAGAAAAGAATCACGTCTATAACAAAAAATACAGAGAACGGCAAAGAATAAAGAAGAATGGAATGCATTTGTTGCTGCCATAAGCGACAGAGGCATCACATACTAGAGATAGAGATAGAGCGAGAGCAGCAACTAGAAGTGAAAAGATCATTACTTAAAGAAATAAGTTAGACAAACACAGTATTTTGGTCACATTAAAATGACACATTGTTTAAGACTATTTTGGACAGGACAGGTGATTAGTGATTACCATAGGGCTACAAAGATGTCTCCGTCGCCTGCTTTGTATTCAGCAAATTGGCTCGGATAGTATTTTCTTTAGGAAGGCGAAAGTGAAATTAGTAGCCTGCTGATGACAAGTAGAACATACAAGCCAATCCAACCTTCCAGGAGTGTGAACCGTGTAACTTTAACAGTGAGGTTCAAGTCTAACAGAGCTTTGGTTCGCCTAAAGATGATGAAATACTCTAGATTTTTGGGTTCTACGAAGGAAGGCGAACCCAACAAAAAGAACAGAAACTGGATGGTTTAGGGTATGTATGCACCTAACCGTTCAGAAAGCAATGGCAAACTACTGAAAGTATAAGTGTGCCCTAGAAAATCGACTCTTCTTCTTCTTCTCTACTTTGCATTCGTTCTTTACACCAAATTTTAATCACTTTTGTGATATGTTTGATCTTTGCCAAGAACGTGTATACGTTGCACATTGGTTTGGTAGGCCCCTAAACGCATAGACTTCTACACGTTTAGGACACATGCATCCGATTTCAGCCAAACCTCCTTATTGCCTCTTACGATATGCATGGTAGGTAACAGTGGTTATATTCTTTACACCCCAAATTTGGGCCCCGGTAACCACTCGGACGATCGACGACTCGTTTACCGTTGTTGATGGCGAAGTCCATGTAAAGGATATGATACGATCCCTGTAAAGGATATGATACGATCCATGTAAAGGATATGATACGATCCATGTAAAGGATATGATATGATCCATGTAAAGGATATGATACGATCCCTGTAAAGGATATGATACGATCCATGTAAAGGATATGATACGATTTTCAGGCACCTAACTGGTACAGAAAACTAGCTCTCGAACTCGCAAATCACATACCTACCTATGGCTGTGACCTGGACATCGTCAGCTCCTGAATGGCCAGTATCATTGAAATGAGTGCTTACCTACTACGTGACGACATAGATATTGCTGCAACTATGTCGTAAGAGGCGACTTAGGAGGTTTGGTTGAAATCGGAAGCAGGTGTCCTAAATGTGTAAGTCTATGCGTTTAGGGGCCTACCAAACCAATGTGCAACGTATTATGCGATGTACGAAAATCAACAAATCTGAGGTGGTCAGACTGGATCAGATCAGATCTGGAGAAAATCGTTAGGGTGGCTGCTGTAATACTGAGGAAATAGGCGATAGAGCCAAGACTGGTATATACAGTATTACATAGAAGGAAAAATAATTATAAGATATGAAAAAAAAACCACACTCAACGTATTTCCTGTCCTTTCTATCATTCACGAGATGCTGACCAAGAGCCACGCAGGTACGTATGCCAGTATCTTTTGATTCAGATCATTTGTTAGTATCATGTTTTAGTTAATTTAGTTTTTGTGTTCTTGATAAAGGTCTTAAGCACCGAAACGTTGAGTGTGTTTTTTCATATCTTATTCTTCCCTTATCAATTATCAATTATTTTTCCCTTCTTATGTAATACTGTATATACCAGTCTTGGCTCTATCGCATGTGCAACGTATACACGTTCTTGGCAAAGATCTAACATATCACAAAGAGTAATTAAAATTGGTTGTAAAGAACGAACGCAAAGAACTAACATTCCCCTTTGTGAAATTTTATATCGATCTTTCTTACAACTGACATTTTCAGGTACTTGATGCGCGTTAGATTCTTGCATATATAGGATATCTTACAAATTCATCATATCATCATCAGGTGCTGTCTCCATCGAAGGTTGGCTGCAATGAATCTCCAGCATCCTCTGTCTTTCGCCTTGGTGTTGCACACTGCCAGACTGTACCCTGTCCATTTCTTAAAGTTTCCTCCCACTTATCTCTCGTCTTCCTCTTGCTCTTCTCCCTCAACTTTCCCTCTAGTAATGTTTATCATGGTGTCATGCCTTTTATGTGCCCAAAATACTTTACTTGTCTGAATTTTATTCTCTTAATAATTGTTTCTTCATGCCTAGTTTCCTAAAACTTGTTTATTTGTCTGTTTTTCTGTCCATGAAACTCGCTTATTCTTCTATATATCCACATCTCAAATGCATCAATTCTACAAATCTACAACACTAGAAAAGCGACTGTCTACACCGTCCTAAAAGCGGTACTACATTTTATTTATAATTGTTTCCCTCAAAAATCCAATTTTCTCCGTACGTGGTGTGTGCGTTGAAGCCGAAACATATAACTATCAGCACGGTATCCCTAACGATAGTCAGTTTCATGCCGGCCGCCGTGTTGTGTTGTAAGTAGCAAATAGTGCAGTAAAACCATCGATTGTTATACGTTGCCTCTGTATGTAGAGATATGAAATACTCTTTAATTTAGGTTGTCCTGTTAAATTTCATATGTTAGTTGTAACGATGGAAATACTTTATTTATAAAACTTTCCTTGCGCTTGTCAGACAGTTTGAGTTAGAATTTTAGTCTGTTACTGTTTTGTTCAAATAATAATTAAATAATTAACAAAAATACTAATACAAATTACAATATACTAACATATACAACTCTGACAACTGTAAAAAACACCAACACTTCAACTAACATGACTATTGACAGCGGCTTCTTTTGCTGGCACGATGAAATTCAGTGATTCGTGGAACAGAATTGTACTATATTTTTAAATTTTAGATTCGTCATGAGTCGTGGACACTACAGTTTTGTTGCTTTTTATATCAATGTTATGTTATGCAATCGACGTCATGGCACATTTTTGGGGCCCTTCCCATTCGTGCTCTGTCCTCCGTTGCAGCAACCATCCCAAAGTCCATTTGCTCACAGTACCCATGAGAAGTTGATTACTATATCTTCTCTCTACCACGAAGACGACACTGTCTCACTGTCTGAGGTGTCTGACATCACAGACATGTCCAAACTTAACGCATTGACAGCGGCTTCTTTTGCTGGCACGATGATTGAAATTCAGTGATTCGTGAAACAGAATTCTACAGAAATTGTACTATATTTTTAAATTTTAGATTCGTCGTGGACATTACAGTTTTTGTTGCTTTTTTATATTAATTGTTGTAGCATACTTGCTTCAATGAAGTTAGTAGTAAAGTAGTAAGTTAAAATAATACAATAGTTAAGTAGTTGTTAGCATTTCAGTCATTTCTTAATTTAATTTAAATCAAATATTGCACAGACACACAAATTAATCCAGAATATATTTTTTTAAATTAAAAATTTTGATCTAGTTTCTTTAATTCTTAGTAGTATCTTATCTAGTTATTAATCTAGACTATATCTTGTAACTTCAGTTAGCAAGGCAAAAAAACTAGCAACCAAAATAAAAATACTAACCCTGAAGTTTAGTTTTGACCCAAGTTAACCAGCCTGTCTTGTGTGGCGGCACAGATAGCGAATCAGTCAATCATAATCATCAATATAATATCAGTATACTGATAAAATTGAACTTAAAATGTACTTTACTGTAATTTAAGTTTATATAGGCACAACAAATAACCTCAAATTCAAGTATAATTGTATTCCTACTTATGAAGTTTCTTAATTTTATCCTGCCGAAAAACGTCAATTGAGAAAGGTGATCTCCCATTTCAGAAATATTCTAGAAAGCTTTTATTATAGTCCTTCCACCTGACCATCTCTGTTGATTGTAATTGTTTAACTACTGTCCAACTTCCAAGATTGTCTTCTACATCAACTATATGACTTGAATTGCTTATTGGAGGTTCTAATCAACATTGTTGCTTTCAAAATTGTATTCTTGGGAATTGAAATAATAACAATGATCTCAGCTTCTTTTGAGTGCTTGAAAGTACTTTTGGAACTCCACTTTTGGGGCGTGCTTAGTATTGTGTAAAATTTCGACTGAGTCTCTGATAATATAGAATCTGGAGGTCACCGATAGCAAAGTTATTAACACTCTGCGATAGTGACAGCGTGCATGGGAATTATGAGGTATGGATCCGGTTTTGAAAAAAGTTATATGTGTGCAACAAAGTATGCAGTTGGATAGCAGGAAACTCTGATCCTTTACTTGAGGAACTAAATTACATGGGTCTCTCACAGTCGGAGTAAGGCTTCTGAATGCGAGGACACTAGTAATAATGAAAGCAAGCCTTCATGTAAAAATCAGTCATAACTACGTCTGAATGCATAGCGGATGGACTAAATGAAAAATATAATCTCTCATTCTAACTGAATATTTGTATCACGAAATAGAAAGATCTTGCAGGATTGGATGGATACAACCCAGAGCACGACAGTATAAATACACACACTAAACAGAAAAGCACAGACCAGTCTTCAGATTTAGACGGACACTGCAGTCTCAGAGCACACCTCCACAGAATGGGTCTCAGGGACTCTTCCACAGAATGGGTCTCAGGGACTCTGCACCTGTGGAGCACTAAAGCAGTCCCCAGAGCACATCCTGCAAAACTGCCCCAATCTGAGTAGTGTGGGAATTGAGATCTGGCCAACAGAAACAATCCTACCGACAAACTATGGGGGACCGGTGAAGACCTCAAGCGCACGCCCTGTTTATGACACATACCGGAGTAGTCGCATAGCAGAAGTTGATTGCAAAAGAAGAAGAAGCAGGGTTGTTTGAGGGATCAGGGACATGATGTTCCAGGGTGTAAATTGCTGCACATGCAGAATCAGTGTGGTAACTCATTCAGTTCAGTAACTCATTCAGTTCAGTTCTTCAGATTGGGTATCCTAGCATATTGAATAAGTCCATAAAAAAAGGAAAGTAAAGGAACCCTTTTTATACCTCGATGTATATTAGGTAATATGGTGTTAGGCTGGTATTTTTCATTGACCGCTGGCACACAATGGGTCTTTCTTTCTTTCTGAATCCTGTTTGCCTCACACGCGTCAGGTCAGGAAGAGATTTCAACGGCCCTAGTATGCGCTTTGTAAATAGTCTCTTTAAGTGCACTCTTGTTATCTCTGAGTCCATCTTTGCGTAGGGCCTTTTGCTTTGTACCCATTGTATCGAGTGCATTGCTCTTTGAGATGCACTGTCTGATGGTAACCTACTTACTTGCGAACCATTTAATTTGTTGTTTCTTGATGAAGTCTAGTACTGATGTTGTACCCCCTTTTTCCTGATGTCTTCATTTCTCAACCGGTCTCTTCTTGTTACACCCAGCATTCTTCGTAAACACTTCATCTCTGTCGTGACTAGTTTTCTTCTATCGTTTGTTGTCAGCGTCCAGGTTTGGCACTGGTAACATAATGTGGGGAGAAAAGATTGTGTTGAACATTGCTCTTTTGTGTTCATGGTGACGTGTTTGCATCTTAAAATTGGCGCCATTTGCCCTATCATTTGATTTGCTTTGTTGCATCTGTGTTGAATTTCATTAGTTATTCTTCCTTTGCTGAAAAAATGCTCCCCAGGTATGTGAAGTCTTTTACTTGATTTAGTGGCCCATTGTCGATGGAGATATTGGTAGTGCTTTCCTCTTTGGCGAATGTCATTACTTCTGTTTTATCAATGTTTATTCTCATGTTGTATTCGTTACATGCTAACTGGAGTCTGTTGATGTGTTGTTGTAGCTGTTCTTCTGTTGTTGATATGATTGCCACAATGGGTGATATGGTCAATATCACGCGGCTACCTTACTTCCCAGTGTTTATCCTGGTACCAAATTGAGGCTGGGTTAACCTAAGAGCTGTTATGGTAGGTACAATATTTCATGCCCACTGTGGAATTGAACCTGGACCACTTGTGTAAGAAGTGAGTTCACTAACAAATATGCTACTTCGGCTCTCTGGATACGTCCATACAAGTATGAATTCTGAGTTGTAGTGATACAGCATCCAGTTCTGGTTGTGTCACTTGACTGGAAGATTTAGAAATACACCTGTTCTCAAAGACCTTCTTTGAACGCTCCATATCAACCACCTGTTAACTACTCTTTGTGAATTGTATGTGTTCCGAGCCTAAGACTGATTGTACGCTGTGCCAGCATGCGCTTACAAGTAGGCCAGCTCATTCGATTTCTTCGACGCTTTTTATTTACTAGGGTAGCTTCCCTAGACCCCTACCTCAGTTGCCCCTTACTACATACCTTGTAGGTCTCAGTATTACTATTCTTTGCTCCCCTTGTGAGCCCTGGCAACACATGGGCGAAAAACCTAATTTTCTTCTTCTTTGCGTTCGTTCTTTACGACCAATTTTAATCACTCTTTGTGATATGTTTGATCTTTGCCAAGAATGTGTATACGTTGCACATTGGTTTGGTAGGCCCCCAGACCTTCTAATAAATTGTAATACTGTGTCATGTTCTTCTAATTTGTTATTTTATTATTCTCTTGTACTGTTATATGTTACATAGGGCCTGCAAGCTATTTCTCCATACCGCTCTTTCATGAGCAACTCATTCAATCTCTTCTATGGAAGTGAGTCTGATATTTCTTGGATCTCTCAGTAAAGTTTGTTTTAGGGTTCCCTTAGGGTGTCCTTTCTTTATTGAACCATTTTTCTCCTCACTTCAATGCCTGCTTTGGTATTCTTTGATCATTTCTTTTCAGACTCTCTCTTTAGCCTGTTACGCCCTTGGCGTTTATGGCACAACAACGTACACCATTCTTCCCTGTTCATGGCCTTCCTCTGTATTGTGTTCCAGCTATGATTCATTTCCTTCAGTTCTTGCTCTATCGTTCTCCTCCAGGTCGTCTTGGGTCTTCCACGCTTTCGCCTACCCTCTGGTGTCCATCTCAGTGCAGTTTTCGTGTCGGAGCCAGTCTCCATGAGCATCACATGTCCAACCCATCTCCAGAGTCGTTTTCCGATGATAGTGCCCATATTCTCTTGTTGGCATCGTGCAAGCAATTCTTGGTTCGAGTCTTTTCAGACTATACCCAACATATCTTTATCTTCTTTTTCTGATAACAGTATTTTGTAGGAATTTTATTTTTCAAAATCATTCTAATGAATTTTGCCAGGGCAGGGCTTTCCAGCCTGATCTTCCCAGCCTGATCTTCTTGATTTTGAGGTGTCAAGGGTTCTTTCACATGCTCAACATAAACACAGATCTACGTTTTATCGTCCATTTCCGGTAGGACTAGAAACTCAATCTAATCTACACTGAGATCAGGGATCTGGAAAAATATCCTGATGGCTTCATGAGGGAGCAAAATGAGTACCTTTGGAACGAGAGACGAGCACATAACCTCTATGCTACAGAGACCCAATAGTTGTTACAAGGGGTTGATCAGGCATTTCTCTGAGTTCATTCTTCTTCTTCGCCCGCGGGAGGCATAGATCCACAACCAATGCCTTCAGCCCCACACCCTCTGAGTTCATTACCTTTTCTGAATTCTTCTCATTTTTGTGTTCATTATTTTTATAATCTACAGATCGATATTTGCGAAAAAGTTTGCTGTCTATTCAGAGAATCGTCAGCATCAGTAAATCGGAGAGAGGACCATCAAATCTACATTTCACTATGTCAGGCAAGAAATTTGAACGTCTGCCAAAGACAGCCATTCCTTCCAACTACAATATCAGACTTGTGCCAAACTTTGAGAAATTTACATTTGATGGCTATGAGGAGATCAAAGTTAATGTAAGATAACTTTATGCAGTGTTGTTTTATTGTTTCTTATGTTGCTGTATGTTATCTGTATGGACATTTAACAAGGCAGTGGACATACATATAAGTGCTTTTGAATATAAGTGTTGCCCGAGTGGTTCCCGGGGCCCAAATTTGGGGTGTCAAGATAGAATCACTGTTACCTGCCAAGCATGTCATAAGAGGCGACTAAGGAGGTTTGGTTGAAATCGGTGCACGTGTCCGCTAGGAATGCTAACCTGAATCAGATGCTTGCAGAAACGGATGACCAGGCCGTAAGGCGCATAACATGGTGCAACGACCCCTCACAATGAGGAATGGGATAGCGTATTCTACGGTCGCTAATCTGCCTCAGAGATTTAGCAACGCAGTAAGAATGTCAGATATACCATTACGAGGGTGGTCAAAACTTACTGCGAGAAGAGGTCAGCACAAACGGGAAGCAGAAATCATAGGAATTATATCCTACAGAACTGCCTCCAGTATGCAGACTTGAGAAGAAAGAGGTGGCCCACTTACACTAGCGTCCCAGACAAACTGTATGGCGTGGCTGATAATCTGAGGCAGACGGCTGCCTTTATTAGAGAATCGAAATCCCAATCTAATGATAATGCAGAAGAAGAAGAATATAGTGTTACAGAAAGTCCTCGTATATCATGGACAGAGAAGAGAGAAATAGATTATCAAGAAAGAACTCAAAGTCAAAAAACTGGCTGATACTACAAATAAGAATGAGAAAATTGAGTATTTTGGACATATAAAAGACACGAATTGTTATAAGAAAGGGCAGATAAGACGTCATGAAGAGCATACCGGCAAGAAGGAAGAGGAAACCACAAAGAGGATAGATTCAGGATGTAACTGATGGTTGAACATGATGCTTAGAGGCAGACATCCCTATGAGAAGAAATTCGAGGACTATTAGGTAAACTTCTGCTCAGAAAGGCTATTTGATGATGTATCTCTAATGGGACAACAGAACTAATGAACAGAGAATGTCTGGTCAACCACTCGTAACAACTGTTATAACAAAGAGAAGATGAAGATATGTTGGACATATCTGAGAAGAAATGTCTGATAAACCACTAGTAACAACTGTTATAAGAAAGAGAAGATGGAGATATGTTGGGCACACCATGAGAAGAAATGTCTGGTCAACCACTAGTAACATTGGTTATGAGAAGGAGAAGATAGAGATATGTTGAGCATAACTTGTGAAGAAATGATCAAAGAATACCAAAGTAGATATTGAAGATGGAGGTAAAGGGTTCAAGAAAGAGATGACGCCCAAGGAAAACCCTGAAACGCACTTTGCTGAGAGGGGCAAGAAATAGACTAAATTCCACGCCCGAGTGGTTACCAGGGCCCAAATTTGGGGTGTAAAGAATAGAACCACTGTTACCTGCCATGCATGTCATAAGAGGCGACTAAGGAGGTTTGGCTGAAATTGGATGCATGTGTCCTAAATGTGTAGAAGTCTATGTGTTTAGGGGCCTACCAAACCAATGTGCAACGTATACATGTTCTTGGCAAAGATCAAACATATCACAGAGTGATTAAAATTGGTCGTAAGAACGAACACAAAGAAGAAGAAGAGACTAAATTCCATGGAAGAGATTGAGTGAGTTTCCCAGGACAATGCGGTATGGAAATTATTTGCAAACCCTATGTAACCTTACAATGGTCGAGAGGACTAATATATCTCCTGATCTGTAATATCTTTACACTTTAAGTATTAAGGTACCCATGTGGTGTAAGGCGTCTGTGTGGTGCCGGGTTCCGCAAGGTAAGCAAAGATCAGTTATATGAGGACTATCATCATAGCACTCTGGACATGTCCATAGGTGCTCCGACTCAGCAAATCCAGCAGCATCCAGCGACCCAACACGCCAGTTCGATGTTGATTAATCAATCTCTTTGCATATCTAGTATGTCGTTCTTTTCGGGCTGCACCAATATTGACACCCATCTCTTTCAATCTGGTCAGCGAGTGGGATTCACAGCCCTGAAACTCCTCTGTTCGGAAAGACTCTCTCAATGCGTGAAGAAGGTAAGCAAAGAATAGTACCACTGTGACCTACAAGGCATGTCATAAGAGGTGACTGATGTAGGATCTGGGAAGCTACCTTAGTAAATAAAAAGCATCGCTGAAATTGGATGTACTGGCTTATTTGAAGGCGCATAACTGGCACACTGTAAATCACTCTTAGGCTCAGATCACACAGTGGTTAAACAAGTGGTCGATATGGAGCCGTTCAAAGAAGAAGACACCCATGCAATGATATATAGAGTAAATGGATACAAGAAAGAGGATGACCATATAAGCACTGGACTGATGGAAGCGTCCATAAAGGACAAACAAACATCCCTCTCCACACTCTACACTTTCTCTTGACGCCTCAAGGGCTCACAAGATGAGATATGATCATCAAGTAGCTTGTCCCTGCTGGAGCTTGGCTCCCATGACAGCAGCCCTGAAAAACTCTTTATTGATGAGATATATATATGTATTTTATCCTTAAGCTCAAAATTCAGTATTCATTACCTTCTGTATTATGTTTCTTCTGTTTAGCTGACAAAATTCAGTATTCATTACCTTCTGTATTATGTTTCTTCTGTTTAGTTGACAAAATTCAGTATTCATTACCTTCTGTATTATGTTTCTTCTGTTTAGTTGACAAAATTCAGTATTCATTACCTTCTGTATTATGTTTCTCTGTTTAGCTACAAAATTCAGTATTCATTACCTTCTGTATTATGTTTCCTCTGTTTAGCTTACAAAATTCAGTATTCATTACCTTCTGTATTATGTTTCCTCTGTTTAGCTTACAAAATTCAGTATTCATTACCTTCTGTATTATGTTTCCTCTGTTTAGCTTACAAAATTCAGTATTCATTACCTTCTGTATTATGTTTCCTCTGTTTAGCTTACAAAATTCAGTATTCATTACCTTCTGTATTATGTTTCCTATGTTTAGCTTACAAAATTCAGTATTCATTACCTTCTGTATTATGTTTCCTCTGTTTAGCTTACAAAATTCAGTATTCATTACCTTCTGTATTATGTTTCCTCTGTTTAGCTTACAAAATTCAGTATTTAATACCTTCTATATTATGTTTCCTCTGTTTAGCTTACAGCTGCTGTGGAGGAGATTAAGTTGAACTCAAATGAAATTGTGATACAAAAAGCCATCTTCAAAGGTAATAATACTATTTGGAACGTTAAAACAAGTGCACGTTTTGTTATGTTCCGAAAATATATTTCACCCATATGTTGCTGAGGCTTGCAAGGGGATCAAAGAATGGTGGCATTGTGACCTACAAAGCATGTCATAAGAGGCGTCTGAGGTAGGGACCTAGGGAAGCTATCCTAGTAAATAAAAAGCATCGCAGAAATTAGATCACATACAAATCACATAGAGTGGTTAACAAGGGGTCAATATATAGTGTTGAAGAAGAAATCACACGTGCAATCCATCTCCAGTGTCTCTTTTAGATGATGGTGCTCATATTCTCTTGTTGAAACTTTGTAAGCAGTTCTTGGTTAGAGATAGTTTTTGGCCAGAACACACAGCAAATAATAGGGCAAATGGCGCCAATTTTAAGATGCAAACCCGTCACCATGAACACAAAAGAGCAATGTTCAACACAATCTTTCTCCCACATTATGTTACCAGTGCCAAACCTGGGCGCTGACAACAAACGATAGAAGAAAACTAGTCACAACACGGATGAAGTGTTTACGCAGAATTCTGGGTGTAACTAGAAGAGACCGGTTGAGAAATGAAGACATCAGGAAAAAGTGGGTACAACATCAGTACTAGACTTCATCAAGAAACAACAAATTAAATGGTTCGGCCACGTAAGCAGATTACCATCAGACAGTGCACCTCAAAGAGCAATGCTGCTCCGATACAATGGGTACAAAGCAAAAGGCCGGCCACGCAAAAGATGGACCTCAGAGGCGACGAAAGAGACTATTTACAAAGCGCATACTAGGCCCGTTTTAGAAATCTCTTCCTGTCCTGATGCTGTGAGACAAACAGGATTCGAGAAAGAAAAAAGACACAGCATAAGATCTGAAAGGGAAAGTTTGAACATATCTTGTTCTGTTATTCTCCAGCATTCTGATCCATATAGTAAATATGATTGCGCAAATCCTGTCAAAAAACAAAAATAACTATCACCCATGCCACTAGAACAGGGCAAGACAGAAAACCATGACACTGGGCAAGAACCCGGTAACAGTGTGACAACAACAGAAGAAGATAACACAAATGGTTTTGATGCTGTATGGGCTGATTTCCAGACTGTCAAAAGGGTCATGAATGCATTACTCAGTCTGATTTTAATGTCAGATCCAGCTCCTCCTTTGTTGTATATGTTATATGTACATAGCATAATAGAAAACCCAGATAGTACATTAGTTAGTGCACCGTCTTCTTAGATGAGTTATCTTGGTTTGAAACCCCCAGTTGGAGTGAGATATTTTGCAACTGCGATGGCTCTGAGAAATGTCTGGTCAACCACTAATAACAACTGTTATAAGAATGAGTACCTCCAACCGTCCGAGTGGTTGCCGGGCCCAAATTTGGGGTGTAAAGAATAGAACCACTGTTACCTGCCACGCATGCCGTAAGAGGCGACTAAGGAGGTTTGGCTGAAATATGATGCACATGTCCTAAATTTGTAGAAGTCTATGCGTTTAAGGGCCTACCAAGCCAATGTGCAACGTATACACGTTCTTGGCAAAGATCAAGCATATCACAAAGAGTGATTAAAATTGGTCGTAAAGAACGAACGCAAAGAAGAAGAAGTACCTCCAACATTGAAGAAGGCATGTCTGTATGGCAAAGGTCACTGATAAAAGGAAGGCATGCCTTCTGCTAAATTCGACCAGATGCACCATATCAGATACCCTGACTACGCCTGAATTCATAATGGCAGCGCAAGAAGGAAAAGATGGAGATATGTTTAGCATACTCTGAGAAGAAATGTCTGATCAAACCACTAGTAGCAACTGTTATAAGAAGGAGAAGATGGAGATATGTTGGACATACTCTGAGAAGAAATGTCTGATCAACCACTAATAACAACTGTTATAAAGAGAATATGGAGATATGTTGGGCATACTCCGAGAAAAAATAATCAAAGAATACCAAAGCGTGTATTGAAGTGATAGACAAAGGGTTCAAGAAAGAGAGGACTCCCAAGGAAAACCCCGAAGCAAACTTTGCTGAGAGAAACAAGAATTATAGTTAAATAGTGTTACTATTCTTTGCTCCCTTTTAGACCCGACAACACACGGCGATCTTGATGCCAACAAGGATCTGTGATTATAATTTTGTAATTTTATATTCTGTTTACAACAGTTGATGATCAAGATCTAACTCCTGAGGTCAAGTATTACAAAGAACAAGAGGAGGTTGGATTTAAATTTGCCTCCAGAGTTGGGGTAAGTGTCCATGAGCATAGACAGTTTAATGTTCTATTCTTGGAGTAAATGGTCATGGACATAGACAGTTTAATGTTCCGTTCTTGAAGTAAATGGTCATAGACATAGACAGTTTAATGTTCTATTCTTGGAGTAAATGGACATAGACAGTTTAATGGTATAATGAATTATAAATATTTGTACTGTTTTGTATCACAAAGAGTGATTAAACTGGTTCAAAAGAATGAATGTAAACAAATCTTGTGCAACACTTTCTGCAGTTTTGCTGACAGGGACGGAAACCAAATGGGGAGACCCGGTGCAATGAAGTCAATCCTCATCTTTAGACTTGACTGAAAAAAAACAACTGTTTTTGTGAACTGTTGAAAATGCTCCATTGGTGGACAAAAGAAGCTTTTCAATGACATACACAAGTCCTCACTAGAACATTTGGTATAAATGCTGGCTAATGGGAAACTGCTGCACAAGATTGAATTACTGGCACCGGATACTACACACCATGAGAAAACCAGAGGGGAATATAACAAGAAATGCCCTTTACTGGAACCTGCAGGGAAAATGAAAGAGAGGGAAGTCTAGAAATACTTGGAGGCAGAAATTAATGATGTGCAGAAGAGCTGGAAGTAGCTGCAAGAGATAGAAAGACTTGGCATGAATTGGTTGAGGGAATATGTCCCAACCTAGGTTGAAAAGGCACAAGAGAAATTGATTGATTGATAGAACCATCATCATTGCACTTCAGTGGGGGACTGCCTAGAGTAGTTGATAGTAGCTCGGCCTGCTAGCTGTGAGACGCCTCATAGCTCGGGTTCGAACCTACTGTCAGGCATTTGTTCGAGTCCCCTGGTCTTACTCAGGACGATAACGTGAGTACCTCTGAAGTCGGAGAAAATCTGCCTGTATGGCGAGGGAATACTAATTACGAGTACATTGAGCACACGGCTGCCAGTGTAAAGTAATTTACAATGTGCACGCTGCTGCCATTGTAAGAAATTGGAAAACGGATTTTCACGCAAAAATCAGTTTCAGAGATGAAACTTCGTCTGAGTTGAAAGCGGATGAAAGAAAAAAAAAAAGAAAAAAAGAGAAAAATTGCACTTCAGTGAGTAACTATGTGCTGTCCGATCTCTTTTCTTTCCCACACAGGAAGATTTCAGCAGCATGCACAACTCTGTAGCACTGGCGAAGGTCCCGGTGTAATTTAGAAAATGGTGAAAATATTTTGTAGAAACTTAATTGTTTTATTCTTCTACTTTACTTTTCTTTTGAATTTTGCCCTGGCAGTGGCTTTCCAGCCTGTTCTTCTCGATTTTTAACTGCCAAGGGTTCTTTTATATGCTCAAATTGAACACGGGATCTACGTTTTATCATTAGTCTCCTATAGGACTAGGAATTTGATCTCGCCTACACCGGGATCATGGATCTCTGGAAAAATATCCTAATGGTTCCCTGAGAGAGCGAACCCAGTACCTTTGGCATGAGAGGCGAACATCTAACCTCTACGCCGCAGAGACCAATAGCCAATTAGATAGCGTTTGTATTGATACATTGTTATCACAGATAGGACACACAGAATTGTAAATAATTCATTTTCACTTGTATTGATACATTGTTATCACAGATAGGACACACAGAATTGTAAATAATTCATTTTCACTTGTATTGACACAATCTTATTACAGCCAGGCCATGGGGTGTTGCAAATCACATTTACTGGAGATCTGAATGATAAAATGAAAGGATTCTATCGCAGCAAGTACACTGTTGATGGGGAAGAGCGATATGCAGCTGTCACACAGTTTGAGGTATTGTTATTAAATCCTTGTTCTGTACATATTTTGCTGATTGTTGATGTTGTTACACTTGTGGTTGTTCCATTTTCTTCTTCTTCGAACGCTCCATATCAACCACTTGTTAACCACTGATTTGTATGTGATCTGAGGATAAGAGCGATTGTATGTTATGCCAGTTATGTGCCTACAAGTAGGCCAGAACATCCTATTTCGCTGCTTTTTATTTACTAGGTAGCTTCCTAGGAACTACATCAGTCGACTCTTGCGACATGCATTGCAGGTTGCAGTGGTACTATTCTTTGTTTCCCTTGCTGGCCCTGGCACCACATGGTGACTGTTCTGTTTAATGTATTTAGACTGTCATGCTCTGGGTTGTATCGTTTGTTTGTTTTTCTCCACATTCTCCAATATACGTCATTGTATAAAAATAAATGCACCAGTGTGTTGGCGGGCTGCAAGGGAGAAAAGAATAGTAACACTACGAACTACATTGGCTGAAATCGGATGCACATGTCCTAAATGTGTAGAAGTCTATGCGTTTAGGAGCCTACCAAACCAATGTGCAACGTATACATGCTCTTGGCAAAGATCAAACGTATCACTAAGAGTGATTAAAATTGGTCGTAAAGAACTGACGCAAAGAAGACTACGAACTACAAGGCATGTTGTAAGAGGCGACTGAGGTAGAGGCTTACGGATGCTACCCAAGTAAATCTCTCTCTCTCTGCAATCACCTAAAAGACAGATGTCGGGATTTCTCCATAAATTCATTCATGTGGAAATCTGATTCATGCAGCCTTAGCATGGGTGAGTTTCGTCACATCTTCAGCCCATTTGGAGCTCTGGTGCTTATCCTTCTGTGATGTGTCCGGATTCAGCCAGCGTTTACTGGGTTCGCTCTCCGTCAGCCTTTGACTGTACCCAGCCATCCTGCAAGGCAGCAGGTTGATACACATTTAGGAAACGTGCATCCGATTTCAGCCAAACCTCCTTAGTCGCCTCTTACAACATGCATGGCAGGCTATTCCTTCACCCCAAATTTGAGCCCCGTAACCACTGGCGCCCAAGTAAATAAAAATCGTCGCAGTAATCGGATGTTCTGGCCTACTTGTAGGCGTGTCACAACGCATAATCACTCTTAGACTAATATTACATACAAATCACACAGAGTTGTTTTGTTTAACAAGTAGTCGATATGGAACATTTGAAGAAGAAGAAGTATAAAAATGGATTGTTTATTTTATTTTTGAAAGCTTGTTTTTATTGATTTGTTAAATTTCAAACACTTTTCTCATCAGGCAACAGATGCTCGTCTAGCATTTCCATGTTGGGACGAGCCTGCCATTAAAGCCACGTTTGATATTACTCTGGTGGTTCCCAAAGCAAGAGTTGCATTGTCTAACATGGTGAGTAGTAGTAGTTCATGGGGGCGTTGGGAGATGTTGGGTGTTCGCCTCTCGTTCTAAAGTTACTTTGTTTGCACCGTGTGGAGCTATCTGGATGTTTTTCCAAAGATCCATGATTTCAGTGATGGGGAGATCGAGTTTCCAGTTCTATCGGAAACGGACGGTAAAACATAGGTCCTGTGTTCAAGTTGAGCACGTAAAAGAACCATTGGAAGTTTAAAATGGAGAAGAGCAGGCTGGAAAGCCACTGCCTAGGCAAAATTAATGAGAAATATTTAAAAAAAAATTCACACAAAATATTTTTGCCCTTTTCTAAATTACATTGTGCCCCTTGCTGGTGCTACTGAGTTCGTGCACTGCCGCTGAGATCTTCCTGTGTAAGAAAGAGATCAGAGCACACATGGTTACTCACCGAAGTGTAATGGTGATGGTATTATCAATCAATCAATAGTAGTTCATGGGACAGATTATCCTAATGCGTAGCGTTACCTATCGACTACCACACAAGAGGGTTGTAGGTTCAATCCCAAACTCAACGTTCCACATGTGAGGAAAGGAATTGATGCTCCTACCTCCTGCTCACTCATCTTCATCAAATAGCTTTTCCTGAGCAGAACTTTGCCACCCCAACAGTCCTTCGTAATTTCTCTCTCTCATAGACCAGATGTTCCGCTTCTGCAGTCATCATGTTCAAACCATCAGTTACATCCTGAATCCATCTTCTCTGTGGTCTTCCTCTTTGCCTCACTATTGCCTAGAAATGGGAAGTGGCAGGAAACTAACTTTATGCCCTAAATTCTGGCTTGGTCATTGAGTCATTCGTATGTGTCGATTCCTCCTTGCCAATAATGACTGACACATTCCGTTTCACATGAAAAAAAAATAATGAATAATTAAATAATAAAAATGACAAATTGTTCACTCATTTTGATTATTTAATTAATTCATTTTTCTTACTATATATACCTGTCTTTGTCCGAAATCGTGATTTTATTGTCGTGTCTTCTGTGATCAATTTCTGCTATACGACTACTCCTGTATGTGTCCTAAACAGGGCAGTGCGCTTGAGGTCTTCACCAGTCCCCCATAATTTGTTTTGTAGAGTTATTTTTGCTGTCCAGATCTCCATTCTCACACTGCTCAGGCTGGGGCAGTCTTGCAGAATGTGCTCTGGGGTCTGCTTTGGTGCTCCACAGGTGCAGACAGCAGAGTTCCTGAGACCCATTCTATAGAGGTGTGCTCTGAGACCGCAGTGTCTCATTCTAACTCTGAAGACTGGTTTGTGCTTTTCTGTTTAGTTGGTGCCATGACAATTGCACACATGACAATTACACACATAGAGAACTGAACACAGAAAAATATTATTGTGGTTTAATCTGTAATGAAATGAAGCAGGGTGAATAGACAAGTAACATTAAACACTTGGCCATTGGAAGAATGATATTCATCAGAAGATGACAAATCTGAAGCAGAGATGGAAAATGTAGCAAAACTATCCCCGAACATTGTGGCACTGAACTAGATCCATAATTATTATCATTATAAATCCACAAATAAATAAGCTGTGAGGATTGAACTCGGATAGTAGCTGTTGTATATCATTAGTAGCAATTATTGTTAAAAGTTTTCATGTTTACACTTATCAAGATGATAAAAACATCAAAGAAATATCACTTCTGAAACGAGGTAACAATTTGTGCGTTATTGTCTGGTTATCAAAAATTAACTGGAAGGACAAAATTCAGACAGCGAAGTCCTCACAAGAGCAAAGATCCCAAGCGTCAACACCCTGTTGCAGAAGGCCCAAATGAGATGGGTCGGTCACGTTGCTCGAATGCCTGATAAACGCATCCTAAAACAGTTGATGTATGGCGAACTTGAAGGGGCAGACGGTCAGCTGGTGGACAGAAAAATGCTTTAAAGACACTCTTAAAGTGTCTCTGAAATGCTTCGATATAGACACCTCATGCTGGGAATCCCTTGCTCAAGATCGCCAAATGTGGCGCTGTAACAACAAAGAAGAGGAACCCGCATAGCTGAGAATCATCGTATTGTTGAGACACAGAGAAAACGAGCTGCGCGAAAAGACAGAGCACACAACACCCGCATGTCTAACCTTGATCATGTATGCCCCACCTTTGGTAGGGGATTCTGTTCTAGGATTGGACTCTACAGTCACCTCCGCACACACAGAGAGGTGCAGCAGCACCGTCTGAGACTGTTGTCATCATCGCTCAGATGGACGCTACCATTGTCTGGTTACACTGTTTAGTGTATTGTTGTGTATTTTGTTGTATTGTTACACAGAAATGAATGCAGCTTATATATTTGTTATATTCTCAACAGCCGGTAGTGTCAGAGAAAGATGTTGAAGACAATCTTGTGGAAGTGATATATGCAACAACACCTATTATGTCCACATATCTGGTTGCGTTTGTGGTTGGAGAATATGACTACCGAAGCCAGAGATGAGGATAATGTTCTAGTCAGGTCTACACACGCCGGCAAGAAAGAACAAGGAAGGTTTGCGTTAAATGTAAGTACATGTATGAGTGGTTCAGATCTAGCGACGACTATCACACACTCGGCAGACAAGGACAGACCATCATCTTCCATCTTAGAACAGGACATAATTTATTTTAGTTTAGTTGTCAGATCATCATCACTGCACATCGAAGCAATTAGTCCATAAGTGTTCTGATCTCTTCAGTATGTCTCTCAGTGTGTGGCAACTAATGACCCTAACGGTTCTTTGTTGGTTTGCTATTTTTCTTTGGCTACCAGTATAGTGCTCTTGTCTAGCTACACCACATTTGACTTGGAGTTCTTGCAGTCTATTTAGAATTGTAGATTCACCACTATTACTTGAATTGTTTACATATCCTCTCTCCTTAGAGAATTTATAATATCAACCTGGTCCATTGCTCGCTCGATTTTTACAGCAGCCATACCTGCAAGTCTATCGGCACTTTCATTTTCCCTAACACCTTCATGCCCTGGTACAAAAATAAAATGAAATTTTTGTCAGCCAAGACCTCCTCGGCGAATTCATCCATTGTCCTAGAGCCCAGCCCGTTTCAATCTTCCTGAACAATTGCTTTATTAGTAATTGCTTTGTTATGTTATGTTATGCGATCAACGTCATGGCACATTGAGCATTCCAATTGTGCTCTGTCCTCCGCTGCAGCAGCCATCCTAAAATCCATTTGCTCACCGTATCCATGGAAAGCTGATTAGTATACCTTCCCTCTCTACCATGAAGACGACACTGCCTGGCATGTCCACACTTAACTCATAATTCTCGAACTCGTTCCAGTGTCTGAGACTCACCCATATCACATAAATGAGAGTGTACCGCTTTGATGATATCGGCTCTGCCCATACTTCTGCCTGCTTAAATCGGGGCATTGTTTACAACATAGTCAGCACGTCGTTGCTCTGCACTCCAGCATGTCCAGATGTGTCAGCCAAGTCATTTTCTTGAGATGTGATCTCCAAGCTGTCCACCCATTCAGCGGCAGACTTCAGATTCTTTATTGTTTTATTTATCAGTTTCAGAGCTGTGAATCCCACTCGTTGACCAGATTGAGAGAGATAGGTGTCAATACTGGTGCAGCCCAAAAAGAACAATATACTAAATATGCAAGGAGATTGATTAATCAACATCGAACTGGCGTGTTGGGCCGCTGGAAGCTGCTGGATTTGCTGAGGCGGAGATCGAAGCACCTATGGACATGTCCGGAGTGCTATGGTGATAATCCTCATATAACTGATAACTGTTTTATTAATAATTGCTTGATTAATCTTTGTCATCAGGTTGCTGTGAAAACGCTGCCCTTCTATAAGAAGTACTTCGGCATTGCTTATCCTCTACCTAAAGTTGATCTTATTGCAATTGCTGATTTCTCATCAGGTAAAAACTTTGTTTATATGCAGCTCAAATGTGAAATCTGTCTTGTTATAGAGCTCAGAAATGTGACGAGTCACCAAGTTAAATACAAATAAGATTTAGACTGCCCGTGGGGTGTCGGGACCCACAAGGGACACAAAGAATAGTACCACTGCGACCTACAAGACATGGTGGAAGAGGTAACTGAAGTAGGGGTCTTTTCCGATCCAGAAGCACTTTAGCTAAAGCTCTTTCGATCGGTGTCATGGCATCGTAACCTTGGCTGTGCACTAGACACCGTAAATCTGGGAACCTTAGCTTTCTGCTCAGTCCAGAGTTGAACCGCATTACAGAGGACTAGTCACCCGTAGTCCAGTGCGTGCCTCGACCGCTGGCAGCGCAAGAATAGGTTTAGGAAGCTACCTGTAAATAAAAACATTGCAGAAATTGGGTGTACTGGCACGTGATCACTAGAGCAGCATATTATCAACTTCCTGGTTGTCTCTATTTAACACTGTTAACATCACGTCTAATAAGGGTTTGCTAAAGCATAGAGGCTAAGTGCTCACCTCTCGTTCCAAAGGTAAGCAGTTGCCTCCCTCATGGAGACATCATAATATTTTTCCAGAGATCCATGATCTCGGTGTAGGTGAGATCAAATTCCTAGTCCTATCAGAGACATGATAAAACGTAAATCCGTGTTCAATTTGAGCACATAAAAGAACCCTTGGCAGTTCAAAATTCCAGACTAGCAGGCTGGAAAGCCGCAGCCAGGGCAAAATTCATTAGAAGGGTAAAAAATTTAAGTTCCTAACAAATATTTTACCATGTTAAATACACCGGGACCTCGCCCAGTGGTTACGGAGCCCAAATGTGGGTGTAAGAATAGAACCACTGTTGTCTGCCACGTATGTCGTAGGCGACTAAGGAGGTTTGGCTGAAATCGGATGCATGTGTCCTAACGTGTAGAAGTCTATGCGTTTAGGAGCCTACCAAACCAATGTGCAACGTATACACGTTCTTGGCAAAGATCAAACATATCACAAAAGTGATTAAAATTGGTCGTAAAGAGAAGCAAAGAAGAAGAAGAAGACACCGGGACCTGTCGGTGCTACAGAGTTTGTGCATGCCACTGAGATTTTCCTGTGTGGGAAAGAGATCGGACAACACATAGTTACTCAATCAAGTGATGATGGTCCAATGAATCAATCATGTCTAATAATCTTCTTGTCTGTGTCTGTAGGTGCGATGGAGAACTGGGGCCTGATTACATACAGAGAAACTGCCCTGCTGGTAGACCCTGAGAATTCTTCTGCTAGGATCAAGCAGTGGGTGGCACTTGTTGTTGGACATGAACTAGCTCACCAGTGGTTTGGAAACCTGGTTACCATGGTTAGTCTTAGACATTGGTTTTTTTATGATGATCTCTTCATAACCACACATGCACTTGGCTGGAGCCATCAGGGGAAGAGAAGTGTGAGGAGACCAAAGAATACCCGGTGAAGAATGGTAGAAGATGGGGGCAGAGGTTCATGGGTGGAGTTGAAGAGGGTGGCCCAGACAATAATTCAGTGATGAGGGAATGTTGCAGTCTTATGTTGTACTGAAAATAAGAAAATTTAGTAGTGGTAGTGGTGGTTGTAGTGGTAGGTGGTAGTTGTGGTAGTTGGTAGATGGGTGGTAGTAGTGGTAGGTAGGCGGTAGTAGAGGTAGGTAGAAATGGTAGGTAGGTGGTAGTGGAGATAGGTAGAGGTGGTAGTGGAGATAGGTAGAGGTGGTAGGTAGTAGTGGTTGGTGGGTGGTAGAGTAACAGTTCCAGCCCTCTGGTCTACTGCTTAAGAAGATAAACACAACAGTGATGACACACATCATCACATAGTGTACTATAGCTGGCCAACCTTGTGCACATACATACACACGCACACCATTGATTCAAACTGTCAAACCTCAACAAGATAAACACACCAGTAGCAGCATGAATAATAATTATAGATTTCTTCTTCGAACGCTCCATATAGACAACTTGTTAAATCACCACTCTTTGTGATGTGTATGTGATCTGAGCCGAATAGCGATTCTCTTCTCGATCCGCCTAATAGCGATTGATCGATCTGCCAGTTATTCGCGCCTACAAAGTAGGCCAGCACATCCAATTTCTGCGACGCTTTTTATTTACTAGGATACTTTCCCTAAGCTGCTACATTAGTCACCTCTTGCAACAAGTCTTGTAGGTTGCAGTGTTACTATTCTTTGCTCCCCTTGCGAGCCACGGCAACACACAGGCGAATTATAGATATAAAGGAAGACTGCAGTAAAACTATGTAACAGCGGTAAAAAACGTTTTTAAAAAATTCTATAGTTTTACAAAGTACAAAAAGAATATACAGTGACGTTTCAACAAAAGGCCTTTATCAACACGGATACACAACGAAAGAAGAAATTCAGACTTCTTATACAACACACATAACATATACGAGGAGGTCTGTCTCAATGGCGTAGTGGTTAAGTCATTTGCATGTCGTACTGAAAGTTGTGGGTTCGAATCCAGACTGAGACACATGTGCAATTTCTTCATGAGATCCCTAGGATTGTTGTCGGGGCTAAAGACTTTGTGCAATGCTCTTGATAGATGTCATGCCATCTCTGCCGACAGGGACTGAGCCTTATGGGGAAACCCGGTGCAATGAAGTCTTCTTCTTTGTGTCCAGTTTCATATGCTCGTCTAAACCATGAGATAGGTTGCCTCTATGAAGCTGCATGTCAGTTGGAGTTCCTTGAGAGTTCCCATAGCTTGCTCTGTAAGCTTTGTTCATGAGGCCATGTTTTGTTGGTGTATCTATGATGGACATGACTGCAGGATGTGCTCTGGAATCTGTGGTGCAATGAAGTCAATCCTTCGCTGTTGAATCTTCGAACATACACAATCAGACAATAAATCACTGAGCGCTCTCTATCATAATAATTATACTAACATGTCATGAGATTTTGTATTTATTTACTATGCTACTTGTTTTTGTAGGAGTGGTGGACACATCTGTGGCTGAATGAAGGGTTTGCCTCATGGATTGAGTATCTGTGTGTGGACTACTGCTTCCCTGAGTATGATGTGTGGACTCAGTTTGTCAACAATGACTTGGGCCAGGCTCTAGAGATGGATGCTTTGAATAACAGTCATCCTATTGAGGTCAGTGTTTAGATGTAAAAGGTAATTGGTGAGATTGTGTTGTGGTGAAGAATAACAAGTCATTGGTGAGAGGTGACAGGTCATTGGTGAGAGGTAACAGGTCATTGGTGAGAGGTAACAGGTCATTTGTGAGAATGTGCTGTGGTAGAATCAGATTAGGAGGTACAGATTTGAGATATAAATCGCTGTGTATTGCCAGGGCCCACAAGGGGATCAAAGAATAGTAACACTGACTACAAGGGATGTCGTAAGAGGCGGCTGAGGTAGGGGCCTAGGAAGCTACCCTAGTAAATAAAAAGCGTTGCAGAAATCAGATGTGCTTGCCTACTTGTAGGCACATAACTGGCACAATGTACAATTGCTCTTAGGCTCAGATCACATATGAACCACAAAGAATGGTTTAACAAGTGAGTCGATATGGAGCTTCAGAGAAGAAAAAAGAAGAGATATAAATGGTATGTCAAGTGCTTGTATCTGGAGAAGACTGTACATTGCTCTGATGTGGTATAACTTGATCAACAACCATATTACAGAAGGAGAAGTTTCTTGGAATTTTCAATTAAAGCCGAAGGATTGACTTCATTGCACCGGTTTTACCCCATATGGCTCGGTCCCTCTCCACAGAAATGACACGCCACCTGCCGAGAGTATTGCACAAAGCACGAACTCCGTAGCTCCGCAGCAATCCTAGGGTCTCTGGAAAAATGCACTCGTGAACAGAAGGCGCGTCCGATTCGAACCCACAACCTTTGACTCGCAAGGCAAAGGGCTTAACCACTCAGCCACAGAGAATTTTCAATTGAGAAGCAATATGATGGGATTTATAGAATTTTCATTTGAGAAGCAGTATGATGGGATTTATAGAATTTTCATTTGAGAAGCAGTATGATGGGATTTATAGAATTTTCATTTGAGAAGCAGTGTGATGAGATTTATAGAATTTCAAAAATTCTCATCTTCAAAATTACATAGGGGACTCTCATAGGTGCTATGGAGTTCATGCACTGGTGCTGAGATTTTCCTGGTAAGAAAAAGACCATAGCACACATGGTTGCTCACAATACAATGATGATAGTCCTATCATTTAGAAGTTTCATTTGATTCATGTTTTAGGTTGAGGTTGGTCATCCGTCTGAAGTGGATGAAATCTTTGATGCTATTTCTTATAGCAAAGGATCCTCTGTCATCAGAATGTTGCATGAGTATCTTGGAGATGAGGTGAGTCACAGAATAGTTTTTTTTTTTTTGCTTGTTTTTTTTCTTTTTTTTTTTCTTTTTACTTTTTTTTTGATCCGCTTTCAACTCAGACGAGTTTTATCTCTGAAACTGATTTTTGCGTAAAATCGTTTTCCAATTTCTTACAATGGCAGCAGTGTGTACATTGTAAATTACTTTACACTGGCAGCCGTGTGCTCAATGTACACTGTAATTAGTATTCCCTCGCCATACAGGCAGATTTTCTCTGACTTCAGAGGTACTCACGTTATCGTCCTGAGTAAGACCAGGTGACTCGAACAAATGCCGGACAGTAGGTTAGAACCTGAGCTATGGGCTCTCACAGCTAGCAGGCCGAGCTACTATCAACTACTCTAGGCAGCCCCCAGCACAGAATAGTAGTAGTTCTTAGTTCATTCCATAAGGCAACAAGGGTGGTATGGGTTAATAAGATATATCACTATATGACAACTACTTCCAGTATGAGGATGGAGGATGAGGCTGTTACTGCTGCCCTCCATTGAATATCTCCATTTACTGGGACCGTTGTTGTTTCTGACTCTCAGTCAACACTTTGGAAGATCCAGAATGGGCGGTTGCGGTATGAGTGGATGTTGTCTATAGAGGTTTCCAACCTCCAGAGAGTCACGGGAGGAAGACATCCTTTGGGAACTAAGGATTGATAAACAGTGGGCTTTGATATAAGAAAATATTTTAGTCAAGATGAAGTCTCTACAGTACTTGGACAGCGTTACAGACTGCAGAGAGAAACCACAGGTGGCGCCATGTAATTAGTTTGGAGATTATCACAGGCTCGTAAGGTATATCTGAACAAACGGTTATTAAAAATCAAATGTACTGGGCACGAAACTGGTACAAAATACTGCAGTGTAACAGATATAAATCATAATACAACATACTTACACTCTTTGACTAAATTCACAAACAACTCACAAAACAGGTTGGTCTACAAGGTGTGTTATGTGCATGGTTCTGCATCTAGCAAAGTTTCGGCCATCTAAGTCTTTCTTATAAAGGACAAAAAGTGAAAATTATTAGCCTACTGATGATCTATAGAACACACAAGCCAACCCACATACCAGGGAGTAGAGCGGAACATTTTGTCTGTGATGTCATAAACTACATAGGTCAGTTTAAAATTATTTGATAACGTCCTAAATAGGTAGGCAAACCTGGATTTCATGTAGAAACTGGATGTTCTGTTGGTCTAGGGGTCTGTAGGTGCTGAACTGTCACAACAAACTACAGCGCAGTTCACATACCGACCACAAAGATGGAGGTTAACAAGTGGTTGGTGTATAGCAGCACTGTCCAACAGGCCATTGCTCCCGGGTCATACATTCATGCCCTATTTTACTCTACCAACTTTAGCATTAATTAGATTTCAAGAAAACAAAAACATTGTTCAGATTTTTCCTTGTACTCCCATGAACACGATCTTCCCACTTTTGCAATCTTGTTTTATTTTGAAAAGTGTTCAGTTACTATTTTAAAATATGTATTTATTGTTGTTTTTCTGTTGTCTGTAGGATTTCCGTAAAGGCATGAGTCTATACTTGAACAAACATCAGTACAAGAATACATTCACTGAAGATCTGTGGGAGGCCTTGGAAGATGCCAGCGGCAAGCCTGTTGGAAACATAATGAAAACATGGACAAAACAAATGGGATTTCCTGTTCTTAAGGTTGGTCTCTGGTTAAATCATTTGTTTACGTTCTTCTTCTTCTGCAATCAACTTCTGCTATGCAACTACTCCAGTATGTGTCATAAACAGGGCAGTGCGCTTGTGGTCTTCACAGATCCCTTATAGTTTGTTTTGAAGGGTTGATTCTTTTGGTTAGATTTCCATTCTCACATTGCTCAGGCTTGGGCAGGATGTGCTCTGAGTACTGCTTTAGTGCTCCACAGGTGCAGGCAACTGAGTCCCTGAGACCCATTCTGTGGAGGTGTGCTCTGAGACTGCAGTGTCCCATTCTAAGTCTGAAGACTGTGGTCTGTGTTTTTCTTTTTAATATATTTATATTGTCATGCTCTGTGTTGTATTCTCTTTGTTTTTGTCCACATAATTTTTCTGGATTGTTTCAGGAGAGTCTTTGCTTCTATAAAGCTTTGTGTTGGGTGGTGTTGTGTTAAGTTTCCTCCAGTCCATTTTGCGTTCTAAAACTCATAGTGAGTTCAAATAGTTCAGTTTGCGAGTGCATTTTGTCCGAGTATTCTTAGAGTTTGCTGAAAACGTCATAAGGAATGTCAGAGAATCTACAGAGATGGAGAAATACGACACTGGTGATTGGAGGTCAGGAACTACCTGAATTAAGATATGCTGATGATTCAGTGTTAAACTATACTAAACTAAACTAAGAGACATACTGAGGAGATCGGTGCACTTATGTACTAATTGGTTCCATGTACAGTGATGATGATCCAATGACTAAAATAAACAGTCAATATTGTTATCCATAAAAAGGCAAAATCAGCATTTTCCATTATGAAGAACAAATGGAGTTCAAGAATGATCAGGAATAAAACTAAGATAATGATATTTAACTCAAATGTTAAGGCTGTCCTTCTATATGGAGCAGAGATATGGAGCGGAGACATGGAGCAGAGATATGGAGCGGAGACATGGAGCAGAGATATGGAGCGGAGACATGGAGCAGAATATGGAGGGGACATGGAGCAAGAATTGGAGCGGAGTATGGAGCAGAGCCATGGGCAGAATATGGCCGGAGACATGGGCAGAGATATGGAGCAGATATGGAGCGAGATATGGAGCGGAGACATGGGCGGAATGGAGCGGAGACATGGAGCAGAGATATGGAGCGGAGACATGGAGCAGAGATATGGAGCGGAGACATGGAGAACAACTAAGGGAATACCAAAAGTTGCAGACATTTATCAACAGATGCCTATGCAGAATACTCCATCTGCGATGGTATGACAAGACCACAAACAGGGAACTGTGGGATAGAGCAGGACAATGGCAGATGGAAGAAGAGAAAGGAGCAGAAAGTGCGATGGATAGGACACACACACACACTGAGGAAACCCATGAACCTGACAGCATCACAAGACAGGCTCTCCATGGAACCCACAGGGAAATAGAGATAAGGAACACCTGGAGACGGGAGTTGGAGAGTAGATGCACAAAAAATGGGGAGAGTTATGTTATGCGATCGACGTCACAGCACATTGGGCATTCCCATGCATGCTCTGTCTTTCCGCTGCACAGCCATCCTAAAATGGGGAGAGTGGAGAGAACTGGAAAAGATGGGCTTGGAAGGCCTTGGTTGCGGTCCTATGCTTCCCTAGGTGCAAATGGTGAAGAAGAAGAAGAATGTTGTCCATACAATCTATATTTACTAAATACATTATTCATACTTACAGGTCACACAAGAGCAAAATGGAGGTCACAGGAAGCTAACGATTACTCAGTCCAAATTCACTGCTGATGGTTCTCCTCCCAATGAGGGTTCCTTATGGATGGTTCCTATTCTAGCAAGTTCCAAGTCATCAGCAAACAAACATGTTGTCCTAGGGCTTATGGAGACAGACACGCAGGTGTTTGATGTTCCAGATATACCTGCCGGAGACTGGGTTAAGGTAAGTGATCTAGAGTTGGTTCATTTCAGGCTAGTCTACTCCTTGACATTCTTCTTCTTCGAATGTTCCACATTGACCACTTGTTAACCACTCTGTGTGATTTGTATGTGGTCTGAGCCTAAGAGTGATTGTTGTGCCAGTTATGCACCTACAAGTATGCCAGCACATTCAATTTCTGCAATGCTTTTTATTTACTAGAGTAGCCTCCCTAGACCCATACCTCAGTCACCTCTTATGACATGCCTTGTAGGTTGCAGTGTTACTATTCTTCGCTCCCCATGAGAGCCCCGGCACACACAGGTGCATATTCCTTCCAAAATGGTTGATTGATAAGACCATCACCACTGCGCTTCATTGAGTAACCATGTGTGCTCCGATCTCTTTCTTACACAGGAAGATCTCGGCTGCAGTGTACAGACTCCGTAGCACCGGGGTGGGTCCCTGATGTAATTTTCTTCTTCGTCTGCGTTCTCACTAGATTGGGATTTCGGATTCTCTAATAAAGGCAGCCGTCTGCCTCAGATTATCAGCCACACCATGCAGTTTGTCTTAGACACTGGTGTAAGTGGGCCAGCTCTTTCTTCTCAAGTCTGCACACTGGGGACAGTTCTGTAGGATATAATTCCTATGATTTCTGCTTCAACGTCTGTGCCGACCTCTTCCTGCAGTTAGTTTTGGCCACCCTCGTGATGGTGGGTCTGACATTCTTACTGCGTGGCTAAATCTCCGAGGCAGATTCTCGACTGTAGAATATGTTATCCCATTCCTTATTGTGAGAGTCGTTGCACCATGTTATGCGCCTTACGGCCTGGTGCATCCGTTTCTACAAGCATTTGTTTTGGGTTAGCATTCCCTAGCGGACACGTGCATCCGATTTCAGCCAAACCTCCTAAGTTGCCTCTTACGACATGCATGGTAGGTAACAGTGGTTCTATTCTTTACACCCCAAATTTGGACCCTGGTAACAACTCCGGCATGATGTAATTTTGAAGATGGTGAAACTGTTTTGTAGCAATTATTTTTAATAATTCTAAAGAATTTTGTCAGGGCAGCGGCTCTCATTCCAAATGAAAACTGTTGCACCTTATTGTATGTATCCCCTCAGCTGAATGCAGGAACAGTGGGTGTCTACCGTGTCATGTACACTAGTGACATGCTGGATGCTCTCATACCAGCCGTTCAAGATTTGTCTCTGCCACCCAAAGACAGGCTTGGTCTTCAGTCGGATCTCTTTGCTTTGGTGAGTCATTGGGAGAGTACATTTGTGTGAATCATTTGTTTAGTTTTTGAACATTTGTGTGAATTATTTGTTGAGTTATTGGACATTTGTGGGAATTGTTTGTTGAGTCGTTGAGAGTTTGGTTGAATTATTTGTTGTCACTGAGTTTGGTTAAATTATTTGTCGAGTCGTTAAGAGTTTGGTTGAATTATTTGTTGAGTCATTGAGAGTTTGGTTGAATTATTTGTTGAGTTATTGAGAGTTTGGTTGAATTATTTGTTGAGTCATTGAGAGTTTGGTTGAATTATTTGTTGAGTTATTGAGAGTTTGGTTGAATTATTTGTTGAGTTTTTGAGAGTGTGGTTGAATTATTTGTTGAGTTATTAAGAGTTTGGTTGAATTATTTGTTGAGTTATTGAGAGTATGGTTTAATTATTTGTCGAGTTATTGAGAGAACGTTTGTGTGAATAATTTGGAAGGTTTCTGTTTATTTTGATGAGTCATTGACATAATGTACATCACTGTGTCTATCTGCCAGTAACAAGCTATCTGAGTGTTTACCAATAACAAACTGAGTGTTTACCAATAACAAACTCAGTGTTTACCAATAACAAACTCAGTGTTTACCAATAACAAACTCGAAATATGGAAAGACTGCAGTAAAACTTGGTAAATAGTGAAACACGTACAAACAAAGTACTATAGTTTTACAAAATACAGAAACAGTGACAATAAACAGCACGTTTGACCAACAAGGCCTTTATCAAGCAAGCGAACAAACAGGAGTGACAAATTAAAATGAAACACAAATGGACGACCAAATACAAACGTATCTAAGGAAAATCTGGAATAAAACGAATAACGAAATAAATGTAACACAAAAACACACATAAAAACTAGAAATAGAACGGAAAAGAAACAATGAAACATCTAGTAAATATATAACTGAATACATGCAACATATACCCATATAGATTACAAAGCATGGAAGAGAAAGTACTAAGAAGCATAAGAATGTAATACATGCAAAACTATTAAATCTGACCTAGCTCCATAGAATGTTGCAGCAATATGTGGCGATATATATTTACTAGATGTTTCATTGTTTCTTTCCGTTCATTTCTGTATTTTGTGTTTTGTGTTCATTTATTTGTTATTCCTTTTATTCGATTTGTATTAATTAGTCGCTTTGTTATTATTGTCACTCGTTGCGTTGCTTATAAATGTTGTCACTGTGTTTGTACTTTTGTAATATATAGTACTTTGTTTGTACGTGTTTCACTAATAACAAACTCAGTGTTCACCAATAACAAACTGAGTGTTTACCAATAACAAAGTATTTACCAATAACAAACTTAGTATTTACCAATAACAAAGTGTTTACCAATAACAAAGTGTTTACCAATAACAAACTCAGTGTTTACCAATAACAAATCGAGTGTTTACCAATAACTAAGTGTTTATCAATAACAAAGTGTTTATCATGAGTAAAATATCTAACTGAAGAAGTTCAAGAAAATGATGATTAGTAGCATGTTTTTAAAGTACAAATTAGAATATCTGTATTCAATGTCTTCCATCAGTCTAGAGCAGGACTGAGTCCAGCCGTGGATGTACTCAAGGTTGCCCAGGCTTTTGTCAACGAGAAAGATTTCACTGTCTGGTCAAACCTGTCATCCAACATCTCCACATTTAGTACCATACTGCAGGTAAGACTTTGGTTGTACTTGCTAATGATGATGTTGTTGTTATATTGTCACGCTGTTTATGAGTTATGCTTCTCAGGGAGCATAGAGCTTCAACATGTTTGCCAATTTTCCCGGTTTCTTACTGTTTTCTTTATTTTCTTCCAGGATAGTCGAGTACTCTTCAGTTCCTCAAGAAGACTTTGTTTCCAGGTCTGTTTAGGGTGTTCTATTTTCCGTTTTCCAATGCATGTCTATTGACTCTCAACTGTGTTTTCCGTAGGGTATGCTCAAACCATCACCATTTTCTCCTCTTAACCTGGGTCATGCAACAAAGCAAATCAAATGATAGGGCAAATGGCGCCAATTTTAAGATGCAAACACGTCACCATGAACACAAAAAGAGCAATGTTCAACACAATCTTTCTCCCACATTATGTTACCAGTGCCAAACCTGGAGCTGACAACAAAACGATAGAAGAAAACTAGTCACAACAGAGATGAAGTGTCTCAGCAGAATGCTGGGTGTAACAAGAGACCGGTTGAGAAATGAAGACATCAGGAAAAAGTGGGTACAACATCAGTACTAGACTTCATCAAAAAACAACAAATTAAATGGTTCGGCACGTAAGCAGATTACCATCAGACAGTGCACCTCAAAGAGCAATGCTGCTCCGATACAATGGGTACAAAGCAAAAGGGTGGCCACGCAAAAGATGGACCTCAGAGATAACAGAAGCGACGAAAGAGACTATCTACGAAGCGCATACTAGGGCCCGTTTAGAAATCTCTTCCTGACCTGACGCTGTGAGGCAAAACAGGATTCAAGAAAGAAAGAAAGAAACCTGGGTCATTACGGGTTCTTGTCCTGTTCATATCCACAGGTCTGTGTTTGCAACTCGATCATACAACCTCAGTCTGAGAATCCGCTGAAGACATCCATTGACCAAAGTGCTGCTGTTTATGTGTGCTATCAACTTTACAAGATCAAGACCAGTTATGTACGATGACAGTGGATGCAATTACTATAAAATGCAACAATCCAGACACTTACTTTCAACCTTGTCGCATGTCATTCTGGAGTGAAGGGTAATGAGAGAGCAGTTGCACTGGTGAGCAATGCCGCGATTGAGAATGGGCCCTTCAATGGACAGAAGCCACATAATCAACGCTGTAAGACGCCCGAGTGGTTACGGGCCCAAATTTAGGGGTAAAGAATAGAACCACTTTATGCCATGCTTAAAAAGGGCGATAAGGAGGTTGGCTGAAATGGATGCATTTCCAACGATGAAGTCTTGCTTTTGGGGCCCCCCAAACCAATGAACGATACCGTTTTAAAATCAAACTTTTTCAAAAAGTGATTAAAATTGGTAAAAAACAACAAAGAAAGAAAAGAAGAGAAAAACTTTTCCCTAAAAGTTTCGAGAATAAAGGTATTCTCATTGGTTCGTTGGATCCCGATGGGGGAAAACAAAAAAAACCAGAAAACCTCAGTAGTAAATAACAGAATGGAGTTTTCAAAAAACCCTAAATACATTTTTGGAGGGGATCAGAGTAAAGGACACGTCTGATGTGTGTGGATGATCCTAAAATGAAAAATAAATTACTACAGGATCAGAATCTGATGAATGACAGAAAAAGGTTTGCTAAATTTTTCACCTTCCTAAAACCCTGCCCTAAAAATTTTGCAGGTTTTGCAAGAATATCTCTAACCAAGCCTTACAAGAAAAAAAAAATCTGCGAAATGGGGGAATCAGGGAGATTGAACGGACTTTCGAATCGGGAGGCGGAAACCGATTTTCCCACCTTTTCCCGCCATTTTTGGTGGGTTTTTTCCCTTTTTCGTTTGCCAAGTTAGTGTTTGACAAGGTAAAATTTGAATTTACTAAATTTTTTTCTGTTAACCGTTTTTTTTGTGATTGTGGTTTCATAAATGCGGACAGGGGTTTTGAAAAATGAACTCAACTGCCGATCGGTTTTCTTTAAAAGCTGGATTTTCGGGTTTGATGTTCCTTCACGATTCAATTCAACTGATAAAATTTTTGCCCTAAAACAAATATGCATTTTTGGGTGCGGGTTGCTTTTTTTTAACTGTTTCTTTCAATTTTTAAACACATGAGACAATTGTTAGTTTTTGGTGATTTTCGGGCACAGGAACAGAATTATGGGGTGACCCGAGATTTGGAACCCGTAATATGAACTATGAACACCCTTTCGGAAGAAAGATGCTAAAATTTTTTATTTTTCACCCTTCCTAGAGACTGAACCCAATTCTTTGATGGGGGCGGGCGAACACATCCAGCTTTTGGGATGCAGAGGGGAAAGAACACACCCCGCAGACTGGTTCTTTGGATGCGACCAGGCCAGAACACATCCTGCAGACGGTTCATTGGATAAAACCGGGCACAGAAACATCCTCAGACGGGATTCTTGGATGCAGACAGGCACAGAAACATCCTGCAGACTGGTTTTTGGGATGCAGACCCAGGCCCAAAAAACACCCTCAGACTAGTTCTAGGGATCGGCGGAAAACCATCCTGCAGACTGGTTCAATTTTTGAAAACATAAAAAATGTATTGTGATGGTACAAGTTTATTCGGTTGGGGAGTGTTGAGGAAGTCCTGTTTCTTCGCCCATATTGGCACGGGTTAACTCTTGGGGATTTGTTTTTCGACCAAGGCGTTTTTGCCGGGCCCCTAAAAGGGACCAGCCGTCGTTTTTGCAACTTTTTATATACTGGGTGCCCCCGGCTATCCCTTTACAAAATGTTTTGGGGGGGCCCAGTTTTATATTCTTTTTCCTTTTGGTTCCCCGACAAAAAGGGGGTTGCTTTTTGTTGTTTTTTTGTTGTGCCACAAACTTAGTTTGGTATTTTTTGTTTGACACAGCACAGCCCCGGCAGTTTTAAGTTTATCCACATTGTTCAGAAAATAAGCAACTGTTGGTTGGGATCCCCCCCCGGGGGTGAGAATTTTTTTCTTTGTCGCTTTTTGTTGGGGGTCAGGGTGCCTAAATGTCACCTTTGGGGATTTTTGAAAACTTGTTTGCTTTTCGTGCCCTCGTCATTCAGGCAAACCTTACTCTGACTCAAAAACTTGAAATTAGATCTACAGTTGACCGGGGTGGGAAAATATCTATGCCCCCAGTTGCCCAGGGTGGGGATAAATATCTTTTGCATAGTTGAAGGGGGGATAAATATTTTGGTTTTTGGTTGGGGGGTAGATAATATATTTTACTGGTTGCCCATTGGGGAGATAAAAAGGTGCATGGGACTATCTTTGCATGGTTGCCCAGGGTGGGAATAGATATGGGGCCCGGTTGACCAGGGGGGAATAATAAGGGCACTTTTTTAAGGGTGGGAAGATATGGGTCATAGGACAAATCTGCCCTCAAATTAAAAAATTTTTATTAAAAAAAGGATGTTTTGTGCACAAGATAACTTGGCATAGAAGGGGGGTTAGCCCTCGTGGATTGTTTTTTTTCCAGAGACCCCTGATCTCAGTGTAGGTTAGGTGTTCATAGCCCTATAGACTGGCGAAAAAATGTGATCCCAATTTGAGCATTAAAGAACCCCAGTTAACAAAAAAAGGGAGCGGTGTGAAACCCCCTTCGGGGCAAAATTCTTTAAAAAGGGTTAAAAAAAAATTTCCCAATAGAATATTTTCATCATCTTTAACACATGGGGACTCGCTGGTGCTATGTATTCTTACTGCTGCTGAGAATCTTCCTGTGTAAGAAAACAACACAACATTTACTCACCGTCAATGTTGTATCCTATCATTAAAACATCAAAAAACGTCTTGTTTGTTAGTTTGTGATCAATCTATGAATTGTCTATTCAGTTCTGGCCCATGTTGGAAGGGGGGTTTTGTCTCTAGGGGTAATGGAGATGAACCACTTCCCCAGGCAAACAAAGTAATCCCTGCAAGGGGACAGCAAAATTCCCAAAGGCCTCAAAAACCGGGATACTGACCTTTTGATTTTCCTCTTCTTCTTTTTGGGGTTTTTTTAACTTTGAGGGAATATTCATTCCGGTTGTGTTTGTATTCTCTCTCTTTTTATTGTTTTTTACCTTTTTACTTCTTATTGTGATATATAAACACCTTCAAAAATTTTTCGCCCATTTTTTACCCTTGGAGCTCTGGTACACCCTCGGCGTTTGGTCGTTTTCCCAACCAAGCACGGGGCCCGTCACCTTTACTTCCCCACGACCTAAAAGGCCAGTTTTATTTTTTTGGGGTAGAACTCTTAAACCCCTCCCGGTTTTGAACATCCCAGGTTACCCCTTTTTTTGGATATTGGTTGCCTCCTCTTTTTGTTTTGGTTTTTCCCCTTTGGCTTTGATTGCCCCAAACCCAACCCCAAAGGGAGTAGTGTGTTGTATTAAAAATTCCCTTTGTTTGCCGGGGCACTAAAAGGGGGAAAAAAAAAAGTAAACTCAACCAAAGGCAACATGACTGGAACCCTTTTTTAAAAAAAAACATTACAGAAAATGTTGGTATTTGTGGATAACTGGCACAACTGCAGTCCCCTTTTGGGCTCAGATCACTTACAAATTTCAGGGTTTAAAAATGGTTGATAGAAGGGGTTCAAAGAAGTATTAAAAATTTTTGTCCTTGTTTTTAAACTTGCATTATGACATTCTGTTTCATTTGATTTTCTCTAATTCTGTTTTTGCCTCAAAAGGTTTGGTGGGGAGAGAGAAAAGAAAGGTGGATCTATGGGGGAATCAGGTAAAAAGATGGCTGGTGATACCGGTGGAAGAGGTTAAGTTTTGGGGGACATGGGAAGAAAAAAAGGGTTGAAAAGACAAGCATTATGAAAGGGGGGCCTGGACGGGTTTTTTCCAGCCTATTTTTATTGATTTCTCAATTAATTTTTTCCGGGTTTCTTTGCTGCATGTCCTCCCATTAGGGGAAAGGGGGTCTGATGTCTTTTTCCCCTATTCTTATTTCAAAATTAGGGTTTTCCCGGGGTTTTCCTTTTGCTGTTGTTACATTATGGAAGGGGGTCTGATCACCTTTTTCCCGGCCTATTCCTGAGATTTCTTAAATTGTTGACTGTGTTCCGGGGTTTTTTTTGCTTTGTGTCCCTTTATGCTTGCCCAAGTATTGTGTTTTTCTATTCTAATATCTTTCAGGTGCCAAAACAGTGTTAAAAAGGGGGAAAAGGGATACATTTTGAAAAATGGGTTGGTGGGATACATTGTTTAGTTTCAAAGTGGATTTTTAAAAAATTTCGTGTTTTGGGCCTGATGAAAGAAAAATTTTAAAACGCCCTAAAGACTTCGAAGCCTTGGGGTGGACCTGGGAAAGCTCCGGAAAAGCGTTTAAATCGAGTTTGCCTTTTTGGGGCCCACCGCAATATACTATCACTTTGGCTGAATCAAAAAAGTCAAAAGAGTGGTTTAAAAAGTGATCAATGCCCGCCCCCGGGTGTTAAGAGCGCTTGCTAGTGACTACCCCCTTTTATGGGGGTTCAATTCCGGGATGGGAAAAACAGTTTCCCCCGTTTGGTTTTTGGGGGACCGACCCGTTAAACCATACGAGGGGGAAAAAAAAGCTCAATGCATCGGGATGGAAAATAAAAAAAAAAAAAAAAAAAAGGGATAATAGCGTAACAAGACACTTATGACGTTCAACAAGAAAAGGCAAGATCTAAAAAAAAAATAAAAATTTTCTAACAAAGAAAAAAACAAAAAGCTTTCATAAAGGAAAAAGATAGTGGTGTTTGTGTTTTTGAAAAAAAAGATACAGTTGTTTTTAAAAATTATTGAAGAAATTAAATGTTTTTTTTTTATGGCTTTTCCCATTTTTCAGCAAACTTGTGTTGTTTTTCATTGTTGCGCAACTTGTGTTGCTGTTTGATATGTTAAGCTATTTTTGCTTTTATTTGTTAGCTATTATTCTATTATTCCATCTTGTCTACTTTTTTTGTGTGAAATTTTTATTTTTTTTTTTGAGTTGTAGATGAGGAATATGCAGGAAGAAAAAAGGGATCAAAAGACCAGGGGATCTTCAAGATCCACTACTTTTGAAAAAAGTTTTAAATTTTTCATTGTCTGAAAGGAACCCTATCATTTGGGTTTTCAGCATTATTTTTGTTGCCAATCCCGTATTCTTCTAAGAGAAAAGGGGATATTCTTCATCTCATTCAGAAAGGTAAAAGAACCCCAGTAAGGAGAGGTAAAGGTTAAAAAGGTAGTCAAGAAATAAGGTAGTCAAAAGGAAATTAAGGAAAAAGGAAACCCCCCAAAAGGTGGAAACCCCGTAAGGTGTAAACCCCGAAAGGATTGAAAACCCAGAAAGGTAGTGGGGAAACCCAAGGGTATGGGGAACCCCCTATGTGGGGAACCCCACAAAATTTTTGGGAACCACTAAGGTAGTCGAGGAACCCCCACAAGGAGTCGAAAACCCCCATGGGTGGGAACCCCCAAAAGGAATGGAAACCCCCTAAGGATTCAGCCCAGAAGGTAGTAAAAGACCCCCATGGTAGTAAGGGAACCCCCCAGTAAGGTGTCGGAACCCCAGAAAGGAGCAGGACCCCCGTGGGTAAAAGGTAGCAAGAACCCCCGTGGAGCGGGGCCAGAAAAGGTGCGGGCCCCCATTAAGGAGTAAAACCCCAGAAGATAGCAAAACCCCAGAAAGGGCGCCCCATAAGGGCAAACAGCAACATTAAATATTCTTCTTTTTCAACCCTTGTGTTTTGGGCCCTCCGGGGACGTGCCAGTTTAAAGCAAGGATTGACTTCTTTAGGTTTTTACCTTGGGTGGTCCTCTCTCTGAAATGACCGCCACCTGCTGGGGTTTTTCGGCACAATGGCTCCAGCCCATCTTAGGGTCTCTAAAAAACCATTTGTGAAAGACGGGCGGCCCGTTCCCCAGGCTTTCCCCGGCAAAGGCATAACCCACCCAAAAGACCCCTTTGCCGGGGAACGCCAGCCCGTTATTCCCAGTTATGCATCTAAGGGGCCAGCACATCAACCTTCATTTTTGGCTCCCAAGGGGCATGGCCCTCAATGGGCCGCAACTCTCGAGTTGTTCGGGTTTTTATAGCTGAGTATTTTTCAAGGTAGGGTGCAATCCCCCCCAAACCTCTGCTTTCTATATACGATGTGGGTAAAAGGGTTCTATTCTTTAGAATTGCCCCACCCGATTTCTGAATGATTTTTTTTCGGGGTATTTCCCAAAACCCCCATCATTCCCTCCCCCGCGGTTGAGCGGGCCCGGGGGGCTATCCTCTGTTTTGGGGTTCAATTTCGGGTTCAATTCCGGGATGGCAGAAAAACCACAGATTCCCAGATTTTTGGGGCCCCAGGGGAAGGGTTCTGTCCATGGCCCCGGGCCCAAGGAAAAAGCTCAGGTTTCGGGATGGGAAAAAATCCAAAAAAAACCCATCGTCACCTCTTCCGCCTTGTAGGTCCAGTAATACTTTTTTTGTTTCCCCTTTGTAGGTCCGCACCCACAGGGTCAAAATTTTGGAAAATCATTGTTTCCCCGTTTTTTTCAGGCCCCAGCACACTGGGATGGGGAAAACATAAAACCCATTTTTAATATACCTTTTTTTTTTTTTTTTTTCCCCGCCCCAACCAAGGGTTTCTTTCTAAACTTTTTTTTGGGTAAAATCTTTTTTCAATTCCTCAATGGCAGCAGGGAACTTTTAAATTTTTTCACTGGCACCTTGCTCAAGCCGTAATTAGTATTCCTCGATGGGCAGATTTTTTCCGATTGAATACTCCGATCGCCTGAGTAAGACCGGGGGACTAAAAAAACCCGGACAGTAGGTTCAACCCACTATGAGGCTCTCAAATGCACACTACTATCAACTACTCTAGGCGTCCCCACCTAAAAGATGGGGGGTTCCATAATATTTTTGTTTGCAAGGCCCACAAAGGGAAAGAATAGCGGATAGAGGCATGTAAAGGCCCAACTGATGTAGAAACCTAGTGAAGCCCATAATAAAAAAAAAAGGGATTGCAAAAACGTGTGCTGGCCTACTTGCATACTTTTTGAGATATTGAGCCTCCCTGGTGATTTCCACACAACATGGCATACACACCTAGAGTTATTGGGTTTTAAAGGTCTCCGGCCTTTAAGCATCCCCCCAAGGGGGGGTTTAATTTCCCCGCACATTTAAACCACACCAGAGTTGTTGGGGTTTTGGAGCCCCAGCCCAAGAAGCACTCCCCCCAAAGGTTGTTGGGGGTTTGGGGCCCCAAACCAAAAAGCCCCCACCTAGAGTTTTTGGGAGGAGGGCCCCGGCACTCTAGCACTCCACCAGGTTTTTGGAGGTTTTGGGCTCCCAGCACTCACACCTAGGGGAGGTTTGGGGTCCCCGGCACAAGAAACCCTACACCCTAAGTGTTGGAGTTTGGGACTCCGGCACCACACCTAGAGTTGTTGGAGGTTTCTGGGTCTGAGAAAGACTTCCCCAAATAAATATAGGGGCTTATACTTCCTGGGAGTTTGATAAAAAACATTGAGATATTGCCGGGATGACCATAATTTGGGACATTTGAATGCCTTTTAACATATTTTATCTTTGATTGACAGAAAAAGGGTCGGCCCAAGACACAATTTTTGGATTCGGACAACTGGAAGTGTTACGGGGGGAAATTTGGGGAAGTTCTTTAAAAAATTTTTGAGGCAAATAAACGCTATGAGGAGGGTTCCGTTCGTTAGTACAGGTAAGATATTCACAAATGCTTGGATAGTTATCATTTTTAAGGAATGTTATATAACATCACAAAAGGGGTTGAAGTTTAAAAATGGGGGTGAAGAAAAAGGAAAAAAAAATTCTATTTCCAATTGGAAAAAAAATAATGAAAAAGATAAAAAATCAAAGGATATTTTATCAATGAGAGAAAATGGCACATTTTGAATATCTTTTCACTGCTAACCAGATGGAAAAGGGATGAAAAATTAAAAAGAACCTTTTGTGCCCCGGCCTCCAAAGGGGGCAAATAAAGTCCTGTGGCAAAGGGATGCTAAGAGCAACTTAGGGAGGGTCCCAGGAAGTCCTAGAAATTTTTCTTGCAAACCCCGGCATGCGCATGTCTAAAAACTTGGTGGGTCCAGGAAGCACCCAGTAAATTCTTCTTCAGCAACTCTGGTTCCGGGATGTCTAAGAAACCTTTAGTCCCCGGGGGCTACCTAGTAAATTCTTTGAATCTCTTTTACGGGATGTCATAAAGGGAACAGGTAGGGGCTAGGAAACTCCGAAAATTCTTCTTCAGCAATCTCTGGGCATGCGGATGCCAAAAAGGAACTTGGGTCCCGGAAATACCAGTAAATTCTTCTTCACAACCTGGTCATGCGGCGTCATGAGGGAACGGTAGGGGCCCCGGGGGCACCGAAATTCCTTCAGCAATCTTGGCCCGGATGTCAAAACAACTAGGGGCTAAAATACCTGAAATTCTTCTTCAGCAATCTCTGGTCATGCGGATGTCTGAGGCAACTTAGGTAGGGGCGGAGTCCTAGTAAAATTCTTCAGCAACCCGGGCTGCGGCGTATAAGAGGAATTAGGTAGGGTTAGGGGGTACCTATAAATTTTTTTTGATCTCTGGGCTCGCTTTTCTGGGACCCCAAACTGGGGAGTCCTTGTTTATGCTGGGGGACCCCGTTGTTCCCCGCCACAAGAGGGCAGTCTTCAGGATATGCTACCCAGTAAATAAAAAACGAGAGAAATTGATGTGTGGGCACGTGGTGCTTTTTCCCCATCAATACTTGGGTAGATGCGATTCCCAACGATGGACTTTGTCTTTTTCCCTTTGGATGAAAATGGGAGAAAGGGGGTTTCAACCAACACATTTCTATAAACTCGGTTATGCAAAAAGGAGATGACATTTCCTTGCTTTTTCGAACCCAAAGAACAGTCAGAACAGGGAAAAGAGAATGAGAAAGGGCTGGAAATTTTCCGAAAACACCCAATTATTTTAAAAATGAAATTCCCTATGTAATTCTTTTGAGGGGAATATGCTTTTTTTAATGTCTAGAGGCACTAGCTTTCCCCTTTGAAAAATCTTGGGGGTATTCACATTGTTTGTAAATTGTTCTTTTTTTTAAAAAATGTGTTCCCAAAACCCAAGGAGGAAGGGGGTTTCCCGATGTTTTTATTGAAACCCAAATTGGGGGTGGCTTTCATGAATGTCAAAGCTACCTGGGGGTGTGTTGTGGTTGGGAAATTTTGTTCCCAATTTATTAAATAATAAAAAATTATTGGGAAACCTTTTAATGGATGGGGAAATTTTAAATCTCTCAAAAAATGATTTTGACACCGGACATGCTGGGTTCGGGACAACGGGGGGTTGGTTTGGTTACTAAACGAGTCTTGCCTGGGCAGACCATGGTTTCTCCCCAAAATATCAAAAATGCATACTGATGGTGCCGGGTTACTGATTAAAAAACCCCCCCACTCTGCCCTCAGGCGCCAGTTGACGGGGGTAACTCCAACTGCTTTTAAACGATGATTAACCCGATTTTGTGTCCTCATCCAAGAAGTCGGGGACCGGAAAAATCCCCTTTTCCATCTTCAACCCCCAACACCCATTTTTGATGCCTTCCGCTTCTCATTACCGCCCGGCGTTGCCCCAAAAAATCCCCCCCTAACAGGGAGAAAAAGGAAACCGATTCACGAGGGGCGCTCTCATTTATGGTATGGGGGGGTCTCGAACCCCGGAATGATCGAGAAATTGTAGTTGTTGGAATGCCAGAAGTGTATCATGATGAGAGAGAATTACAATTTAAATTCTCAAGAGGGTGAGCAAATGGGGGTTAGGATGCTGCTGCGTGGAGGGCAGAGGGGAATAAGCCCAGCCATGACATTGATTAAAAAACATTCTTTGAAAATGGTTTGATTTTTTTTATTTCCCAAAAAGATCAATTTGTGACAGAGGGAAAAAACCCCGGAAAAGAGGTTTGTGTTGTTCTCAATTTTTTGTATGTTTTGCTTGGGTTTTTTTTTTCCCGTTTCAGTTTAATACCATTCCTGAATGTTGGTGTCATCTCCTCCAAAATCTCCAAAACATCCCGTATCCGTTTTTATCTCCCATCTCTCTGGATTTTCAGCAAAATTTAACAAAATGTGGTCAAGTTCAATTAAAAAGTTTCGCTTTGTCAATGGGTATTTTTTGATTCTCAGACTAGATGGTATCTTCTCCTTCTTTGTTTGTTTTTTCCACCAATTTTTATTTTTTAATATTGTGATCTTTTCCAAGAACATGTATCGTTACATTGGTTTGGTAAAGGGTTTAAATTTTTAACATTTAAAACCCGCATCCAATTTGAAACCCCTTGTGCCCTTACAAGTGCATGGAAAACGTGGTTTTTCTTTAACCCCAAATTTGGGCCCGGCAACCCTCAGGCATGAATAATGACAGAGTTTCAAGAAGTGTGGTAAAATACAAAGAAAAGAATTTTTGGGGGGTTTTTTTTTCAGTGAAAACAACGGCGGAGAAAAAATGGACATCAAGGTAAAGGGCGATGACACTGTGTTTACTACAAAACTCATTCTGAACTCTTTTACCCCAAACGGGTCAAATCAAGTTGGGAAAGAAAACAAAACGAAAAATGTTGTCAGGGGCTCTTTTTTTACCTGATGCTGAAAAAAAAACAGGGTTAGAGAAAGATAGATAGATAGAAAAACCCTGTGGTTAAAGGAAATGGGATGGGTGGAACCTCACAGAAGCCGTCAAGTGTTACTAGATAAAATTTAGGGGAACCGCAAGGGAAAAAGGGGTTCTAAAAGACCTGGAAAGTCTTCTTGATGAACTGAAAAGTCCCATATCCTGGGGGGGAAAATAAAAAAAACATCCCCCTTCCTTGAGTTAATTGGGGAACAATCAAAGTCAGGAGAAAATGACAAAACTGTTAGGGAAACCCCAACGGGCAAAAGATATAACCTGGGCAATATAACAACTCAGGAGGTAGGTCGTCTGGGGCCCTTTAAAAAAAAATAAACCTGTTTTTTCAGGGCAGTGGACACCAAAGGTTTTGGGGGGAACAGAAAGCCGGTTGAAAAGGACACTGAAAGACAAAAACCCGAGCTCCAAATTTAAAAAATTTTGCGTTAAAAACGTTCGGGAAAGGCAGTTTTATATCAAAAGAATGATCAAACGGGCCAAAAAAAACCCCCTAAGAAAATTAAAAAATCCAGGACCAAAAATGGAAAACTGTTGGACTCATGTTAGGACGGAAAAAGGGTTTAACAAAAATGTTTTCATTTTTAAGGTTTGCATTTAAAACCCCAATTTTTAATTTTTTTAAAAATATAAACTTTCGGATTCTTTTTGTCATTTTCAAAACAAACCCAATGCCTGGGAGAAAGAAAATGAAAAAAAAAATTCGACTGAATGCCAAGTGGCTAAAGCAGAACTACAGCCACTCCTTCCCAAAACCCAACAGGAAATGGGAAACCCCACATTGTAAAATTATTTCCGAAACACAGTTGGAAATTTTTATCTAGAGGGGATTTGCCCAAAGTTTTCTTATTAAACCAAAATTTGTCTTATACTGTGTTTTTTTTAAATCTTCTACATTTTTTTTGTCCAAAATTTGTTCTTTTTTTTTCCCGTTTTTTTCACGGTGAGTTTTTTGATTTTTTTTTTTTTAGTTCAGTTTTTCAACAGAATCCCTTCTGGGCAGACAATGCGGCTGCCATTGTAGCACCCTCTTCCATGTTGAAAATTTTGGTTTTCCCATATCTCTCTCAAGTTCAGTTCTCCCCCCGCATCCCACTTACGGCAGATAAACGGGCTGACACTTTGGAGCCATCTTCCATTTGAATGGTTTTGGGTTTCCCCAATTTTTTTCCCAAAATTAGTTCTAATGAAACCCCTTCTGGGCAGATGATGTGACTACCATTGGCAGCCATCTTACCATTTGAAAGGGGGTTACCCCCTATTTTCTCTCAAGTTCGCCTAAAGACATCCCCTTACTGGGGAACAAAGTTTGAGCGTACTACATTGTACCCATCTTACCATGTGGGGTGGGGTTTGCCCATTTCTCTCTCAAATTCATTCTCCCAACGAATCCACTTAAGGGGGGAAATGTTTAGCACTACTTTAGCAGCCATCTTACCATGGGTGGTGTTTGGTTTATATCTTCTCTCAAGTTCAGTTCTCCCAACTAACCCCCCACTGGGCAGACTAATGGGCTGTACCCTTGTACACCATCTTTCCATGTTGAATTTTTTTTTGTTTTCTTCTCGTTCTTTCCCAACGACATCCCCACCTTTGGGGAACTTGCGGCTGTACAATTAGCAGCCCTTTGTTAAAGGGGGTTGGTTGCCATATCTCTCTCGTTCAGTTCTCCAACGACATCCGCCTTACTGGGCAGACTAAGCAGCTGACCATTTTAAAAACCCCTCTTACCCTTTTGGGGTTTTGGTTTGCCATATTCTGTTCCCGTTCTCCCCAATACATCCGCCCACTGGGCAGACTGATGCTTGAGCTGTACCCATTGAGCACCATCTTACCATGTTAAATGGGAGTTTCCCAATCTTCCCTTTTTTTTCTCCCGTCCCCATACTGGGAAAACGGGCTTGTGCTTTTTTTTTCAGTGCACTCCGTCTCCCCGCCCATGGTGTTGGGGGTTTTTTTCTCTCACATTCGGGAAACAGGAAAAATTTCCGAAATCAGTGAATAGTTAACCCCCTGGGTCATGAAAGTTAAAGTCTGGAGTGGTGAATAGAACCAGAATGGGGTGGTGAATAAATTTGATCTGGGGGGTGAAAAAAACAGAAAAAGACGTGAATAAAAAGAATACGAAATTTTTAACTTTTAAAAGAAAATTTATCATTTTGGAATTGTTTCGTGTTTATAAAACAATCGTGGCTTTTTTTCATATCGAATGATATTCTGACAATGTCTGAATAAATCACATGACACAATCGAACTGCAACACAACTATATTTTCCGTTTATTTTCTTTTGGGGAATTTATTTTTTTTTGATGTTCTGATTTTTTTACTGGTTTTTTGTGTGTTTTTTGAAATGAGTAAAACGAGAAGGGGGGAAATCGGGGGAAAAATGATACTAATACTTTTTTCCAGCCCGGGCGGGCTCTGGCCCCAAAACCTAAAACTCACCACTGAAATAAAAACGGGAAGGGTTGGGGGGAAAAACTCAAATGGGACATCAAAAGGGGTACTAACTTCATAAAAACCCAAACAAAAATGCAGGGTTTGGGAATTTTAAAGAGAATGGAAACAGCCAATTCTTTAAAAAAAAATAAAAAAAAGATCAATAGACCAAGGGGGAAAAAAAGAAAAAGATGGATGACGTATCAAGACCACCATATAAAACGGATATAATATAAAGGTGACTCATCTGGTTTGGAGCGATTAAAATTCCTGTAAAAGCAAGTGGAAAAATTCCATCATCCCCCAGGGAAAGAAAAATCAAGACCCTAAATCCGGGTATAACCGGGGCATCGCCATGGAAATAAATTAAACCCCACCCCAGCGGAAAGTGGAAACAATTCCATCATCCATCTGGGATAACAATTTGACAGTTTTGGCCTCTTTTAAAAATTTATGTTCTTGATATTTTTTTCTTGATTATTTTCTTTGTTGCTTTAACAATTTCAAAATGTCCTAAAAACTAAAAAATTTTATTTGTTTTTGGGAGGTTTTTTTAGTTGTTTGTTTTTTTTTCCCGTGGTGCCCGGGGCCCGGGAAAGAAAATACCCCGGCAACAGTTGGGATCACTATGTGGGGGCCCGGGGGCCCTAGTAAAAAAAAGCTTGAAAATCATGTGTTTCCCCTTTGTTTTGGCAAACCCAAAAGGCTCAGGGTCACTCTCACAAAGTGGTTATTGTGGTGATATGGAGTGTTAAAAAATTTCTCAGGGTTTTATTCCTTAAACCCCCTGGGCAGAAAAAATTTTTTCAAAACCTATATCAACCATTTTTAAACCATTCCCTTTTGTTTTTGTGATCTAAAAAGGTTTTGCTTTAAAAACAAATAAATTTTTATTTACTAGGACTTAACACCCCACCGTCCCCTCTTACAGCATGCCGGGTCGTCCATTTTTCCCCTTTTCCCCAACACCGCAGAAAAGAACAAATATCTTCAAAAAAACACAAAATTAAAAAAGAATGGCTGAAGCTACAAATATTTTCTGCAGATTTTAAAAAAAAAAAAGGGGTTGGGAAGACCATCTCATAAAACATCCTCAAAAACAAAAATGTCCAAAAGTGATTCTTTTCCTTCGTTTTCCCAAAAATTTTAAACACTTTTGGATATGGATTTTTTAAACGTTATCGCAATTGGGTTTTTGGCCCCAACGCATAACTTTACCATTTAGACACATGCATCCATTTCAGCCCCTCCTTACGCCTCTTACATCGTGGGAGGTAAAATGGTTCTATTTTCCCCCCAAGTTTGGGGCCCAACCACCGGGGGAAGAGTATTAAAATTGGTCGAAAAAAGGGGAAGAAGAAGATTTAACGTGCAAAAGGGACATCTTTTACAAGAGAAAACCAAGGACTATTTGAGTGTCAAAAAGCCTGGAACAAGATATTTGAGGATGATTTATCACATTTTAATTTATTGTCCTTCCCGCGAGGGAATCCCAACCTCCCTTCTCTCCCAGTGCAATTTTTTGGTTTTAAGAAATCTGACCATCCCCAAAATCTTCTACTCTGCCTTCCTGATCTTTAATCCCCGTTTTTTTTCTTTGCTCTTAAATTTCCTTCTTTTTTTGTCATCCCCGTTAGGGTTGTTGCCCAGTTGGTCCCCGCTACCGGGGTTTTTGGCCCGTGTGTCCCTGTTACCCGGGGTTTTTGCCCCGGTCATTCCACCTCGGGTTGTTGCCCAGGGCACACGCTCGGGTTGTTTCCCCGTTTTCACACTTAAGTTGGAAAGGGTACACCTTTTCCGGGTTGTTCCCGGTCGTACACTGCTCCGGGGTTTTGCCCAGTTGGGGTTTTTTGTTTTGTCTTGTCTGCTGGTGGCTTGGGGGGGTTATCTTTGCTCTTTCCAAGGGGTTTTGCCAGTCTAAACCCTCTTTTCCAGGTCTTTCCCCTTTTCCCTTTTTTCCCCATGTTCTGTTGTAGAAACCCTTGTGGAGTTTGGATGCATTCTTATTAAGTGACCAAACCACTTAACCATCATGTTAATATGAAAAGAAAGTATGAAATTTAAAAAAAAGTATGGACAGAGTGGTGCGGTGCACACTCATTTATGTGATATTAGCGAGTCTCAGACACTGGACTCACTGGGAGTTTAGTTTGGACATGCCAGACAGTGTCGTCTTCGTGGTAGAGAGAAGATATACTAATCAAACCTGTTGCAGAAGACCCAAGTGAGATGGGTCGGTTATGTAGCTCGAATGCCTGATAAACGCATCCCAAAACAGCTGATATATGGCGAACTTGAAGGGGCAGGTGTTCAGTTGGTGGACAGAAAAACGCTTTAAAGACACTCTTAAAGTGTCTCTGAAATGCTTCGATATAGACACCACGCGCTGGGGATCCCTTGCGCAAGATCGCCAAATGTGGCGCTGTAACAACAAAGAGGAACCCGAATAGCTGAGAATCATCATGTTGTTGAGGCACAGAGCACACACGTCTAACCTTGATCATGTATACCCCACCTGTGGTAGGGATTCTGTTCTAGGATTGGACTCTACAGTCACCTCCGCACACACCAGAGAGGTGCAGCAGCACACATCTGAGATTGTTGTCATCGCTTGTGATTGACGGCTATTATTATTATAACTAATCAACTTCTCATGGGTACGGTGAGCAAGTGAACTTTGGGGTGACTGCTGCAGTGGAGGACGAAGCACACATGGTAATGCCAATTGTGCCGTAACGTCGATTACATAACATTTACCATTATGCACATAAAATAATGAACATCAAATGGCAGGATATGATCTCTGACACAGAGGTCCTAAAAAGAGTTGCTATCTACCACAGCATCTATATAATCTTGACGCAGTCCCAGACATGATGGGCAGGACATTTGGCTCAAATGCCGGATTGCAGAATTCCATAAAGGCTTGTATGGCAAGTTGCGTAGCGGTCAACACTCAGAAGGTGGTAAAAAAAAAGCGATTCAAAGACAACACTCAAGAACTCGATGAAATCCTTTGGCATAGATGTCGATAACTGGGAATATGTTGTTCAAGACAGATTAGCCTGGCACACACTTCTTCAACCTGTCAGGCAGGTAGAACTGCACGGATGGACAAAAACGTCAAAATAGAAAGGCAGTAAAACTCCTTCCTCGCCCACACTATACAGGAACATTTCAAGCCCACGTCGGCTCACTAGTCATCTACGCACACACAGACAAACATAACCAACTACATTCCATTGGATGAAAATTGTGTGGTCATCATCACAATTGTGCAACTCTCAATTATGTGACATGGGCACGTCTCAGACACTGGACGAGTTCGAGAATTAGGCGTTAAGTGTGGACATGCCAGACAGTGTCGTCTTCGGTAGAGAGAGAAGATATAGTAATCAACTTCTCATGGGTACTGTGAGCAAATGGACTTTAGGATGGCTGCTGCAGCGGAGGACAGAGCATGAATGGGAATACCCAATGTGCTTGGCGTCGATCGCATAACATAACATAACATAATTGTGCAAATAACAGAAATCAAAAAGATGGAAGCCGGATATCATACTACATGAAAAATACTTATTCTTCAAATAAGTGGCAACAATAACAAATGTACATTCACTCGTGGATTCCCTCTTACACACAATGAAAGATAAGGGAGAGCTAAGATAGATCAGCACAGGAGCTGGATGGGACAGAACAAGAATCGATGAGTTTCAAATATTTTTACAATAATCAGCTTTTCACTAAGACTTTTCATGACCTGGAGGTCAAGCAGAGCCAAATGAAAGTCTCAGATGACCTGGAGGTCAAGCAGAGCCAAATGAAAGTCTTAGATGACCTGGAGGTCAAGCAGAGCCAAATGAAAGTCTTAGATGACCTGGAGGTCAAGCAGAGCCAAATGTAAGTCTCAGATGACCTGGAGGTCAAGCAGGCAAATGAAAGTCTTAGATGACCTGGAGGTCAAGCAGAGCTGAATGAAAGTCTTAGATGACCTGGAGGTCAAGCATAGCCAAATGAAAGTCTTAGATGACCTGGAGGTCAAGCAGAGCTGAATGAGTCTTAGATGACCTGGAGGTCAAGCAGAGCCAAATGAAAGTCTTGACTGGCGGTTCAGATGAGGAGGATCCCCTTTTTTCCTGTACATGGCTCAGGTTAACAAAGCAGTCGGTGGCATTTTATACGGCAAGAAAAGATATTTCCGTCATGCTTTGCCGAAGCCATGCTTTGTAGAAGACCCATGACTGATCTACACATTGCATCTCCTCCATGTTTTTGTTTTAACCTCAAGAACCAAAAACTGGTTCTCAAATAAAGTAGTTTAATAGCACAGTACTGTACAAAACAATTCATGTTCGCAATGTCCAGAAAAGATATAGCTATATGGCTCCTTTTACTATATGGCTCCGAAACATGAAGCGAGCCGCAGCAGCAGCGTAGTTGTTAGTAAGCTCACTTCTTTGGCTAGTGTTTCGGGTTCAATTCCACAATAGCCATGGATTTTTTCCTACTGTAACGGCTTTTAAATCCACGAAGCCTCAATTGGGTAACAGGTAAAGCATTGAGAAGTAAACGTGGCGGCATGTTGATCACATTACCATTGTGACCCAGACGGTCAATGAAAAATAGGGCCTAACACTGTGTTACCCTATAAACCTTCTTTCTTTTGTCCTTCTCTGCTTGTTTGCAGTTAGATGTAGCAGGTTTAAATGATGATCGGTTTCCGAGATAGTGCATGCTCGATCACTTGATATGCGGTGTTCTTCTCTGCTTGTTTGCTGTTAGACATAGCAGGTTTAACTGATGATCGGTTTCGAGATAGTGCAGCTGCTGATATCGGTATTGGAGTAAGTGTCTGTATTTATGCTGTGTTATTGTGGAGTTTTAAGATGTCTAACTCCATCAACCCATCTTTTTTTTGGTCTGCCCTTCCTCTTGATGATTCCATTTTCAGGTTGTACGCTCTTGCAACTGGTGGTGCAACTAGTTTTGTAACCCTATATACCTTGTGGTATTAAAAGGGTTCCGTTACCTTTTACTTTTCAGAAACATGGATAGCTAACTCTCTCTCTCTCTCTCTCGGGCGATCATTCTTTTACGGCCATTTTTATCAGTCTAATTGTGATAAATAAACAGCCTAACACCAAGAACGGTGTATACATTCACAATCTTCAGTACCATTTGGAGCTCTGGTGCTTATCCTTCGGCGATGTGTCCAATTTCAACCAGCGATTACTGGGTTCGCTTTCCGTTAGCCTTTGGCTGTCCCCAGCCGAGCTGCAAGGCAGCAGGTTACAGCTTAAATCAAGACTTGATAGGAGAGTTAACATCTTTCATCTTGATGTCTCCATGATTATGAACATGCATTGGTTCAACAAGATAACCAACTCTGAGGTACTACAATGTGTTCTTCTTCTTCTTTACGTTCGTTCTTCACAACCAATTTAAATCACTCTTTGTGATATGTTTGATCTTTGCCAAGAACGGGTATCTTCACATTGGTTTGGTAGGCCCCTAAACGCATAGACTTGTACACATTTAGGACATGTGCATCCGATTTCAGCCAAATCTCCTTAGTCACCTCTTACGACATGCGTAGCAGGTAACAGTGATTCTATTATTTACACCCCAAATTTGGGCCCGGTAACCACTCGGGCGTTGCAATGTGTTAACTTGCCATCTCATCCATCATGGGAATGCTCAGCAGGTGAAGAATAAGATGGCTGGGACATGTGAGAAGAATGGAAAATAGCCGCATACTCAAACAGGTGTTGTTCTGTGAACTTTTGAAAAGGAAATGTTCCAAATCAGACCACTGCTCAGATTTGAAGGATGTCTGTAAAGGTCTCAATGAAGAACTTTTCTATCGGTCCCAAAAAGTTGGAAAAACTAGCTGATAGCTGAGCTATATAGAAAATCAACATTATGCAAAGGTGCAGAACCTTTCCAAAAGAAACTTAGGAATGAGCTTGACGAGAAGAAACAAGCGCAAAACTCAGAAGTTGTGACAGTTACACACATACCAAATGACAAAACCTGTAAAGACAAAAAAGGTTATAAACACAAATATCACCATCAGATGCCGTACCTGCTGGCGTAGGTGATCATGGATCTCCACAAATCTGTCTCTGGTGTTTGCTATCATCTCACACCCGAGTTTGTGTTTGTAGATACTGTGAGATCATTATTTGTTGCAGATTTCAAGTCTTGAATTACTTCAGTTGGTATTATGCCTGAGTGGTTACGGGCCCAAATTTGGGGTGTAAAGAATAGAACCACTGTTACCTGCCACGCATGTTGTAAGAGGCGACTAAGGAGGTTTGGCTGAAATCGGATGCATGTGTGCTAAATGTGTAGAAGTCTATGCGTTTAGGGGCCTACCAAACCAATGTGCAAGGTATACATGTTCTTGGCAAAGATCAAACATATCACAAAAGTGATTAAAATTGAGTCGTAAAGACGAATGCAAAGAAGGAGAAGAAGAGCTATCATCTCAGATGTTGCCTATTTCGTGCCATGAAGTCAGGCTATCCCAAATTTTCTCTCTCTGCCTTCCTCTGTCTCGTTTACCTTCGATTTTATCGGTGTTACAATGTGTTCTAGAGGTTGATATTAAAAGGATAGATAAAACGTGGAAAGAATTGGAACGGATGGCAAGAGAGAGGAGGAGCTGGAAGAAGTTTGTTGAAGACCTGTGCTCCGTTGGGAGTTGAAAGGTGAAGAAGAAGACAGTGTGTTCTAAACCTCCCCTCCCCATGACATGTCCGAAAAATGATGACTACCACTTTCTTATATTGATAAGCTTTCTCTGTGTCTTGACCTCATTCAACACCTCAACATTAGTCATTATAGCAGTACATGGGATTCTCAATATTCTTCTGTAAAACCACATCTCAGACACACAAATATATATATATCTCTATGTATAACATAACATATCTCTATATAAAAACCATACAATAAATATGAATACAATATGAATACAATATGAATATGGAAGACAAATTGTCTAAAATACTTAACGTATGGACGGATTATTACATATTTAATGCAACATATGAATAGATTGTAAATACGTATTGCAACATATGGACGGATCATATATATTTAATGTAACGTACAGACAAATCATAGAGCAGCAGTAGCGTAGTTGTTAGGAACTCGCTTTTAGACTAGTGGTGCGGGTTAAATTCCACAGTGGGCATGGAATTTTTTCAGAAAGTAACATCTCTCAGATCGACCCAGCCTCGCCCGAGTGGTTACTGGGGCCCAAATTTGGGGTGTAAAGAATAGAACCACTGTTACCTGCCACCATGTCGTAAGAGGCGAGTAAGGAGGATTGGTTGAAATAGGATGCACATGTCCGCTAGGGAATGCTAACCCGAAACAAATGCTTGCAGAAAACGGATGCACCAGGCTGTAAGGCGCATAACATGGTACAATGACCCCTCACAATGAGGAATGGGATAACGGATTCTACGGTCGCCAATCTGCCTCGGAGATTTAGCCACCAGTAAGAATGTCAGACCTACCATCACGGGGTGACTAAAACTTACTGCGGAAGACGCTGATACAACGGGAAGCAGAAATCATATGACAGAACTGCCCCAGAATGCAGACTTGAGAAGAAAGAGGTGGCCCACTTACACCAGCGCCCAAGACAAACTGTATGGCGTGGCTGATAATCTGAGGCAGACGGCTGCCTTTATTAGAGAATCTGAAATCCCAATCTAGTGAGACGCAGAAGACAAACTGTATGGCATAGCTGATAATCTGAGACAGACGGCTGCCTTTATTAGAGAATCCGAAATCACAATCTAGTGAGAACGCAGAAGACAAACTGTATGGTGTGGCTGATAATCTGAGACAGACGGCTGCCTTTATTAGAGAATCGAAATCACAATCTAGTGAGAATGCAGAAGAAGAAATAAGAAGACCCAGCCTCAAATTGGTACCAGGAAAAGCCGCTGGGAAGTAAAGACGGATGTCGTAATGTTGACCACATCACCTATTGTGTGCAGGCGAGTACGGGTCTAACATCATATTACCTATATACCATATGTGGTATAAACAAGGGTTCCTTTACTTTTTAAAAATGACTTTTTTACAGACAAATCAGGTAGCTCAGGAAGAGACGCTGGCGATGGATAGGACATACATTGAGAAGACTGACCGGAAGCATTGCAAGACAGGCACTGTTTTGGAACCCACAGGGAAAGAGGAGTAGGGGAAGGTCTAGACAGACCTGGAGAAGAAAGCTGGAGGCTGATATTAAAAGGATAGGTACGCCCGCCTGCCCAGAGTGTTCGTAGCACGTTGGACTACGGGTGACTAACCCTCTGTGAGTGGAGTTCAATTCCAGCGGGCTGGCAGAAAAGCCACAGGTTCCCCAGATTTACGGTGTTCGTGGCACCGAACCGAAGAGATGAAAGCTCAAGTGCTTCTGGATCGAGAGATAAAAAAAAAAGGATAGGTAAAACATGGAAAGAATTGAAAGGGATGGCAAGAGAGAGGAAGAGCTGGAAGAAGTTTTGAAGACCTGTGCTCCGCTGGGAGTTGAAGACAAATCATGTATATGTTTATTGTACGGATAAATTACATATTCAATGTAACATACAGTCAAAATATACATTTGTAACGTATGAACAAGTAATATATTAAATGGACGGATTAAAGATATTGCATACAGTGTATGGTCAGGTCAGATTGAGACTAATGTATGGACACATATTAACGTATCAATAGATCTAGACCTTGTATACTAAACCGACAGATCTTACCAACATATGAATGGAAAAGGTTGAGGGGTGCTCAAGGGGAGCAAAGAATAGTAACACTGCTACCTAACAGGCGACCTAACGGATACTGCTGCCTTGTAGTTTGATTGGGCACAATGAAAGGCTATCGGAGCAAACCGTACACAAAACTGGCAGGCGGCAAACCAAGGTGTTCTACAAAACGACCGGTTGGCTGGGCAGATGGCGCTCATAAGCCCGGGAGGGCAGGCTGTCTAAGGGTTGCTGCCCTGAAAGAAAACGGCAGCCTACTGCCTTGTGGGTTTTGGCTGGGGACAGCAAAAGACTAACGGAGAGCTAACCAGTAGCGCTGGTTGAAACCGAACACACCACCGAAGGATAAGCACTTGAGCTTGAAGGTACTGAAGGCTGGTGCACGTACATCCCGTTCTGATGTTTGGCTGTTTATATATCACAATAGAATGATAAAAACGGCCTAAGACGATCAGCGCGACAGAGAGAGAAGAGAAGAAAGAGGCGATGGAGATAGGGGCCTAGGTAAGATACCCTAGTAAATAAAAAGCGTTGCAGAAATCGGATGTCTTGGCCTACTTGTAGGTGCATGATTAGCACAACGTACAATCGCTCTTAGGCTCAGATCACATACAAATCACACAGAGTGGTTAACATGTAGTCGATATGGAGCGTTCGAAAAAAGAAAAATGAGGTAGGTGCTATCAACAATGTTATTAGTTATTTTTCACAGTTGAGTTTGTATCAATGCTTATGCCGTGGCATGGAGCCACCTTGTCCCCATACCTTGCAACTTGGTCTCGTATCTCAGTTGCTCTCTTATAGTAGTTGGCTGCAGTCTGGAAGTCCTCCTAAAAAATGGATAGACAAAAAGAAATGATCAAAATACAAGAGATTTTCTTTTCTTTCTTTTCTCCAATCCTGTTTGCCTCACAGCGTCAGGTTAAGAAGAGATGTCTAGAACATGCCCTTGTGTGTGCTTCATAAATAGTTTCTTCTTTGCGTTTGTTCTTTACGACCAATTTTAATCATTCTTTGTGATATGTTTGATCATTGTGAAGAACGTGACAACTTTGCACATTGGTTTGGTGGGCTCGAAACGCATATACTTCTACATGTTTAGACACATGCATCCAATTTTAGCCAAACCTCCTTAGTCGCCTCTTACGACATGCGTGGCAGGTAACAGTGGTTCTATTCTTTATACCCCAAATTTGGGCCCGGTAACCACTCGGGCGATAAATAGTGTCTTTAGTCGCCTCTGTTATCTCTGAGGCCCACCTTTGCATGGCCGTTTGCTTTGTATCCATTGTATCGGAGCAACATTGCTCTTTGAGGCGTACTGTCTGTTAGTAATCTGCTACCATGTCGAAACATTTAATTTGTTGTTTCTTGATGAAGTCTAGTATTGATGTTGTACCCACTTTTTTCCTGATATCTACATTTCTCAACCGGTCTCTTCTTGTTACTCCCAGCATTCTGCGTAGACACTTCATCTCTGTTGTGACTAGTTTTCTTCTATCATTTGATGTTAGCGTCCAGGTTTGGCACTGATAATATAATGTTGGGAGAAAGACTGTTGAACATTGCTCTTTTTATGTTCATGGTGACATGTTTGCATTGTAAAATTGGCGCCATTGTCAATTAGCACTTAGTAAAGAATTGAAGTGTCTACACAGAATGCTCGGAGTAACAAAAAGACCGGCTTAGAAGCATCAGGCAAAGTGGACCATCATGTTCATTAAGAAACAACAAATTAAATGGTTCGGCCCCTGTAAGCAGATTACCAACAGACAGTGAACCTCAAGAGCAATGAACTGCTCGATACAGTGGATACAAAGCAACGGGGCCTCAGAAATAACAGAGGCGACAAAGACACAAACCCTTTCTAGAAATCTATTTTTATCATGGCTGTGAGGCAAAATAGAGTTAGAGAAAAAAAAAGTAAAGAACCTGTTTTCATACCATGAGGTACGAGTCACTGATAGCGGAGTTGATAACACGCAGAGCTAGTGACCAGGTGTCATAGAAAATCTGAGGTTCAAGGTCAGTTTGAGCCAAAAATTCTAGGCTTCGTTTCGTTATAAAAGTGGAGCATACAGGACAATTACTTCCAGTATGAGGATGAAGGTTGAGGTCATTACTGCTGCCCTCCATTGACTCTGGTACTCCGTTTACTGGGGCCATTGTTGCACCTGACTCTCAGTTGTTGCTTCACAAGATCCAAAAGGGCAGGTTTTGGTATAAGTTGATGTTGTCTATAGAAGTTTCTAACCTCCAGAGGCTGACGTGGATCTACTCTCCTAGGCATGCAGTGTCTAAGGTGTTTACAGTAATGAGAGAGCTGACAGGCTTGCATCAACTGTTTGGGAGTTGAAGATTGATAAGGGGATGTTCTTTGGTCTCTTTGCGACTGCCTGTTGGATGAAGACACTAAAATAGATGTTGAATCCATTTAAGGAGTTTAGTTACCTGTTGTACAAGTAGAACTGGATGCCTGAGGGGACAGTGAGGAGTGTGTTTAACCAGCAAGCCATGGGAACCATTAGTATGCATACTCTTCGATGTCTATCTGTTGAGGGAAACTGAGCACCTATGGGTCTATTCTGACATCAATTTAGTAACCAATAACAAATCGTGATAAATGTCCAGACTTACTTGTTCATATTTCATGACTGCTAAATTTCTCAAAGTTTCCGCCACACGTGGATGATGGAGACCTAGTGTTTCCTCATAAATCTTTAAAGCTTGTTCATAAAGTGGACCTGCTTCTGTGAACCGATTCTGGAACAAAAGGCAATTCATGGTTTTTGTACTTATGTGACAAGGTTGTTGGTGGCAACTTGTTCGTATGTGGCAAGCTAGATGGTGGTTTGTTTATTTGTGGTAAACTAAATGGTGGTTAATTCTTATATGGTAAGTTAAATGGTGGCTAAAAGTTAAATGGTGGTTAATTCTTATATGGTAAGTTAAATGGTGGCTAAAAGTTAAATGGTGGTTAATTCTTATATGGTAAGTTAAATGGTGGCTAAAAGTTAAATGGTGGCTAATTCTTATGTGGTAAGTTAAATGGTTATAGAAGAATAGGCAGTTTCATGGACAGAAAAACAAACAAATAAACAAGTTTTAGGAAAACTAGGCATGAAGAAACAATTATTAAGAGAAATAAAATTCAGACAAGTAAAGTATTTTGGGCACATAAAAGACATGACACCATGATAAAATATTTACTAGAAGGGAAAGTTGAGGAGGGAAGAGCAAGAGGAAGACCGAGAGATAAATGGGAGGGAAACTTTAAGAAATGGACAGGTTACAGTCCGGCAGTGTGCACCACCAAGGCGAAAGACAGAGGATGCTGGAGATTCATTGCAGTCAACCTTCGATGTGGAGACGGCACCTGCTGATGATGATGAAGTCAAATGGTGGCTAGTTTATATGTGATTAGGAGTGGTCTATATTTATCTAGCAAGACTAGTGGTGGCTTGGTTATATGTGGTAAGCTAAATGGTGTCTTCTTTGATAGAACTATGAAGAGAACCAGACAGGTCACAGTGAACCAAGATATTAAAAAAATATGTGGGTGCTGGATAGGACACACCTTGAGAAAATCCGAGGAAATGCAGCAAAAAGAATCCTTTTCTGGAACCTGCAGGAAAACAAAGAGTGGGAAGCCTAGAAATACATGGAGAAAAAATTTGGAGGCAGAGATTAATGATATACGGAAGAGCTATAAGAAGCTACAAGAGATAGCTAAAGATATGAAGACTTGACGTAAGTTGGTTGACTGCCTATGCCCAAACCTGGATTAAAATTTACACAAGAGTACCCCTGGACGTATTTATTTTACAGTGTATACTAAATTCGGTGGCGTCTGTGGTTTAGGAGATAGTGACTCGGTCTAATAACCACACGTTCTGAGTTCGAATCACGCTGCGGACAGTTTGGTTGCAAATTGTTTTGCGTGGAATTTTACAAAGGATGATGGCACCACCCGTTCAGAAAGCAATGGCAAACTACTGAACGTAATAATGCCTAGAAAAATCACAAACGGCGTTTAAAAAGCTGGGGTTGATTCGCAAAGTCCTGTAAAGGATGTGCAATTAACTTACTTATACTAAATTCCCCAGTATAATTGATTTGTGTTATCTTAATAAATACTGGGAGCCCATATATCAACTCAGAAGGAGAAAGGGTTAATTTGGAAAATGGTAACAATTTTTTTTCAATATTTTATTTGAATCTTTTTCGAGAATTTTGTCCCTGCTTCGGTTTTGCTGTCTACTCTTTACTCATTTTGAACTGTCAAGGGTTTTTTCCCCACGCTCAACTTGAACACGGGACCTACATTTTAGAACCTGTTTCCGATAGGACTAGGAATTGATATCCCCTACATTGAGATCAAGGACCTTTGCAAAAATATCCTGTTCGGTCCACACAGAAATTAACAGAGTACCTTTAGAGCAAGAGGCCGCCAATGTGGTGCTGGGGCCTGGCAAAGGAAGCAAAGAATAGTACCACTGTGACCTACAAGGCATGCCGTAAGAAGCGACTGAGGTAGGGACCTAGGGATGCTACCCTAGTAAATAAAAGCGTAGCAGAAATCGGATGTGCTGGCCTACTTGTAGGCACAATGTACAATCACTCTTAGGCTCAGATTATATAGGAATCACACAGAGTGGTTAACAAGTGGTTGATATGGAGCGTTCAAAGAAGAAAAAGAGCAAGAGGCAAGAGACCTTACCTCTGCGCTACAGACACCCTCTGAATCAGTTCAAATGTTACCAAACAGTAGATATTTATTAAACGACATGTAGAAAGATGAAGCACTCTAGTCTAAAACAGCTTACCTGTTGCGAAATGAGCACTGCTAGATTAACGAGTGCTGTGGCCACGGACGGGTGGTTTGACCCAAATGCTTTCTCTCTTATCTCCACTGCCTGTCTGTACAGTGGCTCCGCCGTGTCATATTTGCCCTTCATATTTAGAACGAGCATCGTGTTAAATACAAGATGAAATTAGCTTCTCATGGGTACGGTGAGCAAGTGGACTAACTAACTTACTGACTGACTGACTAACTAACTAACTAACCAACCAACTAACTAACCTAACCAACTAATTAAATAACTAACCAACCAAGTAACTAACCAACCAAGTAACTAACCAACTAATTAAATAACTAACCAACCAAGTAACTAACCAACCAAGTAACTAACCAACTAATTAAATAACTAACCAACCAAGTAACTAACCAACCAAGTAACTAACCAACTAATTAAATAACTAACCAACCAAGTAACTTAACTAACTAATTAACTATTTAACTAACTAATTAATTAATTAGCTAACTAACTAACTAACCACACATCCGCCCAACCAACCACCAACAAACTAACTAACCACCCATCCACCCAACCAACCACCAACAAACTAACTAACTAACCACACATCCACCCAACCAACCACCAACAAACTAACTAACTAACCACCCAACCACCAAAAAACTAACAAACAAACTAACTGAGGTAGTTCAAGTAATATACCTGTTGTTTGTACAACCTGGCCAAGTGGTTGATAATGTTGGCAACCCCAGGGTTGTCTGGACTGAAGAGCTGGAAGAAATGGCATTATTTGATTATTACATTACAGTATGGAAGAACTGACATCATCAGAAAGCAACAAGAGAAAACAACAAACTACACAGCCTAGCACTAGGAACAACAAACTACACAGCCTAGCACTAGGAACAACAAACTACACAGCCTAGCACTAGGAACAACAAACTACACAGCCTAGCACTAGGAACAACAAACTACACGGCCTAGCACTAGGAACAACAAACTACACAGCCTAGCACTGAGAGCAACAACAAACTACACAGCCTAGCACTGGGAACAACAAACTACACAGCCTAGCACTAGGAACAACAAACTACACAGCCTAGCACTAGGAACAACAAACTACACAGCCTAGCACTAGGAACAACAAACTACACAGCCTAGCAATGAGAGCAACAACAAACTACACAGCCTAGCACTGGGAACAACAAACTACACAGCCTAGCACTAGGAACAACAAACTACACAGCCTAGCACTGAGAGCAACAACAAACTACACAGCCTAGCACTGAGAGCAACAATAAACTACACAGTCTAGCACTAGGAACAACAAACTACACAGCCTAGCACTAGGAACAACAAACTACACAGCCTAGCACTGAGAGCAACAATAAACTACACGGCCTAGCACTGGGAACAACAAACTACACAGCCTAGCACTGGGAACAACAACAAACTCCACTGTCTAACACAATAACAAAAGCACAAAAATTGTACTCTGTCGGAGAACTATAAGGCCTTACCTTCAACCTGATCTTGAGGGCTCGGTCATACAGAGGCTCGGCCTTGGCATACATCTTTTTATCATTATAGAGAGCAGCCAAGTTATTGAGAGCTGAGGCTACATCCTGGTGATCTGCTCCAGAATAGACCTCGCATCTCTAAGGAACGTTTGAAGAAAGATTCTGCTGCACTGTGGAGAAGACGTTAACTTCTGAAATCTTCATCCTTTTCATACAAGAATTAATACTTCAATGCAGTTACAAGTTATACCATTTTCTTCTTCTACTTCTTCGAACTCTCCATATTGACCACTTGTTAACAACTCTGTGTGATCTGAGCCTAAGAGCAATTGTATTTAGTGCCAGTTATGCACCTACAAGTAGGCCATCACATCCAATTTCTGCTTAACAACTCTCTGTGATCTGTATGTGATCTGTGTCTAAGAGCAATTGTATTTAGTGCCAGTTATGCGCCTACAAGTAGGCCATAAATCCAATTTCTGCTTAACAACTCTCTGTGATCTGTATGTGATCTGTGTCTAAGAGCAATTGTATTTAGTGCCAGTTATGCGCCTACAAGTAGAACATCACATCCAATTTCTGTTTAACAACTCTCTGTGATCTGTATGTGATCTGAGCCTAAGAGCAATTGTATTTAGTGCCAGTTATGCGCCTATAAGTAGACCATCACATATAATTTCTGCGACGCTTTTTATTTACTAGGGTAGCTTTCCTAGGCCCCCACCTCAGTCGCCTCTTACGCTACGCCTTTTAGGTCGCAGTGTTTCTATTCTTTGCTTCCCTTGCGGACCCCAGTACCACACTGCGATACCGTTTTAAAACTAAATTGATTGATAGCACCATCATCATTGCACTTCGGTGAGTAACCATGTGTGCTTATTTTCTCTTTCTTACACAGGAAGATCTCACCGGCAGTGAACGAACTCTGTAGCACCAGCAAGCGTCCCCGATGTAATTTCTCTCTCGCGATCACAGCTTAGACTGATGTACCAGATTTCCCCATAAATTTTATTCATGTGGAAATCTGATTCATGCAGCCTTAGCATGGTGCGTTTCGTCACATCTTTAGCACCATTTGGAGCTATTCCTTATCCTTCGGCGATGTGTCCGGTTTTAGCTAGCGTTTACTGAGTTCGCTCTCCGTCAGCCGTAGGCTGTCCCCAGCCGTCCTGCAAGGCAGCAGGTTGGATGTAATTTAGAAAATGGTAAAAATATTTGGAATGAATAAAAATAATTTTCGAATGAATTTTGCCTGGGCAGCTGTTGTATTAATCAACTTTAAGTTATATAGTTTTAAAACTAAATGACAAATATTCAACTAACAACCAATGAAATAGAATTGATATCCTTACTCTGTATTACTCTGAAGATAGTACAACACTCCCAGTTCATTCAAAGTTCGTGCTAAATCTACTGAATCAGGTCCCATTACTAACTCTTCAAGCTGGAGAGCTCTTCGTTGCAGAGAATCTATCCCGGCATCTCCCTGGAGAATAAAGAGGTCGTGCATAAGTAAATAGATAATTACTTGATGTAAGAAAACATCTGTTATAAATATTTGGGAACTTTCTCTGTGAATGTCTCTTGTTAGAGATCTATGTTCTTCTTGTATGTAAGCTTATTGTGACTGTGTAAATGTCTCTTGTCCGAGATCTCTGTTTTCCTTGTGTGTCAGCTTATTATGACTCTCAAAAAATGAACGGCAGATTATTACAAAATATACTTTGAGAACCGTTGTAAGATATACCTTCTTCTCCGTACGCTCCATATCAACCACTTGTTAACCACTTTGTGTGATTTGTATGTGATCTGAGCCTAAGAGCAATTGTACATTGTGCCAGTTATGCGCCTTCAAGTAGGCCAGCACATCCGATTTCTGCTACGCTTTTTATTTACTAGGGTAGCTTCGCTAGGCCCCTACCTCAGTCGCCTTGTAGGTCGCAGTGTTACTATTCTTTGCTTCCCTTGCGGGCCCTGGCACCACACAGGCGATACACAGGATCATCAAGTAAGCAAGTCTCGCTGAAAGTTATCATCATCATCAGGTGCAGTGCAGACTGGAGTAGGCGTGCATGGATCTCCACTAATCTGTCTATTTATTGATGAGTAGTTACCCGCCTGCCCAGCGTGTTCGTAGCGCGTTGGACGACGGTTTACAAACGATTGTGAGTGCGGTTCAATTCCGTGGGCTGGAAGAAAAGCCACAGGTTCTCCAGATTTATGGTGTTTGTGGCACCGCGCCAAAGGGTTACGATGTCCATGGCACCGAGCCGAAGAGCTGAATGCTCAAGTGCTTCTGGATCGGGAAAAAAAATTGCGAGTAGTTATGAATGTTTTTATGAACATTTTTTTGGTCCTCCCTTGAAACAACTGTGTAAAACTGAGGAAATAACTGGTACGGAAAGAGTTAATATCTTACTGATTGTCTTCTTGGCATTCTAAGCTTCTTCTTGATAGCAAAGGCCTTCTTCCATGCGGATGAGCCAAGTCATGTCTGCCAGAAAGAACAGTTAAAACATGGATGTCACATACATTGTAATATTGTTTCTAAATATATATACAAATTTTTGTAGTCTTATAATATAATCCTTAAAGTCTGATGTGTGTCCCCCTATAGACGCCTTCAGTCTACATCCAATATTCACCATTTTTTGTACAAATATTTTTCAGGCTAAATTTATATCAGCTAAAGAAACAGTTTCGAAATCGGATCAATATTAGCTTTAAAATTAATTTAAATCGAATTCTCGATGTTCGATCTGACATATTTGTTACATTTTGACCACATGGGTGAAGAAAAGGGATATAATCCACAAATTGCCAGATAGCCTCTACAACATAGGCATGGATAGCGTCCGTATGTGCTGTTTCAAACTACGCTATAAAAATTGTGTTTTTTCGTTTGCGTTAATTTACCAACCCCTGTCTTTTCAAGAGGTCAAAACCCTCATACCTAGAAATCGGCTGTAGACTGGAAGAAAAACAATGGATATGATTATGGAAAAGACTCCCTTAAAGACCTAAGCAGAACAGATCAGGTCATTATATTTTGACTACGCACCGGACACTGCAGACTCAACAAACACATATAGACTAGGAATAAGTCAAACAGCTCTCTGCCAGTGTCAGCAGGCGGAACAGACACCAGAGCATATCCTGCAAGACTGTCCTCTCCTGGGTGAGCTGAGAAGCAACATGTGGCCACACCCAGTCGACCTGAAAACTAAGCTTTGGGAAACCTGACAGACCTGAAGCTGACTGCCCATTTTGTGATCCACAGTAAATTAAGCACATGACCAGAGATCGCTGAAGAAGAAAATGACATCTCTTGGAACGGCTTCACAAATTCCTCATCAAGGATTACTAACAACTTTAATCCGTGCGAATGCCCGCGTGCCCAGCGTGTTCGTAGCGCGTTGGACTACGGGTGACTAGTCCTCTGTAAGTGCGGGTTCAACTCCGCAGAGTGGCAGAAAAGCTACAGGTTCCCCAGATTTACGATGTTCGTGGCACCGAGCCGAAGGGTTATGATGTCCATGACACCGAGCCGAAGAGCTTTCAGCTCAAGTGCTTCTGGATCAAAAAAAAAAAAATCAGCGGAGCCGGGTTAATCAGCTAGTTATATCTATTCTCGATATAAAAGAAGACTGTAGTAAAACTATATTAGCAATGGCGAAACACGTAAAAACAAAGTACTGTAGCTTTCCGAAAGCAATACACAGCAACGTTTCTACCAAAATGTCTTTATCAAGCAAAGGATACAAGAGAAGAAGAAATTCACTTCTTACATGGCACACTACATATAGAATATAACAAAAATTGTAGATCCGTTAGGAATTTATTGTTGTATTCTATATGTGGAGAGCTGTGATAGCGTAGTTGTTAGTGAACTCGCTTCTCAAGGCTGGTGGTCGGGTTCAACTCCCGCAGTGTGCGCGAATATTTCCAGACGCGACGGCTCTCAGGTCGACCCAGCCTCAAGTGGGTACCAGATACTCTGGGAAAGTAAAGGCGGCCGGCGTGATGCTGACCACATCACCCATCGCGTGCCGACGGTCAATGAAAATACAGGCCTAACACTGTATTGCCCTATATACCACAAGGTATGAAAGGGTTCCTTTATTTTTTTCCTTTTATTCTATATGCAGCATGCTAGGAAAGAATGCACCGAATACATCGAAAGACAACAAATGCAGTGGTTTAGACATTTAATGAGAATGAAATACAACTAACCACCAATAACAAGATACAATAAAAAGAGATCATGCACTAGAGCTAAGGGAAGATCAAGAAAAGATGGATAGACAATATCAAGACCACACTACATAAACACAGATACAACACAACAAGGGCAACTCATCTAGTCCTAGAACGCAAACTAAAGCTCCCATCCCTACGCTTAACGACAAGAGTGGACAACCAACTACATCTTCCACCTGGGAATAGACAATATAAGCATACAATCACTGAAAAACCTGGCAACTCACTTATCCTGTTTCTGGTACAGAAGAGCTAATGCATCCAGCACGGATGCAACCATTGGATGATCTGGGCCAAGCGTGTTCTGGCATATCTTTAGGGCATGTTTATACAATGTTTCAGCTGTTGTGTACTTTCTCCACTGTGCATGAAGCCCTGCCAGAAGATGAAGTGATCTTGCCACTAGAGGATCATCTGGGTCAAGGTCAGTCTCCCTGATCTCCAATGCCCTTTGTAGAGCAGGCAATGCCTGGAAATAAAATAATGAAAAATAATTGTAGTGCATTTCAAACAGGACAGGACAGACTCAAACGGGACATACAGGACAGGACAGACTCAAACTGGACATACAGGACAGGACAAACAAACAGCAGAAACAGCTAAATCGTGATATATCCTTTACAGGACACCGCCATCAACTACAGTAAACGAGTCATTGATTTTATAGGTACCACTTATACGTTCAGTAGTTTGTCATTGCTATCTGAACAGCGAGTTCTAATTTTACTGTTTGTAAAAATCCACGGGAACAAATTTGCTTCCAAACTGCCCACAGCGGAGTTTAAACCAGGTACTCGCCCGTCTGCCCAGCGTGTTCGTGCGCGTTGGACTACGGGTGACTATCCCTCTGTGTGTGCGGGTTCAATTCGCGGGATGGCAGAAAAAGCCACAGATTCCCCAGATTTACGGTGTTCGTGGCACCGAACCGAAGGGTTACGATGTCCATGGCACCGAGCCAAGAGCTAAAAGCTCAAGTACTTCTGGATCGGATAAAAAACCCCAAAAACCAGGTACTCTTGGGTTCAAAAAGGAGAAAGTTAAAGTATTTTGGACATTTAAGAGACACTAAGGGTACTAGAAGACCATCAAGGAAGGAGGTATCCTGGCAAAGAGGAGAAGAGGAAGACCATGGAGAAGATAGATTCAGGATGTAACTGATGGTTTGAGCTTGATCGCTGCAGAGGCAGGACATCTGGCCTATGAGAGAGAGAAATTCCGAAGGACTGTTAGGGTGGCAAAGTACTGCTCAAGACAAGGTATTTGATGATGATGACTCTTACAGCTGTGTATAATTCTCAGCTATAATTCTTCCATTTGATGAAATCATGCTGTCTAAATATTTCAATTCTCTTGTGTATTTTAGCTGTTGTATAACTGACCCTACAACACATATGACGGTAGACTTGACACTACACCTGTGACAACAGACTAACACTACATCTATGACATTAGACTAACACTACCCTTTGCTTTGCGAATCGAAGGTCGTGGGTTCGAATCTGGACCACGCCTTTCTGTTCGCAGGTGAAGTTTTTTCTAGAGACCCTAGGATTGTTGTCGGAGCTACGGAGATCGTGCTCTGTGCAATACTCACGGCAGGTGGCGTACCATTTCTGCGGAGAAGGACCAAGCCATATGGGGTAAAACCCGGTGCAATGAAGTCAATCCTTCGGCTTTAAAACCCTTTAAACTACACCTGTAACAATAGACTGAGGTGACAATAGACTGACACTACACCTATGACAATAGAATGACACTACACCTGTAACAATAGACTAACACTACACCTGTGACAATAGATCAACACTACACCTGTGACAATAGACTGATGTGACAATAGACTAACACTACACCAGTAACAACAGACTGACACTACACCTTCGGCAATAGTGATACTACATCTACGACAACAGACTGACACTACACCTGTGACAATAGACCAATACAACATACACAAGCATACTTGCGGCAAAAGTCCCAGATCCCTGAGAAACCGACCTAAAGTTTCGTATGTCTCGGCAACTTTCAAAAGGCTAACATCGCCATGGCCAGCAGCTGAGGAACAAACAAGATGCAACTTTTCTTATGAGAATGATATCACTTCTTCTTCTTTTGTCATCACACTGCTACCGGGTTGTTGCCCAGTGTCGTCACACTGCTACCGGGTTGTTGCCCAGTGTCGTCACACTGCTACCGGGTTGTTGCCCAGTGTCATGGTTTTCTGTTTTTGTCTTGCGCTGTTCTGGTGGCTTGTGTGATTGTTATCTTTGCTCTTTCACATGATTCTGCTACGCCATCTAACCATCTTTTCCGTGGTCTTCCTCTTGCCTTCTTTCCGATGTTCTGTTGTAGAAGACTCTGTATACTGTAGAGTTTGGATGCATTCTTATTAAGTGGCCAAACCACTTCATTCTTTGTTTATCTATGTAATTCAAGCACGGTTTGTGCCAACTTTCTTTCTTATGCTGATGTTGGTGATTCTGTCTTTTCTTGTGTTGTTGGTAACTTTTCGCAGGCAACGCATTTCACATGTAGTTATTTTTGTGACTGCGCTTTGCTCAATGTCCATAATGATATAACAATGAACTAAATATATATATATTCCCCTCGCAATATTATATGTTACATAGAGCATGCAGGTAATTTCTCCATACTGCTCTATACGCTGCAACTCGCTCAATCTCTTCCATGGTATTGAGTTCGATATTTTGCCTCTTTCAGTAAAGTTAATTTTAGGGTTTCCTAGCCCATGTAGTGTCGGGGCTTACAAGGAGGCAAAGAATAGTAACACTGCGACCTACAAGGCATGTTGTAAGAGGTGACTGATGTAGGACCTAGGAAGCTACCCTAGTAAATGAAAAGCATCGCAGAAATCGGATCTGCTGGCCTAATTGTAGGCGTATAACTGGCACAATGTACAATTGCTTTTAGGCTCAGATCACATAAAAATCACACATAGTGTGATTTACAAGTGGTTGATAAGGAGCATTTGAAGTAGAATAGTTTCTCTAGGGCGTCATCTGTTTCTTGAACCCTTTGCCTCCCACTTCAATGCCTGCTTTGCTATTGTTTGATCATTTCTTCTCAGAGTATGCCCAACATATCTCCAGGGTAGATGTATCCCTTCAGAGACTCCAACGATTATCTCCTTGCCCAGTCTGTCTCAATCTTCCTAAGCTAAATAGAACTAATCTAATCTACAATGAATACATCTACATTTCTTATCTATATTTATAATGTCTACAAGAGTGTTGATCTGCAAATGAGAAGAAGAGGAAGGCCAAGGAGAAGATGGATTCAGGATGTAACTCATGGTTTGAACATGACGGCTGCAGAGGCAGGACATCTGGCCTATGAGAGAAAGAAATTACGGAGGACTGTTGGGGTGGCAAAGTTCTGCTCAGGACAAGCTATTTGATGATGATGATGATATGAGTGTTGAAATATTTACCAGTCTCCAGATTTTTAGTTGCAGAAAAGTAAGCTTCAGCCATTTTTTCTTTATCCCTCTCCACTGCTTGCCAATAACTCAGCAATTCAAAACATCGTCCTCTGTTTTATAATGATGACAATAATATAGTTAAACTGATATGTTCTTGGTTGAGTGTAAGTAAGAATTGACAGTCACTTCTATTGGTTATTGGTTACCGAACTGATGGCACAGCACTCCGGCAGACCCATAGGTGCTCAGTCGTCTCCAACAGATGTAGAAGGGTAAGCATATTGATGGTTCCTGTGGTTCGATGGATAAACACATTCCTCTCTCTGCCCCTCAAAAGTCCATGGGTTTGCAAGTGTTTGTGGCACAGAGAGCAGACATGCATGCATCGAAAGCATCTTTTAGGATGGATAAGGGGGATGTTCTTCGGTCTCCTGGTGACCTACTGTTGGGTGAGGACACTAAAATTGACGTTGAATCAATCCAGCGATTTAAGGAGTTTGGAAGTACATGCTGTACAAGTCTCCCATATAACATAGTCAGTACAAGTCTCCCATATAACATAGTCAGTACAAGTCTCCATATAACATAGTCAGTACAATCTCCATATATCAGTCAGTACAAGTCTCCCATATAACATAGTCAGTACAAGTCTCCCATATAACATAGTCAGTACAAGTCTCCCATATAACATAGTCAGTACAAGTCTCCCATATAACATAGTCAGTACAAGTCTCCCATATAACATAGTCAGTACAAGTCTCCCATATAACATAGTCAGTACAAGTCTCCCATATAACATAGTCAGTACAAGTCTCCCATATAACATAGTCAGTACAAGTCTCCCATATAACATAGTCAGTACAAGTCTCCCATATAACAGTCAGTACAGTCTCCCATATAACATAGTCAGTACAAGTCTCCATACAACATAGTCAGTACAAGTCTCCCATATACATAGTCAGTACAAGTTCCCATATAACATAATAAAACGATGTCTTGGTTGGGGTAAGTAAGATTTGACAAGCTCCTCTATAATATAGTCACACAGATAATAGGATGAGATAGTCCAAGTTCAACGTTGAGTTTAATGAGATAGGTTTTAGTGACTCGGATGTAAATTCTTCTTCTTTAAAGCGCTCAATATCGACCACTTGTTAACAACTCTGTGTGATTTGTATGTGATCCAAGCCTAAGAGCGATTGTACATTGTGCCAGTTATGCGCCTACAAGTAGGCCAGCACATCCGATTTCTGCGATGCTTTTTATTTACTAAGGTAGCTTTACCGGTTGAGTGGAACTATTCTTTGCTTCCCTTGCGGGCCCTGACACCACACGGGCGTCTGATGTAAGTGAAACTGATAGTTAAGAGCTAGATAATTACTCTTGTTATAGAAAAAAAAAGAATGTTCTGAAATAGTAATTTTCTTGTTATTCAAGAATGAAATAAAATCACATTTCTGTGAGTACAATGTATTTTTTAAAATGTTCAATATTTTAACTCTTAGTGGACCATAGTAAAAGACATGTTTTTACAAGCCATTTGTTTTTAGAATTTAAAACGTCCTTTAGTGTGGTTCTTGATAAAAAGGCTCGCAACCAAAAGTCATGTAGTGTGGTGTTTGTTCCATAAGAAGTTTCACAAATTGTTATACATACTATGAAAATTAACTTATATAATTGTCACAAAACATGAAAAATTAACTTTGAAAGATTCATAGAATAATACTTCAGTATATCAGTTATAAAAGCTGCAGACATTCATCAAATGGATGCCTCCATGAGATACTCCATTTGAGATGGTATGACAAGACCACAAACAGAGAACTGTGGGATAGGGCAGGACAATGGCAGGTGGAACAGGAGATAATGAGCAGAAGGTGGCGATGGATAGGACACACACTGACGAAACTCCCTGACAACATCGGAGACAGGCTCTCCGATGGAACCCCCAGGGCAATAGAAGTAAGGAAGACCCAGAAACACCTGGAGATGGGAGTTAGAGATGGAACGCAAAAAAACTGGGGGAGAGTGGCGAGATCTGGAAAAGATGGCCTTGGATAGGCGGGCTTGGAAGGCCTTGGTTGGACCTATGCTTCCCTAGGGGCGAAGGGTGAAGAAGAAGAAGATATCAGTTATATGAGGACTATCATCATATCACTCCGGACATGTTCATATGTGCTCCAATCTCCGCCTCAACAAATCCAGCAGCGTCCAGCTGTCCAACACGCCAGTTCGATGTTGATTAATCAATCTCTTTGCATATTTAGTATGTTGTTCTTTTTGGGCTGCACCAATATTGACACACATCTCTCTCAATCTGGTCAGCGAGTGGGATTCACAGCCCTGAAACTCCTCTGTTCGGAAAGACTCTCTCAATGCGTGAAGAATGTCATTTCGATACATGGCAGCTCCCTCTGATATTGTAGCCAAGCCAGCCAATCTATCAGCTCGTTCATTACCCCTAACTCCTGCATATTCTAACTTCAGTATATTATCTCTACGAATACATATATACTTTTCTATACCTATTTAGGGTTCTAATATTTCTTTCAGAATTTTCAAAATTGTCACAGTACTTTTTCTTCTTCTTTGCGATCACTATTTTGATGATTATACCGTCAAACACGTTCTTATGATGAAGTCGACTATTGTCTGGTACTCATCTCTGATGCCATGTAGTTTTGAATATAGTGTTGTAGGGCCAGTATTCCTTTCTAGGGAGGACAAACAGGGGACAGTCTTGCAGTCTTATGGTGAAGTCGACTATTGTCTGGTGCTCATCTCTAGTGCTATGTAGTTTTGAATGTAGTGTTGTACTGTAGGGCCAGTATTCCTTTCTAGGGAGGACATACAGGGAACAGTCTTGCAGTCTTATGATGAAGTCGACTATTGTCTGGTGCTCATCTCTGGTGCCATGTAGTTTTGAATGTAGTGTTGTGGGTCCAGCATTCCTTTCTATGGAGGACAAACAGGGGACAGTCTTGCAGTCTTATGATGAAGTCGACTATTGTCTGGTGCTCATCTCTAGTGCTATGCAGTTTTGAATGTAGTGTTGTACTGTAGGGCCAGCATTCCTTTCTAGGGAGGACATACAGGGGACAGTCTTGCAGTCTTATGGTGAAGTCGACTATTGTCTGGTGCTCATCTCTAGTGCTATGTAGTTTTGAATGTAGTGTTGTACTGTAGGGCCAGTATTCCTTTCTAGGGAGGACATACAGGGAACAGTCTTGCAGTCTTATGATGAAGTCGACTATTGTCTGGTGCTCATCTCTGGTGCCATGTAGTTTTGAATGTAGTGTTGTGGGTCCAGCATTCCTTTCTAGGGAGGACAAACAGGGGACAGTCTTGCAGTCTTATGATGAAGTCGACTATTGTCTGGTGCTCATCTCTAGTGCTATGTAGTTTTGAATGTAGTGTTGTACTGTAGGGCCAGCATTCCTTTCTAGGGAGGACATACAGGGGACAGTCTTGCAGTCTTATGGTGAAGTCGACTATTGTCTGGTGCTCATCTCTAGTGCTATGTAGTTTTGAATGTAGTGTTGTACTGTAGGGCCAGCATTCCTTTCTAGGGAGGACATACAGGGGACAGTCTTGCAGTCTTATGTGAAGTCGACTATTGTCTGGTGCTCATCTCTAGTGCTATGCAGTTTTGAATGTAGTGTTGTACTGTAGGCCAGCATTCCTTTCTAGGGAGGACATACAGGGGACAGTCTTGCAGTCTTATGATGAAGTCGACTATTGTCTGGTACTCATCTCTGGTGCCATGTAGTTTTGAATGTAGTGTTGTGGGTCCAGCATTCCTTTCTAGGGAGGACATACAGGGAACAGTCTTGCAGTCTTATGATGAAGTCGACTATTGTCTGGTGCTCATCTCTGGTGCCATGTAGTTTTGAATGTAGTGTTGTGGGTCCAGCATTCCTTTCTAGGGAGGACAAACAGGGGACAGTCTTGCAGTCTTATGATGAAGTCGACTATTGTCTGGTGCTCATCTCTAGTGCTATGCAGTTTTGAATGTAGTGTTGTACTGTAGGGCCAGCATTCCTTTCTAGGGAGGACATACAGGGAACAGTCTTGCAATCTTATGATGAAGTCCCTTATTGCCTGGAGGTCATCTCTGTGTCATGTAGTGTTGTAGGGGCAGTCTTGCAGTCTTATGATGAAGTCCCTTATTGCCTGGAGGTCATCTCTGTGTCATGTAGTGTTGTAGGGACAGTCTTGCAGTCTTATGATGAAGTCCCTTATTGCCTGGAGGTCATCTCTGTGTCATGTAGTGTTGTAGGGACAGTCTTGCAGGACATCTTCATCCCAGTACTCATTTCTGTTTTCTAAAGAAATGGCCTTGACTTCATTAGAGAAAAAAAAAATAATTCCTTTAAAAATATCTTCACCATCTTCAAAATAACATCGGGGACCCTCGCCAGTGCTACAGAGTTTGTGCACTGTAGCTGAGATCTTCCTGTGTAAAGAAAGAGATCGGAGCACACATGGTTACTCACCAAAGTGCAATGATAATGGTCCTATCAATTAGTCAAGTATCAATTATAGGGAAAGCACAATTTTCCTCCGTCCTAAAAGGGTTAATGTGAATATGACAAAAATGAGATAAGGAAGCCATTATGACCTACTTTGCCACCTCTATAGAATGGGTCTCCGGGACTCGGCTGCCTTCCCCTGTGGAGCACCAAAGCAGTCCCCATAGCACATCCTGCAAGACTGCACCATCTTGAGCAGTGTAAGAATTAGAAATCTGGCCAACAGAAACAACGCTACAAGACAAATTATGGGAGACCGGTGAAGACCTCAAGTGCACCGCCCTGTTTATGACAGATACCGGAGTAGTCACATAGCAGAAGTTGATTGCACAAGAAAAAGACCTACTTTGCACACATTTGTTGGAAGATCTCCAGATTGAGGATACATTTCTCTAGCTGCTGCTTGTTTCCAGTCTGATTGATCAACCAGGGAAGCTCATCGACAGTTCGGCTAGAAACTTTTCCAGGTCTGTAAAGATTGTATGAAACAATTTCAGCAACATAATACGACAACAGATTCAACATACAAAACTGAATGAGAAGTACACATACATGATGAGACGTACACAATACTAAGTGATATGTACACAACAACTGATTTTTCTCCTGTCCCGGCTATGAATTATGGTGTCACCTGTGTGTTACTGTGGCTTTCAAGGAAGCAAAGAATAGTAACACTGTGACCTCCTACAAGGCATGTCGTAAGAGGCAACTGAGGTAGGGGCCTAGGGAAGCTATCCTAGTAAATAACAAGTGACATAGGAATTGGATGTGCTGGCCAACTGATTTTTTTCTCCTGTCCCCGGCTATGAATTATGGTGTCACCTGTGTGTTGCTCGGGCTTTCAAGGAAGCAAAGAATAGTAACACTGTGACCTCCTACAAGGCATGTAGTAAGAGGCAACTGAGGTAGGTGTCTAGGTAAGCTACACTAGTAAATAACAAGTGTCGCAGAAATTGGATGTGCTAGCCAACTTGTAGGCGCATAACTGGCACAACGTATAATTGCTCTTAGGCTTAGATCACATACAAATCACAGAGTGGTTTAACAAGTGGTCGATATGGAGCATTCAAAGAATAATTCTGGTGTGGTCATAACACTTAATATGGCACCTCTGATAGATTTTTGCGTGAAGACTTGCTTTCCATATCACTGGTGTCCCTCCCCATTCAGGCAAGACTTACACTGACTTCAGAAGTGCATGTAATTTAGATCCCTAAGTAAAGGATCAGGGTTTCATGTAGTCCAACTACATCGGATGTACACACCAAGAATCTTTGGTCCAAGTTGGCCTCGAGCCCCAAATTTTCCTGGGACGTGGGTCACCAGTACAGCATGTTATCACCTTTGATATCGCAGACACCTCATACTACTGGAGATATATCATCCTCATCATCAAATAGCTTGTCCTGAGCAGAACTTTGCCACCCCAACAGTCCTCCAGAATTTCTCTCTCATAGGCCAGATGTCCCGCCTCTACAGCCGTCATGTTCAAACCCTCAGTTACATCTTGAACCCATCTTCTTCGTGGTCTTCCTCTTCTTCTCTTTGCCGGTATGCCTCCTTCCATGATGGTTTTCTCCAGCCCTTCATGTCTTTTTATATGTCCAAAATATAGCCTGTCTGCCCAGCGTGTTCGTAGCGTGGACTACGGGTGACTATCCAACTGTGTGTGCGGGTTCAATTTCGCGGGATGGCAGAAAAGCCACAGATTCCCCAGATTTACGGTGTTCATGGCACCAAACCGAAGGGTTACGATATCCATGGCACCGAGCCGAAGAGCTGGAAAGCTCAAGTGCTTCTGGATCTGAAAAAAAATTTTTTCCAAAATATCTCAATTTTTTCTTTCGTATTTATAGCATCAGCTAGTTTTCTTTGATTTTGAGTTCTCTCTGGATAGATCTATTTGTTCTCTTCTCTGTCCATGATATATATACCCCTCATACCAGTTTATGTTACATAAGAAGGCCTGCAAGTAATTTCTATAGTATAGCTCTGTCCTGTGCAACTTGCTCAATCTCTTCCATGGAACTGAGTCTGATATTTCTTGCCTCTCTCATCAAAGTTCATTTCAATGTTTTCCTAAGGCGTTCTCTCTTTCTTTAACCCTTTGTCGCCCGAGTGGTTATCGAGGCCCAAATTTGGGGTGTAAAGAATAGAACCACTGTTACCTGCCATGCATGTCGTAAGAGACGACTAAGAAGGTTTGGCTGAAATTGATGCACATGTCCTAAATGTGTATAAGTCAACCTGCTGCCTTGCAGGATGGATGGGGATAGCCAAAAGCTAATGGAGAGCGAACCCAGTAAACGCTGGCTGAATCTGGACACATCACCGAAGGATAAGCACCAGAGCTCCAAATGGTGCTGAAGATGTGACTAAACCCACCCATGCTAAGGCTGCATGAATCAGATTTCCACATGAATGAATTTATGGAGAGATCTGGTACATCGTCTTTTAGGTGATCACGAGAGAGAGAGAACCCTTTGCATCTCACTTCAATACCTACTTTAGTATTTTTTGATCATACTACTGGATGAGATGTACACAATACAGGATAGATGAGTGAATCTTACCCCATGAGATGTACACAATACAGGATAGATGAGTGAATCTTACCCCATGAGATGTACACAATACAGGATAGATGAGTGAATCTTACCCCATGAGTTGTACACAATACAGGATACAAGAGTGAATCTTACCCCATGAGTTGTACACAATACAGGATACAAGAGTGAATCTTACCCCATGAGATGTACACAATATAGGATACAAGAGTGAATCTTACCCCATGAGTTGTGCACAATACAGGATACAAGAGTGAATCTCACCCCATGAGATGTACACAAGAGTGAATCTTACCCCATGATATGTACACAATACAGGATACAAGAGTGAATCTTACCCCATGAGTTGTACACAATACAGGATACAAGAGTGAATCTTACCCCATGAGATGTACACAAGAGTGAATCTTACCCCATGAGATGTACACAAGAGTGAATCTTACCCCATGATATGTACACAATACAGGATACAAGAGTGAATCTTACCCCATGATATGTACACAATACAGGATACAAGAGTGAATCTTACCCCATGAAATGTACACAAGAGTGAATCTTACCCCATGAGATGTACACAAGAGTGAATCTTACCCCATGAGATGTACACAAGAGTGAATCTTACCCCATGAGATGTACACAAGAGTGAATCTTACCCCATGAGATGTACACAAGAGTGAATCTTACCCCATGAGATGTACACAAGAGTGAATCTTACCCCATGAGATGTTGAAAATACTGGATCAGTTTGTGTCTGACATCACTGACACTCTCTTCATCCTCTTCTTCTTTAAAGAAATACTCTAGAACAGCCTCTTGTGCCTGGAACAAGTAACAGACAACAGAAGTTGATATCAAACACAATCTTGAGATAGAATAAGTCAACAGCTTACGCACTTTAATATAATCAATGAAAATAACTACATGTGAAATGCGTTGCCTGCGAAAAGTTACCAACAACACAAGAAAAGACAGAATCACCAACATCAGCATAAGAAAGAAAGTTGGCACAAAACTGTGCTTGAATTACATAGATAAACAAAGAATGAAGTGGTTTGGCCACTTAATAAGAATGCATCCAAACTCCACAGTATACAGAGTCTTCTACAACAGAATATCGGGAAAGAAGGCAAGAGGAAGACCACAGAAAAGATGGTTAGATGGCGTAGCAGAATCCTGTGAAAGAGCAAAGATAACAATCACACAAGCCACCAGAACAGCGCAAGACAAAACAGAAAACCACGACACTGGGCAACAACCCGGTAGCAGTGTGACGACAAAAGAAGAAGAATGAAACCGTTCTTCTACAATCTTCAATCATTTTAATCTTCTTGAACCAATTTAAATCATTTTCAGCCATCTTCAGTCACCTTCAACTTTCTTCACTTGCCTTAAGTATAAAAGTTAATGCGTATCCTTTACAGGACTTTGTGAATCAACCCCAGCTTTTTAACGCTGTTTGTGATTTTTCTAGGCATTATTACATTCAGTAGTTTGCCATTGCTTTCTGAACGGGTGGTGCCATCGTTCTTTTGTAAAAATCCATACGAAACAATTTGCAACCAAAATGTCCACAGCGTGATTCGAACTCAGAACGTCGGGTTAATAGACCGAGTCACTAACCCCTAAGCCACAGATGCTACTTAAGTTAATTCAACTATTTTAAATCAATATAACGGAAGACTGCAGTAAAACTATGTAGCATTGCAAACACGTAAAAAAGTACTGTAGTTTCCATCATCATCAAATAGCTTGTCCTGAACAGAACTTTGCCACCCCAACAGTCCTCCATGGGGACTGCCTAGAGTAGTTGATAGTAGCTCGGCCTGCTAGCTGTGAGACGCCTCATAGCTCGGGTTCGAACCTACTGTCCGGCATTTGTTCGAGTCCCTGGTCTTACTCAGGACGATAACGTGAGTACCTCTGAAGTCGGAGAAAATCTGCCTGTATGGCGAGGGAATACTAATTACGAGTACATTGAGCACACGGCTGCCAGTGTAAGTAATTTACAATGTGCACGCTGCTGCCATTGTAAGAAATTGGAAAACAGATTTTCACGCAAAAATCAGTTTCAGAGATGAAACTTCGTCTGAGTTGAAAGCGGACAAAAAAAAAAAAAAAAAATAAAAAATAAAAACAGTCCTCCGAAATTTTCTCTCTTATAGGCCAGATGTACTGCTTCTGCAGCCATCATGTTCGAACCATCAGTTACATCCTGAATCCATCTTCTCCGAGGTCTTCCTCTTGTAGTTTCACAACTGTAGTTTTACAAAATACAAATACAATACACATCAACGTTTCGACCAAAAGGTCTTTATCAAGCAAACGATACAACAGAAGTGAAGAAACTTACTTCTTACATGGCACAGAATATATAGAATAATTACTAAATCTAACCTAACTAGTCCTTTGCTTTGCGAGTCGAAGGTCATGGGTTCGAGTCCGGGCCGCGCTATTCTGTTCACGAGTGCAGTTTTTCCAGAGACCCCTAGGATTATTGCTGGAGCTACAGAGTTCGTGCTTTGTGCAATACTCTCGGCAGGTGGTGTGCCATTTCTGCGGAGAGGGACCGAGCCATATGGGTTAAAACCCAGTGCAATGAAGTCAATTCTTCGGCTTTTAAATCCTTTTTTTAAAACTACGTCACGAAGAATAGTTGCAGCAAAATGGTGAATAGTATTATCGATATTTACTTGATAAAGGCTTTTTGGTCGAAACGTTGCTGTGTATTGTGACTGTTTTTGTAAAACTACAGTACTTTGTTTTTACGTGTTTCGCTATCTTAAATCACCAGGCTGAGGCCTCATGTGCCAACAGTCTGAAGCCTCATGTATCACCAGGCTGAAGCCTCAGGTATCACAGGGCTGAAGCCTCATGTATCATCAGGCTGAAGCCTCATGTATCATCAGGCTGAAGCCTCAGGTATCACCAGGCTGAAGCCTCATGTATCACCAGGCTGAAGCCTCATGTGCCAACAGTCTGAAGCCTCATGTATCATCAGGCTGAAGCCTCAGGTATCACAGGGCTGAAGCCTCATGTATCACTAGGCAGAATCCTAATTTGGTACCAGACTGAAGTCTGATGTTCCACCAGGAATAAAGAGTACAAGAATATGAATATCTTTCAGCTGATAATATATTTTTGGAGGTTGGTCTACTATCTGCCACCTGTGAATGTTTCTGGATGGAGTCTGTGGCAGTTTCTGTCAGAACTTACAGCACACACCTGCCTAGCTGGTACGTGATAACAAGGTGTGAAACACTCACCTGAGCAAATGTCAGTAAGCCTAGCTGGTACGTGATAACAAGGTGTGAAACACTTACCTGAGCATGAGCAAATGTCAGTAAGCCTAGCTGGTACGTGATAACAAGGTGTGAAACACTTACCTGAGCATGAGCAAACGTCAGCAATCCTAGCTGGTACTTGATAACAAGGTGAGAAGACAGAAACTCAAATAGAGATGCCAGCTCCATCCATGTAAGATCTGGGACTAGTACAAGCAACTCTGTTTCAAGCATGCCACATCGGCTCGCATAGATAAACTGCAAGACCTGTTAACATACAAATGCGCAAAAGTCTAGTTAGGAAGAATTATTATCTATGGTCAATATCAAGTTAACATTGGTTTCATAAACAATATTACATCTCCGAAACAACTATTTTAGCCACAATATAAAACGACTAAAACAATGAACTGACTAATACATAAAAATGACTAAAACAATGAACTGACTAATACATAAAAATGACTAAAACAAAGAAATGACTACAACAAAGAAACGACTAAAACAAAGAAACGACTAAAACAAAGAAACGACTAAAACAAAGAAACGACTAAAACAATAAAATGACTAAAACAAAGAAACTACTAAAACAAAGAAACGACTAAAACAATAAAATGACTAAAACAATAAAATGACTAAAACAATAAAATGACTAAAACAATAAAATGACTAAAACAAAGAAACTACTAAAACAAAGAAACTACTAAAACAAAGAAATGACTAAAACAATAAAATGACTAAAACAATAAAACGACTAAAACAATAAAATGACTAAAACAAAGAAATGACTAAAACAAAGAAATGACTAAAACAAAGAAATGACTAAAACAAAGAAACTACTAAAACAAAGAAACGACTAAAACAAAGAAACGACTAAAACAAAGAAACGACTAATACATAAAAATGACTAAAACAATGAACTGACTAATACATAAAAATGACTAAAACAATGAACTGACTAATACATAAAAATGACTAAAACAAAGAAATGACTACAACAAAGAAACAACTAAAACAAAGAAACGACTAAAACAAAGAAACGACTAAAACAAAGAACACTAAAACAAAGAAACGACTAAAACAATAAAATGACTAAAACAAAGAAACTACTAAAACAAAGAAACGACTAAAACAATAAAATGACTAAAACAATAAAATGACTAAAACAATAAAATGACTAAAACAATAAAATGACTAAAACAAAGAAACTACTAAAACAAAGAAATGACTAAAACAATAAAATGACTAAAACAATAAAACAACTAAAATAATAAAACGACTAAAACAATAAAATGACTAAAACAATAAAACGACTAAAACAAAGAAGCGACTAAAACAAAAAAATGACTAAAACAATAAAATGACTAAAACAAAGAAACGACTAAAACAAAGAAATGACTAAAACAAAGAAATGACTAAAACAAAGAAATGACTAAAACAAAGAAACTACTAAAACAAAGAAACGACTAAAACAAAGAAACGACTAAAACAAAGAAACGACTAAAACAAAGAAACGACTAAAACAAAGAAACGACTAAAACAAAGAAATGACTAAAACAAAGAAACGACTAAAACAATAAAATGACTAAAACAAAGAAACTACTAAAACAAAGAAACTACTAAAATAAAGAAACGACTAAAACAAAGAAACGACTAAAACAATAAAATGACTAAAACAATAAAATGACTGAAACAATAAAATGACTAAAACAATAAAATGACTAAAACAAAGAAACTACTAAAACAAAGAAATGACTAAAACAATAAAATGACTAAAACAATAAAACGACTAAAACAATAAAACGACTAAAACAATAAAATGACTAAAACAAAGAAATGACTAAAACAAAGAAATGACTAAAACAAAGAAATGACTAAAACAAATAAACTACTAAAACAAAGAAACGACTAAAACAAAGAAACGACTAAAACAAAGAAACGACTAATACATAAAAATGACTAAAACAATGAACTGACTAATACATAAAAATGACTAAAACAATGAACTGACTAATACATAAAAATGACTAAAACAAAGAAATGACTACAACAAAGAAACAACTAAAACAAAGAAACAACTAAAACAAAGAAACGACTAAAACAAAGAAACGACTAAAACAAAGAAACATAAAACAATAAAATGACTAAAACAAAGAAACTACTAAAACAAAGAAACGACTAAAACAATAAAATGACTAAAACAATAAAATGACTAAAACAATAAAATGACTAAAACAAAGAAACTACTAAAACAAAGAAACTACTAAAACAAAGAAATGACTAAAACAATAAAATGACTAAAACAATAAAACGACTAAAATAATAAAACGACTAAAACAATAAAATGACTAAAACAATAAAACGACTAAAACAAAGAAGCGACTAAAACAAAAAAATGACTAAAACAATAAAATGACTAAAACAAAGAAACGACTAAAACAAAGAAATGACTAAAACAAAGAAATGACTAAAACAAAGAAATGACTAAAACAAAGAAACTACTAAAACAAAGAAACACTAAAACAAAGAAACAACTAAAACAAGAAAGCGACTAAAACAAAGAAACGACTAAAACAAAGAAACGACTAAAACAAAGAAATGACTAAAACAAAGAAACGACTAAAACAATAAAATGACTAAAACAAAGAAACTACTAAAACAAAGAAACTACTAAAATAAAGAAACGACTAAAACAAAGAAACGACTAAAACAATAAAATGACTAAAACAATAAAATGACTGAAACAAAGAAATGACTAAAATTATGCTCTAACCTGTTTAAGAAAGCCCTTGGTCACACTGCTTAGACTATGTACTGCCAGGTCAAAAATAGAACAGTAAAGTTCAAGGCTATCTGTACAGGTCAACAAAGTGCTGACATGATGACTAACTACAGAACTGTCAACTTGACCTAGACTGGAGAATAGGATTGCGATCAAATACACGTGCAAAATAAAACAACAACAGATCTTCTTCTTCTTCTGTGTTTAAGACATTGGTCACACTACGCCTGTGTGTTGTTGGGCTCGCAAGGGGAGCAAATATTAGTAACATTGCAAACTACAAGGCATGTCGTAAGAGGTAACTGAGGTAGGGGCCTAGGGAAACTACCCTAGTAAATAAAAAGCGTAGCAGAAATCAGACGTGCTGGCCTACTTGTAGGCGCATAATTGGCACAACATAAAATCACTTGTAAGCACTTCCCACCTGTGTGTTGCCGGGGCTCACAAGGGAGCAAAGAATATTAACACTGCGACCTACAAGGCATATCATAAGAGTCGACTGAGGTAGGGGCCTAGGAAGCTACCCTAGTAAATAAAAAGCGTAGCAGAAATCGAATGTGCTGGCCTACATGTAGGCGTATAACTGGCACAACATACAATTGCTCTTAGACTCAGATCACATACAAATCATAAAGAGTGGTTTGGCAGGTGGTCGATATGGATCGTTCGAAGAAGCAGTAGACTCCAGTCTGACTAAGCAAGCAGAGATTGAAGAGGAAAGCGAAAATCTTCCCCCAAAATGCAATGGTAGAAATGGCTGTTTGTCACATCCAAACGTCTCCGATATTGTATCCTCGCTGTCAACTGAGACACTTCATAACAAATATCTTTCTTTCTTTCTTTCTCGAATCCTGTATGCCTCACAGCGTCAGGTCAGGAAGAGATTTCTAAACGGGCCCTAGTATGCGCTTCGTAGATAGTCTCTTTCGTCGCCTCTGTTATCTCTGAGGTCCATCTTTTGCGTGGCGGCCTTTTGCTTTGTACCCATTGTATCGGAGCAGCATTGCTCTTTGGGGTGCACTGTCTGATGGTAATCTGCTTACGTGACCGAACCATTTAATTTGTTGTTTCTTGATGAAGTCTAGTACTGATGTTGTACCCACTTTTTCCTGATGTCTTCATTTCTCAACCGGTCTCTTCTTGTTACACCCAGCATTCTGCGTAGACACTTCATCTCTGTTGTGACTAGTTTTCTTCTATCGTTTGTTGTCAGTGTCCAGGTTTGGCACTGGTAACATAATGTGGGGAGAAAGATTGTGTTGAACATTGCTCTTTTTGTGTTCATGGTGACGTGTTTGCATCTTAAATTGGCGCCATTTGCCTATCATTTGATTTGCTTTGTTGCATCTGTGTTGAATTTCATTAGTTATTCATTTATCTATTACAAATATCTATTTCTTGGAAATAAACAAAGAAGAATTCATGTAAAAAAAACTCATCACCATCAAGTAGCCTGTCCCTTGCAAAACATCGGTTTCATCACAGCCTGCCTGAAAAACTCTCTCGAGCAAGTTCTCCCGTCTCTGCTAATGTTATGTTCAAGATTTATTGATGACCTGCTGCCCCCTTCATCTTAGTCTTCCCCTGCCTCTACTTCAGGGACCATGCCTTCCATTACTGTTCTCTCCAAATCACTAGGTTGTTTAGCGTGACCGAAGGGATACTTTATTTTCCGAGACATGATGTTGTTGATGCTTGAGGAAGGCAGTGGGGGTCAGAAGAAAAGATAGACTATGAAACGAGGACATCAGAAGCAGAATGGGTATAACTTCATGCACCAAATACATCGAAAGACAACAAATGCAGTGGTTTGGACATTTAATGAGAATAGAATACAACCATCAATAACAGCATACAATAAAAAGAGATCAGGTACTAGAGCCAAGAGAAGATCAAGAAAAAATGGATAGACAATATTTTTTTTTCGATCCAGAACCACTTGAGCTGAAAGCTCTTGGCTCGGTATCATGGACATCGTAACCCTTCGGCTCTGTGCCACGAACACCGTAAATCTGGGGAACCTGTAGCTTTTCTGCCAGTCCGCGGAGTTGAACCCGCACTTACAGAGGACTAGTCACCCGTAGTCCAACGCGCTACGAACACGCTGGGCACGCGGGCGATAGACAATATCAAAACCACACTAAATAAACCCGGATATAACACAACAAGGGTGGCTCATCTGGGCCTGGAACGCAAATTAAAACTCCGCCCCCTACGCTCAACAGCAAGAGTGGACAACCAATTCCATCACCCACCTGGGGAAAGACAACAGATGTTGTTTATGAGCCTATGCTTCTCAATAAGTAAGTCTTGTAGTATGTCCTTGTTGTTTTCTCTTCTCTGCCCAGGGCGTTCCAAGAATTTTTCGGTAGCAACAATTTTCAAAACCACCTTCTAACAATTTAACGCAATATTACAACACAACTTTTGAGAGAACAACAAAATCTCCATTACCATGACAACACATGACCTAGTTATAAGATAGAGCTCACCTGGCAATATGTTGAGCCAACAGTAAAACATATAGCGGACAACACATGGTAGGGGTTCGACACTGGCTAATAATAGTTCTCTCAATCTCAGGTTCTACGCTAGCGTTTAGGGAAGACAGCTCTGCCCATAACAGCTCTTTGATGTGTTTGCTGCTGCAGGTTCCCATGTGTAAAGTGGGCCATGACCTGGATTACAGCAGATTGGAAACAAAATAATATTTTTAAAAACATTTTAGAAAATAAACATCCATCAAAGGATGACTTTAACACAAAATCATCCATAACTCTAACATAAAGTCTTCTATTTATGCATGACTATAACAGAGTCATACATTTATACATGACTATAACACAGTCATACATTTATACATGACTCTAACACAGTCATAAATTTATACATGACTATAACACAGTCATACATTTATACATGACTCTAACACAGTCATACATTTATACATGACTCTAACACAGTCATCCATTTCTTCTTCTTCTGCATTCTCACTAGATTGGGATTTCGGATTCTCTAATAAAGGCAGCCGTCTGCCTCAGATTATCACCACGCCATACAGTTTGTCTTCTGCGTTCTCCCTAGATTGGGATTTCGGATTCTCTAATAAAGGCAGCCGTCTGCCTCAGATTATCAGCCACGCCATACAGTTTGTCTTCTGCGTTCTCACTAGATTGGGATTTCAGATTCTCTAATAAAGGCAGCCATCTGCTTCAGATTATCAGCAACGTCATACAGTTTGTCTTGGACATTGGTGTAAGTAGGCCACCTCCTTCTTCTCAGGTCTGCATACTGGGGCAGTTCTGTAGGATATGCTATGTTGTCATACTTGCCAAGCCACAGGGGCACAGGTTGTTGGTGCATATCTTGAATTAAGTGTACAGATGGCGTCTCATTCTGTTGTGACCCGTCCGGAGGCGTAGTATGGCTGTCTGGTCCCTTCTGGACAGTTGGTAATATCCATCATTCTTGTTGTGTTTTGGGTGTTCTTGATCCCATTTTGTTTTGTAGTGCCCTTTGGCGATGGTTTGTGCTTCTTCATAGCTAACCAGGTTGTCATCTTGTGGCATTCCTGCTCCCTCTTTAGCCAGTCTGTCAGCATCTTCATTACCCTTGATCTTGTAGTGTGAGGGTATCCACTGGATTACTACCCTCTCAGATAAGTCATCTATTTATACATGACTCTAACACAAAGTCATCCATTTATACATGACTCTAACACAGTCATCCATTTATACATGACTCTAACACAAAGTCATCCATTTATACATGACTCTAACACAAAGTCATCCATTTATACATGACTCTAACACAAAGTCATCCATTTATACATGACTAACAAAAAGTCATCCATTTGTACATGACTAACATAAAATCATCCACGATTCTTACATAAAGTCATCTGTGACTTTTACATAAAATCATTCGTGATAGAGAAAGTATACTAATCAACTTCTCATGGGTACAGTGAGCAGGGGGACTTTGGAATGACTGGTGCAGCGGAGGAAGACGGAGCACGCATGGGAATACTGAATGTGCCCTGACATCAATCAAATAACATAACAAAACATAAACAAACATAGATGGTGACATTTTATGAACACACACCCCCATAAAAAAGTTATTTATATTACAGAATTGACAAGACATCGGGAGGAGGGGTGGGGAAGCACTGACAAAAGGTCTCAGAGATATCAATCAAAAACAAACCTCCAAGCTTCCGGACACGTTTCCTCATTCACTGAAACAATCACCCGAGCATCCACTGGGAGTGGGTCTAGCAGCCATTTCAAGTGGACATCAGCTTGCTAAAAGTGTAGTCGGTACAAATATAAAGGGAGATTTATGTTAACAAAAATTGATAGAGATTTTTTTATTACAAAACAAATATGGAAATTTTGTTACGCCCGAGTGGTTACCGGGCCCAAATTTGGGGTGTAAAGAATACAACCACTGTTACCTGCCACGCATGTCGTAAGAGGCGACTAAGGAGGTTTGGCTGAAATCGGATGCACATGTCCTAACGTGTAGAAATCTATGCGTTTAGGAGCCTACCAAACCAACGTGCAACGTATACATGTTCTTGGCAAAGATCAAACATATCACAAAGAGTAATTAAAATTGGTAGTAAAGAACGAACGCAAAGAAGAAGAAACTTTGTTACAAAACAAATATTTATATTTATGTCCGTATGTCACGGACAGAGAAGAGAACAAATAGATCTATCCAGAAAGAACTCAAAATCAAAGAAAACTGGCTGATGCTACTTTTTTTTTTTCCCGTCCGCTTTCAACTCAGACGAAGTTTCATCTCTGAAACTGATTTTTGCGTGAAAATCTGTTTTTCCAATTTCTTACAATGGCAGCAGCGTGACATTGTAAATTACTTTACACTGGCAGCCGTGTGCTCAATGTACTCGTAATTAGTATTCCTCGCCATACAGGCAGATTTTCTCCGACTTCAGAGGTACTCACGTTATCGTCCTGAGTAAGACCAGGGACTCGAACAAATGCCGGACAGTAGGTTCGAACCCGAGCTATGAGGCGTCTCACAGCTAGCAGGCCGAGCTACTATCAACTACTCTAGGCAGTCCCCCGGCTGATGCTACAAATAAGAAAGAAAATTGAGATATTTTGGACATATAAAAAGATATGAAGGGCTGGAGAAGACCCTCATGGAAGGAGGCATCCCGGAAAAGAGAAGAGTAAGATCATGGAGATGAATTCAGGATGTAACTGATGGTTTGAACATGACGGCTGTAGAGGCAGGACATCTGGCCTATGAGAGAGAGAAATTCTGGAGAACTGTTGGGGTGGCAAAGTTCTGCTCAGGACAGGCTATTTAATGATGATGTTACAATACCAACATAAGAACATTTTATTACAAAACCAATATGGGGACTCCATTTCAATACAATTACAGAGATTTATGTTTTAAAAAAATATGCAGAATTCTTACAAAAAATGATGGAAATTTTGTTACAAAGCAAACTTGCCTGAAATCTGTCCACAGAATCTAAAACAAGGATAACTCCGCCTGAGCTTTTTGCGGAAACTTTCTCAAGCCATCGAGGAAATTCTTCTACCAATCTCAATGGGTCACAGGTTAAGGCCGGTGGAGTGGATACATGTTGCATAAGCTGTGGGATATATATTAGCAGGAATGTTTTAAACATAAAACAAAAATAGATGTTTTAATGAATGTTTGATTATCACTCAAGACCTAATACATCCATTACTCAATGAACTAGATCACTGCAAAGGCAATAGACTTAAATGTGGCCAGTCGTGGCTGGGCCGCTCAGAGGAGGTCATACAACGTGTATGTTCCATTCAGGACATTGACCATGGAGAAGAGTGGATACCAATACCCACTGAACACAAAAAATTCTTTGTAGTAGTCACCATGATAAACAAAACAAGTCAAGATTCGCTGCCCACAATAGTCAACGCAGAAGTCGAATCAGTAATAAATGACTACACATCGGAAGAAGATGCTGTTGTCTTCACTTATGGTTCTGTTATTCGGCACAGTCGAAGTGAATGGGCGTTACTGGCTAAAGCGAAAGGAAAAGTCATCAAAGAGGCAAGTGGCGTATATACGACAACTACCAGCAGCATGACTATGGAGGTTATGGCGGTAACAAAATCCCTGTTACTCACCGCATGCAAGCTCAGCGACTCTATGAGAATGATACAGAAGATCAAGGCCGGTTATGTACGAAGGCAGTGGATGGAATTAATACAAAACTCGTCAATCCAGATACTTACCTTCATCTTTGTCCCTGGTCACGCTGGAGTGAAGGGCAATGAGAGAGCAGACACACTGGTGGACAATGCTACGATTGAGAATAGGTCTTCTATGGACAGAAGCGACATCATCAACGCTCTCAGAGAAAACATACGCTCTGAAGATTTCAACGACGAAGATAAAGGGTATTCTCTATCTCGGTAGCGCAAGTTGTGCATACCGATAGATGTGGCAAGGCGGAAAACCACGAGAGAAACTCCAGTAGATACATCAATCAACACAGAGCGGGAGTTGTTAGCCTAAACACACTGAGATACATGATTGGGAGGAGATTGGAGCAATTATGGACATGTCTGATGTCCGATGAAGACGATCCTCAAATGAACAATGAGCAATTTGATTATCAGAGAAAATATAATAATAATAATTCCTCTCGTACTGTTATACGTTACATAGGGCCTGCAAGTAATTTCTCCATACCGCTCTATCCTGGGCAACTCGCTCAATCTCCTCCATGGAACTGAGACCGATATTTCCTGCCTCTCTCAACAAAGTTCGTTTCAGGGTCTCCTTAGGTATATTATACAGCCACAAAAAACAAAAATACAGTTAATAGCATTTTAAAAACTGCTACTGCCTGTGATACCGCTTTTAGGAGGTATAAGACAGGGTGGGGGAATGGGGGACGGACATGATCCGGAAGAATTTAATGATCGCATGGCTTGTGCAGTCACTGTGAAACTGTTGAGGTTAGGGTTTGTTCTTTATGCCTCCGACAGAAAAACCCTCTTTGACCGTACCAGAGATCTTCTTCTTTGAGCGCTTCATATCAACCACTTGTTAAACCACTCTTTGTGATTTGTATGTGATTTGAGCCTAAAAGCAATTGTATGTTGTGCCAGTTATGCTCCTACAAGTAGGCCAACACATCCGATTTCTGTTACGCTCTTTTTTTTTTACTAGCGTAGCTTCCCTAGGCCCATACCTTAATCGCCTCTTACAATATGCCTTCTGCTTCTTCCTTGAACACTCCATATCGACCCCTTGTTAAACCACTCTTTGTGAATTGTATGTGATTTGAGCCTAAAAGCAATTGTATGTTGTGCCAGTTATGCTCCTACAAGTAGGCCAGCACATCCGATTTCTGCTACGCTTTTTATTACTAGGGTAGCTTCCCTAGGCCCCTACCTCAGTCACCTCTTAGACATGCCTTGTAGGTCGCAGTGGTACTATTCTTTGCTTCCCTTGTGAGCCCCGGCAACACACAGGCGCGTCATATTTACAATCACACAAATCTTCATGTAAAACAAAATATATAATGATGGCTACAGTAACCTGAGCAGTAAGTCTCCTGATCATGACAATGGGATCTGCGCTGATGGAAGAAGGTGTGCCCACAAAATGATACAGTAACAAACTGCTCGAATTTTTCTCCTCTTGTAACTGTAACCTGTAACATAAATAAGAGCACTAGTAAGTGTATTCATCATTATCAGGTTCTGTAACGGCTGGCACAGGCAATCATGAATCTCCACATATTTCAACAACGTCCCTGCTGTTTGCTATCATCTCAGATGTTGTTGTTCTTCCATGACATGAAGTCATACTGTCTACAATTTTCTCTCTCTATCTCCCCTCCCCTCGATTTTACCGATTGTCAAAATGTGTTAAGCCTCTTCTTCTCAGTACATGTCCGAAAATGATGATCGCCTCTTTCTTATATTGACAATGTTTTCTGTGTCCTGGCCTCATTCAACACTCCCACATTTGTCATTTTAGCTGTCCATGGGATTCTCATCATTCTTCTGTAAAACCACATCTCTGTTGCCTCCAGAGATTTTTCAATCTGGTTGTTTATTGTCCATGACTCGCATTCATATGTCAGTATTGGTTCTATATAACACTGAATAACTCTCATTCTGACCTCAATTGAGAGTGACCTGTTCTCATTTTCAAAGTACTATCAATCACTCTAACATATCAGACCACTCTAAAAAGAATAATAGAGAAGATCAAAACCTGTATCTCAGTACAACGGAAACAAAGATCTTTACAACTGATAAAACAGAATTGATGGGTAATATATGTGCCAACAACCACAAAATCAAGAGTCTACAACTTTGAATACCTTGGGGCATTGCTGACAAATGACGGGAATGCTATAAAAGAAATTAACCCTTTCGCTGCTACATACTTTCTGAAGGCTGAGCTAAAAATACCTACTCGTTGTTTCTAGGTCACAAACGTGAATGAACGCCTATAGCAGTGACAGTAGCAATGTATAACGTGTTAACACGTCTTTAGCCCACAGAGGAGAGATAATAACAGACGTGTTAATGCGTCTTTAGAAGTGAATGGGAAAAACGTATATATACGTCCTTAACAGCTAAAGGGCTAAAAGAAGGCTGAGTATTGCTTTGCAAAAACTAAAAGAACTAACAAACCTATGAAAGGAAACTGACAGAAGAACAAATATCAAGTGTTTAAGGGCCTGGCGATTTCCCCTTGGCGACATATGGTTGTGAGACATGGAACATTGACAAAGCGGCGGTGAAGATCATTAACTCTTAGTGGACCAAGCGCCACGCTAAGTGGCATTTGAAGTGGACGCGTTTTACATTCCGTTATCAAACGTGAAAGCGCTTGTAAAAACGTGACTTTTGCCCTGGTCCACTAAGAGTTAATGCCTTTGAATGCAAATGCTACAGAAGAGTACTTAGAATATCATGGACAGAGAAAAGTACAAATGCGTCTGTTCTGCAACAGCTTGATATTAAAGAGAGTTGGCTATTAAAGAGCATAAAATCAAGGAAAATTAAATATTTTGGACACATCAAACGACATGAGTGCCTAGAGAAAATAATTTTGAAGGGAATGGTGCCTGGAAGAAGAATGAGAGGAAGACCCAGAAGACGATGTATCCTTCCTTCCTTTCATTTGCTTGAAATATTGTCTATATATGCAACGTTGTCTCTTGTATCTTTCCTTCCTTTCATTTGCTTGAAATATTGTCTATATATGCAACGTTGTCTCTTGTATCTTTCCTTCCTTTTGTACGCTTGAAATATTGTCTATATATTCAATGTTGTCTCTTGTATCCTTCCTTCCTTTCATTCGCTTGAAATATTGTCTATATATTCAATGTTGTCTCTGTATCCTTCCTTCCTTTCGTTTGCTGAAATATTGTCTATATATTCAATGTTGTCTCTTGTATCCTTCCTTCCTTCCTTTCGTTCGCTTGAAATATTGTCTATATATTCAATGTTGTCTCTTGTATCCTTCCTTCCTTTCGTTCGCTTGAAATATTGTCTATATATTCAATGTTGTCTCTTGTATAAACTTCGCTATCTTTTGCAGCTCACACAGAAATCTGTGTAGTTTTCTGTCGAGTGTTGTTTCGTTAGGCCAGTGAGTTTGCCTCAGTATATCATATTCGGGGCAGTCTTGAAGTATGTGCTCTGCATGATAGCATAATCTTGGGAGAAAGATTGTGTTTAAAATACTCCTTTAGTGTTCATGGTGACATGCTTGCATTTCAAAATTTTTCCATTTGGTGATAACACATCCAAATCTCATACAAATCAAAGAAAAATTGACTATATGGTCTAACAGAGAGCAACCTACCATTTGGACATAAGTAATGACTTTCCAGAACCAGGGTTGCCCACGACAAGTAATGGAGGAAGTGGGCCCGCTGCAGATACTTGCATACTGAGGTGTTCATAATACTGCAGATGACAGGAAAAAAAAGTTTTAAAAAACTTGGTTAGATTCATCATCATTAACCTTAAAGGAGGTTTGGCTGAAATCAGATACACATGTCCTAAACGTGTACAAGTCTATACGTTTAGGGGCCTACCAAACCAATGTGCAACGTATACACGTTCTTGGCAAAGATCAAACATATCACAAAGAGTGATTAAAATTGGTCGTAAGAACGAACGCAAAGAAGAAGAAGATTGTCATTAACTCAGTAAGCTCTCAGATACCATCCAGCTTGGGGAGTGGGGGGTCCTCTGTGGCTAAGCAATTGTCTTGCGTTTTAAAGGTAGTGGGTTTAAAATTGAACTGCGCTGTTCTGTTCGAAGTACATTTTTCACAGACCCCTAAAATTGTTGCAGGAGCCGTCTGTGTGTTGCCAGGACTTGCAAGGAGAGCTAATAATATTAACACTGCAACCTACAAGGGACACAAAACTGAGAATTTTCCAGTCAAATGTGAAGTCAGTGCTGTTCTATGGCTCGGAAACATGGAAGACCACAAATGTGAAGTCAGTGCTGTTCTATGGCTCGGAAACATGGAAGACCACAAATGTGAAGTCAGTGCTGTTCTATGGCTCGCAAACATGGAAGACCACAAATGTGAAGTCAGTGCTGTTCTATGGCTCGGAAACATGGAAGACAACAAATGTGAAGTCAGTGCTGTTCTATGGCTCGCAAACATGGAAGACCACAAATGTGAAGTCAGTGCTGTTCTATGGCTCGCAAACATGGAAGACCACAAATGTGAAGTCAGTGCTGTTCTATGGCTCGGAAACATGGAAGACCACAAAGGAAACTATCAGAAAATTGCAGACCTTCGAAAATGGATGTTTACGTAGGATAGAGGGATTGAGATGGTATGATAAGATTACAAACAAGGAACTCAGGGAGAGAACAAAGCAGATACCAGTGGAGAGAGCTCAGGAAGAGATGCTAGCGATGGATAGGACATACATTGAGAAGACCGACCGGAAGCATCGCAAGACAGGCATTGTTTTGGAACCCGCAGGAAAGGGAGTAGGGAAGGCCTAGGCAGACCTGGAGAAGAGTGGTGGAGGCGGATATAAAGAGGATAGGCAAAACATGGAAAGAATTGGAAGGGATGGCAAGAGAGAGGAAGAGATGGAAGAAGTTTGTTGAAGACCTGTGCTCCGATGGGAGTTGAAAGGTGATGATGATGAACCTACAAGGGATGTTGTAAGAGGCAACTAAGGAAGCGACCTAGGGAAGGTACCATAGTAAAGAAAAAGAGTTGCAGAAACACGGATGTGCTGACCTATTTGTAGGCGCATAACTGGTACAAGCCCTTTGCCTTGTGAGTCGAGGGTCGTGGGTTCGAGTCCGGACCGCGGCCTTCTGTTCACGAGTGGAGTTTTTTCCAGAGACCCTAAGATTGTTACCGGAGCTACGGAGTTTGTGCTCTGTGCAATACTCTCTGCAGGTGGCGTGCCATTTCTGCGGAGAGGGACCGAGCCATGTGGGGTAAAACCCGGTGCAATGAAGTCAATCCTTTGGCTTTTAAACCTTTTTTAAATTGGGACAATGTACAATCACTCTTAGGCTCAGATCACATACAAATCACAAAGATTGGTTTAATAAGTAGTCGATATGGAGCTTTTGAAAAAGGAGAAGATAAACCCCTGTTAATGCATGAGCCTTCAACTAACTTTTGAGTGTTTCTGATTAGCTGGATTTGGTATCTACAGTTTTTACGGATGGGGTAACTAGCCCTATTCTTTTCTTCTTCTTGAGCGCTTCATATCGACCACTTGTTAAGCACTCTTTGTGATTTGTACATGATCTGAGGCTAAGAGTGATTGTAAAAGTAAAGGAACCCTTTCATACCTCATGGTATATAGGTCAATACAGTGTTTGGTCTGTATTTTTCATTGACCGTTGGCACACGATGGGTGATGTGGTCAGCATCACGCCGCCGCCTTTACTTTCCCAGAGCATGTCTGGTACCCAGTTGAGGCTGGATCGACCTGAGAGCCGTCGTGGTTGGGAAAAATTCCACGCACATTGCGGGAGCTGAACCCAGACCACCAGCCTTGCGAAGCGAGTTCGCTAACAACTACGCTACAGCGGCTCTCAAGAGTGATTGTACGTTGTGCCAATTATGCACCTACAAGTAGGCCAGCACATCCGATTTCTGCTATGATTTTTTTACTAGAGTAGCTTCCCTAGACCCTTACCTCAGTTATCTCTTATGACATGCCTTGTAGGTCGCAGTGGTACTATTCTTTGCTTCCTTGCGGGTCCCAGCACCACATGGGCGAACCAGCCCTATGTCAAACCTGACAACAGTTGGGTGAATACTGGTTATATCAACCAGTTAATCTATAGTGGCTGACGACTTGCCATTTCTACTGGATTCAGACTAAAAATAAACCAAAGGCATTCGTGTAGACCTCGTTTCCCAAAGTGGGCGGTACCGCCCACAGTGAGTACTGAAGCATTCTAGGGAGGGTTCAGGCGATTAGGGGTCAGTGGCTCCTTAAAGAAGAAATTAATAATAAATATTTTAAATAAATTATTTTCGTGATTTTGCGATTGAATAATGATTTAAAATTTGAATTCTCATTTAAATCCATCTTATGCCCGTCTTACGATTCATTTTTCCTCAATTTTCTATTTCATGTATATAATTATTTGAAAATTGACCATGTATTACAGAAATATATATATCAATTTTCTATGTCAAAGAGAAAATAGAGCATATATATACGTGGGAGGGAGGCATTTGCAAACTATTATAATGTGGAGGGGGGCGTTACAAAGTTTATGTTGTGCAAAGTGGGCAGTGTGCCGAAAAAGTTTGGGATTCTTTGTGTAGACATTATGGCTGAGAGACGTTACGGTTGAGAGACATTGACTACCTCTGAAATCGGAAAAGTCATGCCTGTATGGCGGGGACACTGATAATAAGGAAAGCAGGTCGTCACGCAAAAATCAATCAGAAGTGCCATACCAGGTGCCCTGATTACACCTGAATTCATAGTGGGCGAACACAGAACAAGAAGATATATTGGTTGTCTGATGTTCTACAATTCTCTTACAATACGCAGTAGTGTATACACTACCACAACATGAGTGGCATCAGCGATCCCTATCCGCTTTGTTAGACTGTCTGTTTCCAGTGGTGTATGTGTTGGCTCTGAATGTATTGTACCTCTGGTAAAACAGCAAAAAATGCACTCAGCATTGCTCAGTCTGTGAGCTCAGTAAGGGAAGAAAGAGGCTGGTGTGGATAAATAGACTGGTAAGGGAAATAGACTGGTTGGGATATATAGACTGGTGGGTATATATAGACTGATAGGGATAAATAGACTGGTAGGGATAAAAAGACTGGTAGGGGAAATAGACTGGTGGGGATATATAGATTGATGGGGATAAATAGACTGGTAGGGATAAATAGAGTGGTGTGGATAAATAGACTGGTAGGGGAAATAGAATGATGTGGATAAATAGACCGGTAGGGGACATAGACTAGTAGAGAAAATAAACTGGCATGGGGAATAGATGGTAAGGGGAAACGGAAAGAAATAAACTGGTAGAGGAAATGGAAAGAAATAAACTGGTAGAGGAAATGGAAAGAAATAGATGGTAAGGGGAAATGGAAAGAAATAGACTGGTAGAGGAAATGGAAAGAAATAGACTGGTAGAGGAAATGGAAAGAAATAGACTGGTAGAGGAAATGGAAAGAAATAGACTGGTAGGGAAATGGAAAAAATAGACCGGTAGAGGAAATGGAAAGAAATAGACTGGTAGGGAAATGGAAAAAATAGACCGGTAGAGGAAATGGAAAAAAATAGACTGGTAGAGGAAATGTAAAGAAATAGACTGGTAGGGGAAATGGAAAAAATAGACCGGTAGGGGGAAATAAATGGTAAGGGGAAATGGAAAGAAATAGATGGTAAGGAGAAATGGAAAGAAATAAACTGGTAGAGGAAATGGAAAGAAATAGATGGTAAGGGGAAATGGAAAGAAATAGACTGGTAAAGGAAATGGAAAGAAATAGACTGGTAGAGGAAATGGAAAGAAATAGACTGGTAGAGGAAATGGAAAGAAATAGACTGGTAGGGGAAATGGAAAAAATAGACCGGTAGAGGAAATGGAAAGAAATAGACTGGTAGGGGAAATGGAAAAAATAGACCGGTAGAGGAAATGGAAAAAATAGACTGGTAGGGAAATGGAAAAAATAGACCGGTAGGGGGAAATAAATGGTAAGGGGAAATGGAAAGAAATAGATAGTAAGGAGAAATGGAAAGAAATAAACTGGTAGAGGAAATGGAAAGAAATAGATGGTAAGGGGAAATGGAAAGAAATAGACTGGTAGAGGAAATGGAAAGAAATAGACTGGTAGGGGGAAATGGAAAAAAATAGACCGGTAGAGGAAATGGAAAGAAATAGACTGGTAGGGAAAAATGGAAAAAAATAGACCGGTAGAGGAAATGGAAAGAAATAGACTGGTAGGGGGAAATGGAAAGAAATAGACTGATAGAGGAAATGGAAAAAAATAGACTGGTAGAGGAAATGGAAAGAAATAGACTGGTAGGGGGAAATGGAAAGAAATAGACCGGTAGAGAAAATGAAAGAAATAGACTGGTAGGCGGAGTTTGGATTTGTGAAAAATGATAATGAATTCATTCTTGTCAACAAGATTAAAGCAATACCTTCTCAAAACCGATCTCACAACTTGAGAGAACCGATGTGTTAAGGCAGTCCGTCTGCTCCGAATCAAACTGAATGTTTGTTGTAGTACCAGCAAAGTAGTCAGTCATTAGTGGATTAGAACTTTCTTTATCAATTCCCAGTTCCTGTAATAAGAAGAAGAAGAAGAAGATTCCACATTTGTCCAAAGTTCATTAGAAAATATTCAAAATTTTAAAAAATTCAGACAAAAATATCTTCACCATCTTCAAAATGATATCGAGGACCCTTGCTGGTGCTACGGAGTTCGTGCTCTGTAGCTGAGATCTTCTTGTATAAGAAAGAGATCGAAGCACACATGGTTACTTCTTCTTCTTTGCGTTCGTTCTTTACCACCAATTTTAATCACTCTTTGTGATATGTTTGATCTTTGCCAAGAACATGTATACATTGCATATTGGTTTGGTAGGCCCCTAAATGCATAAACTTCTACACGCTTAGGACATGTGCATCCGATTTCAGCCAAACCTTCTTAGTCGCCTCTTACAACATGCATGGCAGGTAACAGTGGTTCTATTCTTTACACCCCAAATTTGGGCCCGGTAACCACTCGGGCGAACATGGTTACTCACCGAAGTGCAGTGATGATGGTCCTGTCAATCAATCATACAGCAACCTGTCATGTTGGACCTTCTGAAGCATCGACCGAGAGCTGGACAAAACTGTCTTGTTCTTCTACTACAATCTCTGGTTATTCGTTTAATCCAGTATGGACCACAAACTGAATAGTCAGAATGAGATCTTTCTCAAAGCTTAGTTTTCAGGTCAATTGGGTGTGACCACATGTTGCTTCTCAGTTCCCCCAGAAGAGTACAGTTATGCAGGACATGATCCAGATTCTGTTCCACTAGTTGACATTAGCATAGAGCTGTTTGACTTATTCCTAGTCTACGTACGTGTCTGTTGAGTAGCAGTGTCTAGGATGTACTCAAATTAGAGAACTATTGATATAATACAAAGTACAAAAACAATATACAGAGATGTTTTTCCCAAAAAGGCCCTTATAAAGCAACGGATATTTCTTCTACGAATGCTGCATATCGATCACTTGTTTAACCACTCTGTGTGATGTGTATGTGATCTAAGCCTAAGAGCGATTATACATTGTGCAAGTCTTCTTCTTCTTCTTTGTGTTCGTTCTTTACGACCAATTTTAATCACTCTTTGTGATATATTTGATCTTTGCCAAGAACGTGTATACGTTGCACATTGGTTTGGTAGGCCCCTAAATGCATAGACTTCTACACGTTTAGGACATGTGCATCCGATTTCAGCCAAACCTCCTTAGTCACCTCTTACGACATGCGTGGCAGATAACAGTGGTTCTATTCTTTACACCCCAAATTTGGCCACGGTAACCACTCGGGCGCTTGTGCAAGTTATGTACCTACAAATAGGCCAGTACATCGCACTTCTACAATGCTTTTTATTTACTAGGTAACTTCCTAGGTCCTACATCAGCCGCCTCTTACGACATGCCGCACAGGTTGCAGTGGTACTATTCTTTGCTTCCCTTGTGGGCCTCGGCACCACACGGGTGGAGCAAAGGATACAACAGAAGCAAAGAAATTCCTCTACGGCAGACATAACATATATAGTCAGACAATAAATTCTTCATGGCCCTAAAATGAAAATATGTGACTAAAAACGAGATAAAAGTGAAAAATTAGAAATTTGTTTTTACATGTTTCGTAAAATAGAATAGAACAAAAAAACATTATAGGATAGCGGATAGAATGGAAACCAAGATAAAAATGGATACAGGACGTGATAGGTGTCTTGAACATGACATCAACATAGACAGAAACATGTTGTCTATGAGTAAGAGAAGACAATTCAAAGAACTATTAACGTGAACAATGAACCAACTCATCATCACCAAAAAGCCTGGCCTGAGCATTCAGGACTTCTCTCTCTCACAATTCAGATGTCCCACCTCTGCATCCATCACACTCGAACCATCAGTTACATCCTGAATCTATCTTCTTCTTGAGTTTGTTCTTTACAACCAATTTTAATCACTCTTTGTGATATGTTTGATCTTTGCCAAGAAAGTGTATACGTTGCACGTTGGTTTGATAGGTCCCTAAACTCAGACTTCTACACGTTTAGGACATGTGCATCTGAGTTCAGTCAAATCTCCTTAGTCGCCTCTTACAACATGCATGGCAGGTAACAGCGGTTCTATTCTTTACACCCCAAATTTGGGCCCGGTAACCACTCGGGCGAATCTATCTTCATACATGGTCTTTCTCTTCTCCGGGACGCCTCCTTCAAGATGGACAATCTATTGGAAAATAATAAGTCTAAAGGAAAAATAAATACCAGTTTGATAATTCTCTCCAGTTCATTGAAAGCTGTCTGTGCTATGGTGCAGGGTGTTGTTTGTACAATGTGAATCCTAGACGTAGCAGAGTCTTGTATAGTACTCTTGAGTTCCTTCATTTCTTGGCTAGTGCTGGAACTGTTGAGAAACAATGGGCAAAAGTAAGAATGGTTAACCCTTTAGCTGCTAAGGACGTATATATACGTTTTTCACATTCACTTCTAAAGACGCATTAACATGTCTGTTATTATCTCTCCTATGTTGGCTAAAGACGTGTTAACACTTTATACATTGCTACTTTCACTGCTATAGGCATACATTCACGTTTGTGACCTAGAAACAAAGAGTAGCTATTTTTAGCTCAGCCTTTGGAAAGTATGTAGCAGCGAAAAGGTTAAAATGAAAATCGTGTCATACTTTACAGGACTTAGCCATCAATCACAGTAAATGAGTTATCAATTTTCTAGGCACCACTTAAACGCTCAGTATTTTGCCATTGCTTTCTGAACGATGAGGTCTGTTTTTATCATTCGTAAAAATCCAAGGAAACTAATTTGCTTACAAACTTGCCCGCCACAGAGTTTGAACCAGGTATGCCTAGGTTGTGATTGGGTTTAGTACCACTCAAGCTACAGCCGCTCACACAAAAAAGTTATCAGTTATATGAGGACTATCATCATAGCACTCCGGACATGTCCATAGGTGCTCTGATCCCCGCCTCAGCAAATCCAGCAGAGTCCAGCGACCCAACACGCCAGTTCAATGTTAAAAAAAAAAAGTAAGCATAGGACACACAAAATATGTTCCTTAGTTAACTCTTAGTGGACCAGGGCAAAAACATGTTTTTACAAGCCACTTGTTTTTAGAATAAAAAATGCTCTATAGTGTGGCTACTGGTAAAAAAGGTGCCCAACACAAAGCCCCGTAGAGTGGCGTTTGGTCCACAAGGAGTTAAGAATGAAGGATGGATTGATAGGACCAACATCATTGCACTTCGGTAAATAACCATGTGTGAACTGATCTCTTTCTTACACAGGAAGATCTCAGCGGCAGTGCATAAACTCTGTAGCATCGACAAGGGTCCGAGATGTAATTTTTTAAGATGGGGAAGATTTCCAGTCAGCGGCTTTTCAGATAACTCTTTGGAATTTTCAACTGCTAATCTTACCCTCCCATGCATACCCAATATGACATCCCAGCAAGCATGTTGTTTCATGACCCTGGGCGCTTAGAGGCAGGTCAACAGGGGTAAAGAGACTATTTTCTATAATTCTGTTTGGCCTCACAGCATCAGTATAAGAAGAGATTTCTAGAGCGAGCTTTCGTGTGCGCTTTTTTTTTTTTTTTTCCGATCCAGAAGCACTTGAGCTTTCAGCACTTCAGCTCGGTGCCATGGACATCGTAACCCTTCGGTTCGTGCCACGAACACCGTAAATCTGGGGAATCTGTGGCTTTTTCTGTCATCCCGTGGAATTGGACCCGCACACACAGAGGGATAGTCACCTGTAGTCCAACTCGCCTACGAACACGCTGGGCAGACGGGCAGTCGTGTGCGCTTCATAAATAGGGTTTTTCGTCATCTCTGTGATTTCTACGGATCACCTTTTGCGTGGATAGCCTTTTGATTTCTATCCACTGTATCGGAGCAGCATTGCTCTTTGAGGCTGTTGGTAATCTGTTTATGTGGCCGAATAATTTAATTTGTTGTTTCTTAATGAAGTTCAGTACTAATGTTGTACCCACTTTTTCCTGATGTCTTCATTTCTCAACCGGTCACTTCTTGATACTCCCAGCATTCTGCGTAGACACTTCATCTCTGTCTTTAATTCTCTAAAAAAACAAACAAGGACAGATTTTACTGATTAAAAAAAAGAAAATCTTACCTTTTGTTATCACTAGTTTCTGACATGATAAAAATGCAGGTTTTACTTCCTGGATGGTCCAGGTGACTTTGCTTGATCTCTGACTGGGAGTATCTGGGTACAGAAAGAGTTAAAGAATGATAATTATGTATCAAAGATTGGATCTCTCTCTCTTTGCCTTTTTACCCGGGTTGGGGCATAGGCCCTCAACCAACTCATGCCAAGTCTTCCTATCTCTAGCTATCTCCTGCAGCTCCTCCAGCTCTTCTTTATATTGTTGATCTCTGCCTCTAAATCTCGTCTCCATGTATTTCTCGGCCTCCCTTCTTTCGCTGTCCCTGCGGGTTCCAGGCAAGGACCCTTCTTGTTATATTCCCTCCGGTTTTCGCAAAGTGTGTCCTATCCAGCGCCTTTTTTTAACCTGTTCGATCACTGGAATCTGTCTTGTTCTCTCCATAAGTTCCTCATTTGTGACCCTATCATACCATCTTATTCCCTCTATTCTGCGCAGACACCAGTTGATGAATAAAGATTGGATAGTTCCGCTCCACGTCGGTCACTTGTTAACCACTCGGTGTGATTTATATGTGATTTGAGCCTAAAAGCGATTGTGCAATTTATGTGCCTACAAGTAGGCCAGACTCATCCAATTTCTGTGATGCTTTTTACTTACTACGGTAATGTCCTTAGGTCTTATATAGGCACTATTCTTTGCTTCCTTGCGGCCCGGTACCACACTAGAGTATAACACCAGTAACAACAACAACAACAACACTAGCTTAGACTAGAAACTCACTTATGTAAAGAACTGCCTAGAAATGCCATGAATATCAGCGATATATCCAACTGGTGTTTTCTGAGCTTCATATCATGTTCCCAAGTCTGTTGGACACGGAAGAAATCAAATAGTAATTAGATGTTTATGGAGTTCAAGAATGATCAGGAATCAAACTAAGATAATGATATTTAACTCAAATGTCAAGTTTGTCCTTCTATATGGAGCGGAGACATGGAGCGGAGACATGGAGAACAACTAAGGGAACACCAACAAGTTGCAGACATTCATCAATAGATGCCTGCGCAAGATACTCCATCTGCGATGGTATGACAGGACCACAAACAGAGAACTCTGGGATAGAACAGGACAACGACAGGTGGAACAAGAGATAAGGAGCAGAAGGTGGCGATGGATAGGGCACACACTGAGGAAACCCCCTAACAGCATCACAAGACAGGTTCTTCAATGGAAACCCCTGGGCAATAGAGGTAGGGGAAGACCCAGGAACACCTGGAGACGGAGTTGGAGACTGAATGCAAGAAAATGGGGAGACAGTGGAGAGATCTGGAAAGGAATACCTTGGTTGTGGACCTATGCTTCCCTAGGAACAAAGGAAAAAGAAAAATTAGACAAATATATCTTCACCATCTTCAAAATTACATCTGGGACCCTCTCGCCGATGCTACGGAGTTCCTGCACTGCAGCTGAGATCTTCCTGTGTAAGACAGAGATCGGAGCACACATGGTTACTCACCGAAGTGCAATAATGATGCTCCTATCAAGCAATCAATCCTTTAAAATTGAACAGGCGTGATCTTAGTATTCTGATGCATATTCACAGTGGCAATGTATGGGTGTGAAGCATGGACATTGATAAAACAACACAGATTCTAATCTCAACTTACTAGCGAATCTGTATGTAAAACATCACATGGTAAGTAGATAAGGGACAGCACTCTAGAGTCGTTCTCACAAAGCTCACACAATTTGGGAAGATAATCCTGAAAAAAACCACAAAATATTTACAGCAAATATAACAAAAAACTTGTGTATTCTCATTATCAAATAGCTTGACCGGAGCAGAACTCTGCCACCCCAACAGTCCTTCAGAATTTCTCTATCTCATAAGCCAGACGTCAAATAGCTTGACCTGAGCAGAACTTTGCCTTAGGAAATAACAGTCCTTCGGAATTTCTCTCTCTCATAGGCCAGATGTCCTGCCTCTGCAGCTGTCATGTTCAAACCATCAGTTACATCAGACTCCATCTTCTCTGTGGTCTTTCTCATCTTCTCTTTGCCGGTATGCCTCCTTCCATGATGGTCTTCTCCAGCCCTTAGTGTCTTTTTATATGTCCCAAATTTCTTAATTTTCTCTTTCTTATTTGTTAACATTATAGAACATATTGAAACAATCATTCAACAATATAGAACATATTGTGATAATCATTTAACAATAAAGAACATAACTGGAACAATCATTCAACAATATAGAACATAACTGGAATAATCATTCAAGAATATAGAACATAACTGGAACAATCATTCAATAACAATATAGAATATAACTGGAACAATCATTCAACAATATAGAATATACTGGAACAATCATTCAACAATATAGAACATAACTGGAACAATCATTCAACAATATAGAACATAACTGGAACAATCATTCAACAATATAGAATGTACTGGAACAATCATTCAACAATATAGAACATAACTGGAACAATCATTCAACAATATAGAACATAACTGGAATAATCATTCAAGAATATAGAGCATAACTGGAACAATCATTCAATAACAATATAGAACATAACTGGAACAATCATTTAAGAATATAGAACATACTGGAACAATCATTCAACAATATAGAACATAACTGGAACAATCATTCAACAATATAGAACATAACTGGAACAATCATTCAACAATATAGAACATAACTGGAACAATCATTCAATAACAATATATAATATACTTGTACAATAATTCCAGAATATACCTCTGTGAATCTGGTCAATTCTGAAGTCAAGTCTGGAGTCACAGAAACAAACACTCGAACTGTCTGACTGACAATATGAACTGGTAGAGGAAGAAATAGACCACTGAAATTGGTCACTGTCATGTTCCAATCCTCTGGAGAAGAAATCATATAAGTATGGTAATGTATGGTAGTCACTGACATCTCACGGCTTTGATGAAGTAGGAGGGGAGAGAAAGTAGGAGAGAAAGAAAGTAGGAAAGTGAGAGAAAGTAAAAGAGGGCAAGTAAATCTGTCTTCCAATCAAGCTACAATATGTCCCCATTCAAGCTACAATGTGTCCTGCTTTTAGCTACAATTTGTCCCATTCTTGCTAAATGTATAAACGTCTTGCTACAATCTGTCCCCCTTTTAGTTACAATCTGTCCCCCTTTTAGTTACAATTTGTCCCCTTCTTGCTACAATCTGTCCCTCTTTTAGTTACAATTTGTCCCCTTCTTGGTACAATCTGTACCCCTTCTAGCTACAATTTGTCTCCCCATCCCTCATCTTTCTACAATCTGTCCTCCTTTTAGCTCAAATTTGTCCCCTTCCACAATATCTAATGTATCCAAAAGCTAAAGATCAAACTGTCTACAGATACCTTTATTCACATTCATGAATGGACCATCCATCTCAAGGGCTGCAGATGCAAACTCTGGACCCCTCAAATAGGCAGCCTGGTGAAGTTGAACAGTGGATCCTAAAGATGGCTCACTCTCTATGGCAGTCCACCAATCACCTGGGTGTGAATTGCCTGATAAGAGATATACATTTTTAAAACATGTCACATTAGACATAAGCTGTACATAAGGTTTATATAAACAAGCATTTGTAAGTTTATGCAGAAAACAGAAGAATAATTAACAAAATTGAACATAATAATAATAATAATTCCTATCGTACCGTTATACGTTACATAGGGCCTGCAAGTAATTTCTCCATACCGCTCTATCCTGGGCAGCTCGCTCAATCTCCTCCATGGAACTGAGACCAATATTTCCTGCCTCTCTCAGCACAGTTCGTTTCAGGGTCTCCTTAGGTCGACCTCTCTTTCTTGAACCCTTTGCATCCCACTTCAATGCCTGCTTTGATATTCTTTGATCATTTCTCCTCAAGGTGTGCCCAACATAACTCCATCTTCTCTTTCTTATAACAGTTGTCACTAGTGGTTGACCAGACATGTCTCTGATTTCATCACTTCTGAATTCGTTCCATTTTATATTCATTATTTTTCGCAGACATCTATTTTCAAATGCATTCAACTTGCTTTCTATATCTTTAGTCATTTTCCAACTCTCGCTAGCATATGTTAGGATTGATACAACATTTGAATTGAAAATTCGTAATTTAGTTTTAATACTATTTAACTTGCAGTTCCATATTTTATTTAGAATTTTAAAAGCTGATGTTGCTTTGCCAATTCGTATCATAATTTCTTTTTAACATTTCCTGTGCAATCAAAATTGCTACCCAAATAGGTGAACTGCTCTGTTATTTTTATCATTTTAGATTCCAGTGTGATATCTGCATTACTTGCCATAGGTGTCTTCATTATATTTGTTTTTTCATAGCTTATCTGCAGTCCAACTTTTGATGCTATAGATGACAAGTTGTCTGTTTTTCTTTGCATATCTTGGTTGTTTCTACTTAACAAGGCAATATCATCTGCAAAATTCAAATCTTCTAGTTGACTATTTTCTACCCAATCGATGCCAGTTTCGCCCCTGCAACATTTTAGCATCACCCAGTCAATGGCCACTCCAAACAATAGCGGAGATAGAATACAGCCTTGCTTTACTCCGGTTTCAACCATAAACCAGTCGCTGTGTCCACCATCAGTGCGAACTGCACACTGTGAACCATCATAGAGGCTCTTAATAATGTTTATTATTTTGTCTGGTATTCCATAGCATCTCAGAATATTCCACAGAGAGATTCTGTTTTGAACATAATTGAATAAAATTGAACATAGATGCAATAAATCCAATCAAATCATAGGACAAATGGTACCAATCTTGAAATGCAAACATGTCACCATGAACACTAAAAGAGCATTGTTCAACACAAACTTTCTCCCAACATTATGTTATCTGTGCCAAACCTGGACGCTGACATCAAACGATAGAAGAAAGGTAGTCATGGCATAGATGATGTGTCAGCAGAATGCTGGGAATATCGAGAAGAGACTGGTTTATAAATGAAGACATCAGGAAAAAGTGGGTACAACATCAATACTGAACTTCATCAAGAAACAACAAGTTAAATGGTTCGACCACATAAGCAGATTACCAACAGACAGTGCACCTCAAAGAGCAATGTTGCTCTGATACCGTTGGGAGGGGTGGAGGTTACAGAGTTTATGCTTTGTTCAATACTCTCAACAGGTGGTGTGCCATTTCTACGGAGAGGGACCGAGCCATTTGTGTTAAATCCACAAGCAATAAGTCAATCCTTCTGCTTTATACTAGCTGGTGTAGACGATCATGAATCTCCCCAAAACTCTATTCCTAGTACTGACCAAGTTTGGATGTTGACAATCTTCCTGCCATGAGGCTAGGCAAACAACAACAAAATAGACTAAAGAAAATAAACATATAATATTAACCTAAGTCTACGATGCCAGGTCTGGAGTGTGAATCACCATCATCAGGAGTCTGTCCTAAATATGCCAGTTTTGACAGATGATTTTCTAGCTCTTGTTTTGCACGCAGTAAATTCTGAATCTCACTTTCTTTGGTTTCTCTAAACAACTGCAACAAAAAAAATGAGAGAAATTTTTTTTTAAAACCAGAAAATATTTAAAATTACCTTTCTTTCGCTTTCTTTTCTCAAATATTATTTTACCTCAAGACGTCAGGATAAGAAGAGATTTCTAGAACTGACTTTTGTTTGCACTTCATAAACAGTGTCTTTCACCGCCTCTGTAGCCACTGAGGTCCACATTTTGTGTGGCCGGCCTTTTGCTTTGTATCCACTGTATCGGAGTAACATTGCTCTTTGAGGTGCACTGTCTGTGGTAATCTGCTTATGTGGCGAACTATTTAACTTGTTTCTTATTGAAGTTCAGTACTGATGTTGTACACACTTTTTCCTGATGTCTTCATTTCTAAACCGGTCTCTTCTTGTTACTCCCAGCATTCTGCATAGACACTTCATCTATGTCGTGACTTGCTATTCTTGCAGTCTGGTTAGGGTTGTAGATTCACCACCATCACTTGAATCAGTTAGAGGTCATCTCTTCCATACAGTATTCAGAGTATTAGCCTGGCCCATTGCTCGCCCGCTTTTTACAGCAGCCATACCTGCAAGTCTATTAGCACGTTAATTTTCACTTACACCTGCATGCCATGGTACAAAAATAAAAGTGATTAGTTACTTGAGAATCAACTGCATCAGGATTTGAACTTCGCACACTTTTTCACATATTTAGCTGACTGACTGTCACTGAACTACACCAACTTTCTTAATAGGATTCTCTCTCTGCGCGATCGCTCTTTTGGTCATTTTGATCATTCTTATTGTGATATATAAACAGCCTTTGCAAAGAACGTATTTTACGTCACATCTTCAGCACCATTTGGAGCTCTGGTGCTTGTCCTTCGGCGATGTGTCTGATTTCAACCAGCGTTTACTGTGTTCGCTCTCCGTCAACCTTTAGCTGTCCCCAGCCTACCTGCAAGGCAGCAGGTTTTACCAGGATTTGAACTCCCGCATACTGTTCCACACTTTCAACTGTCTGTCACTGAACTACACCGACTCTTAATAATAACTATTTGAACAAATTTTTTACAAAGTGAAAAGTATCACACAAAATATCTGGGTTGTGCGTCTGCAAACTGTGTCTCCCGTTTGAAAATAACCGGACGGACGGCGAGCCAGTCAGCGAATGCGGTTCCCAGTGTCGATAACCAATTGCGTGCATAGTCTCTAACGGCTGCGCGTGCCTCCTCGCTTTTCACGCGAACGAGGCTCCCAGCGAATAAGGGACAAGGTAGCGTCTGCTATTAAGACTCGCTCGCGGTCTTATTGGTGGTGTGTGTGTGTCAGTATATCGGAGTTTCTCGGTCGCAATGTGATGCAGTCAGTCTAAAATTTTAAACGCTCGACGGTGGTCCCGTTAAAGGCCCAGCTCTGCATACGAGCTTGTGGGTCCGCAGGTAGTAACATGGTGTCGTTCTTTGCTTAGCGAGGCGCAAGTCTTGCCGGCAAAACTGTGGGAAGCAGCGCTCGGTCGTTTCGCTTCAATTTCGCATTTTCGCCGGGACGTCGGGATCCGCTCTGCACAGAGCGCTGTCTCCTACCCGAGCATTGTCGGTCCAGTCTCGTCCATGACAGCTATCTGGTTGATCCTGCCAGTAGTCATATGCTTGTCTCAAAGATTAAGCCATGCATGTCTAAGTTCACACTGTCTCACGGTGAACCGCGAATGGCTCATTAAATCAGTTGAGGTTCAATAGATGACACGATCCGGGGTCAAAAGGCTCATGAGATCATGGTGGTAACATGAGCCAGGGTTAGCGAGGTGGCGCGCTAACCAAGACCCTGCCCCAACCTCCACGCGGTGACCCTGAAACAGACTCTGGTTCCGGTCTGGCTAAGAGGGGCAGGGATCGGGAGAGAAAACTACTGGTAGTGGTAGCAGTGCAATAACGGAAATACAATAAAGATACATACAAACAAAATGCACAAATCTTCTGACCGATGTCCAACAAGATATTGCCCAAGTCCCTGAACGCAAAGAAACAGCAACGGAACGTCTCAGACATGGATGAGAGGTGCATCCAGTGACCAAGCGTATGCCCACGTAGGGCGAAGCTCGAAGCCCTGAGGGGGGGCAAACATTGCCAGCCCGTCGGCAAGAATAAATAAGACAGGACCGGAACGAATAAAAGTCTACCCTCGTGTTGGTGCGAGAGAAGATTGCAGCTGACCCGCATCGGTAGCCTGGTGCAGATACATGTACTGGGCAAGGTTTGCCGAGCGCAAAAGAACAAGTTGCGTTTAGTGCATAACGAAACTACCCGGCCTGGGAAAACCGTGCAAGGTACTGTGCGATTAAAATTAACATCCCGGAAGAACTGAGGTTGGTGATGCCAAACGGAACTGCCAGCCTTGGGCAACCGGGCAAGGTTCGATTGCAGTCGTAACTAACATCCCGAATAACTGGGGCGGGTGATGGCGGCGAGCGCAAAATCCACAGTTACGCTGATAGCGCCGACTGAAACGACCCTCTACATTGTTTGTACTCGGCCCCATGCCAGTGCTTTCGAGGTTAAGTGCAAATTGCCACGTCCAATGCGCGTCTAGAAAAGGCTGAGAATGTTCCTTCTCCGGATCAAACCCAAAAATGTACGGTAAAGCAAGGCCGACAATGTACGGATCAGACAGGAAGCTCGGGTCTGAACATTGGCGAAGGCCGATACTTTACACTGTGTTTTATACGAGTAAGACGCCGTCCGAGGATAAGCTTACAAGCCCCAAGAAATATTTCTCAGTCAGAACGGGCACAAATAGCGTAACTCACTGTCCCTGCATAGATCACAAAGCCCAAAAATACGGCAAAGCTGATCGAACCCTAGGGAAAGCTCACCCTAGTAAATCAAAAGCTGGCTGAAACGAACACCCCACCGAAGGATAAGCAACTGAGCTCAAATAGGTGCTGAAGGCTGGTGTACGTACATCACGTTCTGATGTTTGGCTGTTTATATATCACAATGAGAATGATTAAAACAGGCCTAGAACGATCGAAGAAGAAGTATCACACAAAATGTGTCTGAAACAAACCTTAAATTGTCTCTGGACTTTATCACGGTCGCACTCAAACACTGAAGCTCTAGCTAAAACCTCCTGTTCAGCCTCCAAGGCTACGTCTCTCTCTGCTCTCATTCGAGTACAAGTTTTCTGAAGAGCAAGCAGTTCTGCTCGCAAACGTTTGTTCTCAGTCTCAAGCTTCTGTTCCTTCTTTTGCATATTTGCAATCTCATTGTCCTTGTTTAAGCGATACATCTCAAAGTCTTTGCGGATTCTTTCAACTTCAGGGTTTTCCAAATCCATAGACAAGGCTGACCTAACAAGGAGGAAAAAATAAGTATAATTTATTAAGAAGAAAAATTCCTTTTAAAATTGTAAAACTGTATTTCATTTTTCTTTCATTTGCTATGAATTCAGACGCAGTCATGGCTTCTAATGTGGTATCTCTTACTGATTTTTGCATGAAGGATAGCTTGCCTTATCAGCAGTGTCCCTCGCCATTCAGGCTTCATTAGGTACCAGAAAGTTAATGACAAGTAAATGCGGCTGGCATGATGTTGACCACATCACCCAATATATGGTCAATGACGGTCAATGAATATACAGGCCTAACACTGTATTCTCCAATATACCTTATGGTATGAAAAAGGGTTTCTTTACTTTTGTCAAAGATGCTGCAATTTTTTTTAAAAACACATAGGGTTAAGAGCAATTTCATAAATATTTTCCATTAGGAACCATGACTTGAAAAATGAATATAAATGTTAGTTATAAGCTGTAACCGTATGTTTCTGTGATAATGGAAAGAAATAAGACAATATTTTTTGTAATTGACTCAAATCTGAACAACTTTTATATAATGATAGACAGAGCAGCTAAAAATATATCTGAGAAAGGAATCTAAGACTGAGTGAATGAGGTGATAGGGTCTGCAAACCAGAGTTGACCAAAACCCTACTTTACCTTCAGGAATCATTGACAAGCCCCTTCTTCATCTCCAAGTGGTACACTAAGACACAGTGGCCTTCTTCTTTTGTGATTGCTATTGGATGATTATACCATCAGATATGTTCTCATGACGAAGTCAACTAATGTTTGGAGATCATACTAAGAAAGAAATCGAAGAATTTATGAACTAATTGGTTTGATGTAATAGCCGTTCATTGCAAGCGCTGATGACAGCAGGATCAGACATGTGCTTCTGCACCTCTCTGATGTGTGTGGAGGTGATTATAGAGTCTGATCCTCATTGTGACAATCCCTACCACAGGTGGAGCATACATGATCAAGGTTAGACATATGGGTGTTGTGTGTTTTGTCTTTTTGTGCAGTTCACTTTCTCTGCGCTTCAATAGCATGACGTTTCTCAGCTTTGTGATTCCTCTTGTGTTGTTACAGCTCCACATTTGGTAATCTTGCACCAGGGATTCCCATCATGTGGTGTCTTATCAAAGCATTTTAGGACACTTTAAGAGTGTCTTTTTTTTTTTCCGATCCAGAAGCACTTGAGCTTTTCAGCTCTTCGGCTGGTGCCATGGACATCGTAACCCTTCGGTTCGGTGCCACAAAAACTATAAATCTGGGGAATCTGTGGCTTTTTCTGCCATCCCGCGGAATTGAGCCCGACACACAGAGGGATAGTCACCCGTAGTCCAACGCGCTACGAACACGCTGGGCAGACGGGCTAAGAGTGTTTTTAAAGCACCTTTTCTTACCACTAGCTGATTGTCTGCCCACTTCGAGCTCACCATACATCAACTATTTTGGGATGCGTTTATCAGGCATCGAGGTTAGATGTGCAGTGATGATGATCTGTCGACTAAACTTTCTTAGAGCCATGAAATTATGAAAACAAGCAACTACAGCATCAATTTGTTAAGGAACAATATGGTAGTGAGCCTTAATATACCTTAAACTTCCTCCCCTTTGGCTTACTGCGTCCCAGGGAACCAACACTTCTTAATCCCAGCTTTCCTCTTGGTTTGATTTCAATCGGGATGCGCTTTAAGACACCATTTTTACCTTCCAGATCTGAACCCAGGATGTCATCATCATGGGAGCGCATGAAGGAACCTCCAGTACCCATGCTGGGTTAATGACCTATAGAATAAAAGATTCAAAAAATTTAATTTAAAAAAGAGAACATCCAACTGCACAGGACAGAAGATAATGGTGAATATTTGTTCAGGTCCTATGATTCGGAGGAACTAAACAATTATTATTATTATACCTACTTTCTGTCTATCTACCTATCTTCCTATATGTCTGTCTATTCTCTATTCATATGATATAGATTGTGCCTTTCTGGGTGTGCAAAGAGTTCTGGCAAGTGCTCTCAAGTGTACCTAGTATATGGTGTTTCCAGCTCTGTTATTTCTGAGGTCCATTGTTTGTGTGGGTGACCTTTAGCTTTGAAACCATTGTATCTGAATAGCAGTGTCTGTTGTGGTGTGGGAGTCTCAGTCTGATTGACATCTAAATCTTAATCTTCTCAGTCCTTCTGCAATGTTATGTTATGACGTCATGGCACATTGGGCATTCCCATTCATGCTCTGTCCTCCGATGCGGCAGCCATCCCAAAGACCATTTGCTCACCATACCCATGAGAAGTTGATTACTATATCTTCTCTCTCTACCACGAAGACGACGCTGTCTGGCATGTCAAACTTAACGCCTAATTTTGAACTCGCTCCAGTGTCTAAGACTTGCCAATGTCACATAATTGAGAGGGAACCGCATTGATAATATTGGCTCTGTCCATACTTTTGCCCGCTTGAGTCTGGGCATTGTTTTCAAGAAAGTCAGCAGCTCGTCTATCCTGCACTCCAGCCAAGTCATTTTCTTGAGATGTGATCTCCGAATGATATTCACCCATTCCACATGCATACTTCCAGATTCAATCATTTGAAGCATATTCATCAAGTCTGATATGATAATCGTATGGGTTACCTGTTGCTCAGCCACCTATGAGAGAGCCCTGGAGGCAGAAGTGATCTCCATGGTCCATAGTCATGCTCGATGTCTTGCAAGCGCTGCAGTCCCACGAGTGCGCCGTTGTTGTGCTGCATAAACCACGATGATCTGGTTCCGCCTGACAGAGCCATTGGTGTGTAGATAATGATATCACCTGGATGGAAGTCTGATCCACGAGTGCAAGAATCTCTCAATGACGACGCCCGGTGCCCATTTTCTACAGCACGGGGCCAAGTTACTGACAACCCTGGAGGCTGGTGTAAGCAGTCATTGTCATATAGCCCTGCAAGTTTCACTTCCAATGGGACTGTAGAGCCGATATATCGTTCAGAGTAAGTTCATGATGTTGCAAACCGATATATCGGCTTTTAGATATCTGTTGACGGAAACAATGTATCTTTACAACCCTTTACTGAAGTTTAAAAATCTTAGAAACGGAACGTACTTATATGTAGGTACATTTCAACTCTTTTTAATAACGATTTGACAGCGGAAAGCATGTGTATTGACTTAAAGTCGAGTCATATTTTTCATAAAAATAAAGACCAAAATGAATTTATACAGTGATGGTATAACGATCATTTACTATTGTTTATGTGAATGTATCGTTATGACGTCATAGTTGTAATTCTAAGTCTAATGTTATAATTGCTTATAAAGTATAAGAATGGGCGTTGAACATACCATTTGTTGACATGTCCCACTAAAAAGTGAATATTATAAAAACTGCAGTGCACCTAATTAAATGAAACATGTAAGTTAGAAATATGTTCACACATGGATTATCTTCATTTAACTGCTACTTTGGAAACATCATGAATATTAAGATGTAATACTAAACCCTAATGAATATTTTTAAATGATTTTGTTTTTAAAGTCACTCTACAAAAATATAATTTTCTCAGATAATTATATACTATATATGTAGTATTTCATCTGATGTAAAATATTGTTTGTTGAACATTATTAAATGATCATATGTATTCCGAATCCCATTAGCACAATTTAATTTATATATATATCATTATTTATATGTCATCAGTTGTGAAACATGACTAGAATTAAATGTAACTCTTACATTAAATTGAATTGAACTAGTAACTGTCATTTAATTTAAAGTTCGTAAGAATTAAAAAAATACAGAGCGAAAAGATTAATGGCAAAAAAAAATAATATTAATATAAATCAGAAATGAATAATACCTTTCAATAACCGTACTTTAGCATTTTGTTAAACAATGTTTTGTGTTATCAAAACTCTCCAATATCCAGTTGAGTTACTTTTCTTCGCATTGAAAAAACTTTCGTTCTGAAACAGCAGAACTCTATTTGTTTACTTCCGAGTTATTTTAAAAACGAATTAGTTATGATTTTTTGTTTATTTTATTTGTTTCGTTACCAGTTTGGTTAGTCTATGTGATTGCTCTGAATAATTTGAATCTGTATCTACCTAATGGCTCTTCTAAACTCAGTTTCCCATGGCATTTATTATTTCCCGTTTACTAGATCATTAATGCCTTTGAATGCAAATGTTACCGAAGAGTACTTAGAATATCATGGACAGAGTTGAGAGAAAAGAACAAATTCTTCTGTTCTGCAACAGTTTGATATTAAAGGGAGTTGGCTATTAAAGAACATAAAATCAAGGAATATTAAATATTTCGGACACATCAAACGACATGAGTGCACAAAGATAATTTTGGAGTGAATGATACATGTAAGAAGATGAAGAGGAAGACCTAGAAGACAATGGATTACATTGACGATCTGAGAATGACTGCTGCTGACGCCGGTCTATAATAGCCGTCCATCGCAAGCGATGATGACAACAATCTCAGACGTGTACTGTTGCACCCTCTGGTGTGTGCGGAGGTGACTGTAGAGTCCAATCCTAGAACAGAATCCCTGACCACAGGTGGGCATACATGATCAAGGTTAGACATGTGCGTGTTGTGTGCTCTGTCTTTTGCGCTGCTGTATTCCTGTCTCAACAATACGATGATTTCAGCTATTCGGTTCCTTTTTGTGTTATCACGCCACATTTGGCGATCTTCCAAGGATTCCCAGCACGTATTGTCTATATCAGCATTTAGAGACACTTTAAGAGCATGTTCTTAAAAAAGCGATTTTTCTGTCCACCAGCTAAACTTGCCCTTCAAGCTCGCCATCTAACTGTTTTGATGCGTTTATCGGCATTCGAGCACGTCGACCCATCTCAGTTGGGCCTTCTGCAACAGGTGTTGACGCTTGGGATCTTTGCTCTTGTGAGGACTTCGCTTCTGAATTTTGTCCTGCCAGTTTATTTTTAGTATTCTGCGTAGACAGCTTGTGTGGAAATGGTTTAATTTTCTTGCGTGTCTGTATACACTGTCCATGTCTGCTTGTACAGCAGCGTGGTTAGCACTATGGCCTGTAAACTTCAGCTTTGTGACTATGCTTATCCTTCCGTTCCACACAGTGACACGTAACCTTCCGAATGCAGCACTGGTTTGATATCTATTGGACCTCAGAATCTATGTTTGCGATCTGGATAGAGTGCCAAGATAACAAATGCTGTCCGTTGACTGGAGACGCTGGTGTTTAATGTTGATGACTGGATCGTAATACTGTTCTCTAGGGGCGGCTGGAACATGACCTCTGTTTTTGGTGTTAATGGTGAGGCCAAACCTATCACAGGCCATTGAGAACTGTCCATGTAAGTCTGCATTTCTTCCTCAGAGTTGGTAGCGAGGGCAAGTACACAGAATAGATAGTTTTTCAGACTGCTATCATGGGAGCCAAGTTACGAAGGAAGAAGCAGCTTCATGATGATATCATTTATTATATATTCTTGTTTGTTACAGTGAATGTTCCTGGGGTGTACCGTTACTGCTTCCTTCATTTGCTCTCTAGGACGCAGTATCACTGTGGTTGTTGTATCTGACTCTCAATCGATGCTTCGAAAGGTCCAAACTGGCTGGTTGCGATGTGAGTGGATGTCGTCTTTTGAGGTTTCCAACCCCCAGAGACTTGCGTGGATCTACTGTCCTGGACATGCAGGAGTTTGCGGCAAGGATAGAGCGGACATACTTGCATTAACAGCATTGCCTATAGGGAAGTTGAAGATATCAGTCTAAGCGGTAATCACGAGAGAGAGAAATATTCTTCTTCTTCGTTCGCACCATATCAACCACTTGTTAAACCACTTCTTGTGGTCTGTATGTGATTTGTGCCTTGGAACATGAGTTCGTTGTACTAGCTAGACTCCTAACATATACGTGGGTCAGCATATCCGGTTTTCTGCATGCTTTTATTCGATTTCGCTTTCTCTATCGTAGCAGCATAAATAAAAATGACACAGAAGTACATCACGCCTAGGCCCAGAGTCAGAACTCGTGCCTTGTACTCGGTCATTCTGTTTCATACGGAGGGTATTGCTTTGTCTCTTATCGGGTCATAGCATGGGCTCTAAGTTTTCACTTCCAAAATGATTAGTAATCTAGCTTGTGATCAAGACGCAGGACCATTTAATTTGTTGTTTCTTGATGAAGTCTAGTACTGATGTTGTACCCACTTTTTCCTGATGTCTTCATTTCTCAACCGGTCTCTTCTTGTTACACCCAGCATTCTGCGTAGACACTTCATCTCTGTTGTGACTAGTTTTCTTCTATCGTTTGTTGTCAGTGTTCAGGTTTGGCACTGGTAGCATAATGTTGGGAGAAAGATTGTGCTGAACATTGCTCTTTTTGTGTTCATGGTGACGTGTTTGCATCTTAAAATTGGCGCCATTTGCCTATCATTTGATTTGCTTTGTTGCATCTGTGTTGAATTTCATTAGTTATTCTTCCATTTGCTGAAAAAATGCTCCCAGGTATGTGAAATCTTTTACTTGATTTAGTAGATGATTATCGATGGAGATGTTGATAGTGTTTTCCTCTCTGGCGAATGTCATTACTTCCGTTTTGTCGATGTTAATTCTCATGTTGTATTCGTTACATGCTAACTGGAGTCTGTTAATGTGTTGTTGTAGTTGTTCTTCTGTTGTTGATATGATTGCCTGATCGTCTGCAACAAGAAATTCATTTAAGAGTTCTCGAGGTTGTTTCCTTCGCTGGTGTTAGCTATTTTACAAATGCTAATTTTCACTTTTCCCAAAAGAGATTAGCTAACCCTAACTGTGCTGATCGCAAAAACAGACGCAGGACACATCCTTTAGAAATCGGAGGATTCAAAACAGAAGACTGTGTTATAGCCTTGTAGTCGTCCATCGAAGCTTCCAGCTACCAGGGACGTTTGTGGGTATAATAACCATCCATCACAAGCGATGGGAATAGTCTCAGAAGTGTGTTGTCGCACCTCACTGGTTTGTACAGAAGTGGATGTATAGTTCAATCCAGAAGCGAAATCTCCTACCACATGTGGGGCTTACATCATCAAGGTTGAATATTGGGGGAGGGGCAGCTTTGAGTGCTCTGTATTGTAGAGTAATTCGTTTTCTCAGCTCCTTGGTAGTACGACGTTGTTAGCAATTTAGTGCAAGAGATTTTTAACAAATGGTATATATATCGAAGCATTTTTAGAAAAAAAACTTTAATACGTATTTGAAGTGTATTGTTTGTCAACCAACCGATCATTTGCCCACATCAACTTACCACAGATAAGATGTTCTGGAATGCGTTTATCAGAAAGTTGGATATATCATCCTGAACATAGGGTGTTCTTAAATGAGCTAATTAGGCGTTCACCAAAAGCACAAAACGTCGGGGTGTTGATAATGAACGAAAGAGGGAAGACGTCCTAAGTTTGCTTAGCGAACGATTGCCTGCTTGATGAGGACGTGGCTGTTGATTTTATTATTTTAAATCTATACATCGTTTCAAGCAGTTTAGAATCACACATAATACAAGCTGATCTTGACGTAAACGGGGCAGAATAAGAAGTCTGTTTAACAAGTTAGTCACGGAATCATCAGCCTTACGACATTTGTTGTATCTGACATGCTTAGTTCTACATGGATAGCTCTTGTCTAAGTTCATTAACCACTAGCTAGTATCATTGAATCAATCAATCAATCATTACAATCTGAAAATATTTACAAATCGAAAGCATTATGTAACGGAGATTTCCGCCAGACGGAAGTCGTAAATTGAAAATCAAGGGTTGATAAATCGGGATCTTGTGTTGGCGGAAATTACGAAAAAAGTACATCTGTTGAATAAAATTGTTGTTGATATGGAATCAATCTCGTTGCAGTTAAATATAACTTCGAATTTGTACCAGTTTAATGTCATCAATCAATTCTGGTCTCCTTGCGTATTTTCATGAAGTGTTCCATGTGTTGATATAAGGACGCAGCAAACCTGTCAATTTCATAAGGCAAGGATCATTCCGTAAGCCTTTTATACTTTTATGAATATGGTCAGAATATTAGAGTAATCAGATATTATAAACTTCTAAAGGCAGACATAAATAACTAAAACTTATTATAAGAAGGTAATTAGACTTAATAATTGAGTAGTAAAAAGTAAATAAAAACAAACAAAATGGCCATATTGCATATATATATAATATTAAATTATTAACTATTGTTCATGTTGTTAATGTTATTGTCTTTATTAAAAGTTGCTTTAGTTATTCATTAAAAGTTGCCTTCTTACTCTTGTCTTAGTCTTACTCTTAGAAGTTAGTTATTCTTCATTAAAAGTTGTCTTAGTTACACTACAGTTATGTGTGTAATGATTATGATAATGACAACAGCAGCAGCAATGAAGATATTCCAAACTGAAACTAAGCAACTTACTTAACGATTTAAGTCTTAGTTATTGATCGTTAAAAGTTGCTTTAGTCATTAAGTATAACGGTTGCCTTAGTTAGAGTTATTCTTCATTAAAAGTTGCCTTAGGTTTAGTTAAGTCTTAGTTATTCTTCATTAAAAGTTGCCGTAGTTAAGTCTTAGTTATTCTTCATTAAAAGTTGCCTTAGTTAAGTCTTAGTTATTCTTCATTAAAAGTTGCCTTAGTTAAGTCTTAGTTATTCTTCATTAAAAGTTGCCTTAGTTAAGTCTTAGTTATTGATCGTTAAAAGTTGCCTTAGTTAGTAATTAACGGTTGCCTTAGTTTAAGAGAGGACGACCTAGGAGACCCTGAAACGAACTTTGCTGAGAGAGGCAGGAAATATCGGTCTCAGTTCCATGGAGGAGATTGAGCGAGTTGCCCAGGATAGAGTGGTATGGAGAAATTACTTGCAGGCCCTATGTAACGTATAACGTACGAGAGGAATTATTATTATTAGTTTAAGTTATTCTTCATTAAAAGTTGTATTAGGGGTTTTAAAAGTTGCAATGCAAACTAATTACTGCTGGAAGAATATGTACCTTTGTTTATAAATTGTGTGACATCTTCCAATAATCATGCCATTATTCTACTGCCAGCAATGGCTGCCAGGGTAACATCAGATGAGATTATTGACAGAGTTTCAGAAGACTATGACAGTTCTTGGAGAAAACACAGTAACTTGAAAAATGCGCTGAACTTCTTAACCAGAAGTAAGAATTTATTATTTATGAAAATATATTATTGTTTTTATACTATATGTATTGCACATGCAATTTTTCCAGACCGCGACGGTTTCAGGTCGACCCAGCCTCAACTGGGTACCAGACATGCTCTGGGAAAGTAAAGGCGCCGGCGTGATGCTGACCACATCACCCATCGTGTGCCGACGGTCAATGAAAAATGCAGGCCTAACACTGTATTGACCTATATACCATGAGGTATGAAAGGGTTCCTTTACTTTTATATTATATGTATACTATAATCGATCACAAACCCAAGCGTACTTCAGGTTCATACCTACGGTGGCAAATTCAAAGCAAATTGTTTCTGTGGGATTTTACAAAGTAAAATACATTTCACCGCTCAGAAAGCAATGGCAAACTACTGAACGTATAAATGGTGCCTAGAAAATCAACGCGCCCGCCTGCCCAGCGTGTCGAGTGCTGACTACGGGTGACAAGTCCTCGGTGAGTACGGGTTCAATTCTGAGGATTGGCATGGAGAAAAGCCATAGGTTCTCCAGATTTATGGTGTTCGTGGCACCGAACCGAAGGGTTACAATGTCCATGGCACCGAGCTAAAGTGCTTCTGGATCGAGAAAAAAAAAAGAGAAAATCAACGACTCGTTTACTCTGGTTGATGGTTATGACCTGTGAAGGATATGCCACGATTTTTATTTCATACTATAATATATGTAAACTATATATACCAATATATACAAAATATAAAATTAAAATTGAAATATTTTGAACATATAAAAGGAGACGAAGGGTTGGGGAAGACTTATGGAAGGAGGCATCCCTGCAAAGAGGAAGACTACAGAGGAGATGGATTCAGAATGTAACTGTTAATTTGAGAATGACGACACCAGATGTGGAACATCTGGTCTTTTTCACCCATAGGGAGGCATAGGTCAGCAACCAAGACCTTCCAAGGCCATCTTTTCCAGATCTCTACTCTCTCTCCATTATCTTGCATTCTGTCTCCAACTCCCATCTCCAGGTGTTCTTGGATCTTCCTTTACCTCTATTGCCCTGCAGGTTCCTAAACACATTTTGTTATAGGGTGGCGTTTTTACTACTGCTACTATAGTTGCAACATTTGTGTTATGATGGTATTATCCTGGTCTGCCCTAGTTTTGCGAAGGAGTTATTTCTTGGTTGATGATTCAGTCTTTCTTGATGGTGGCATTGTTATGATTTGATGGTTATATTAGTTTGATGATACTGTGTGCATGATGGTAACTTAAACCAATACTGGACAATGCATCACACAGTTGTAAACGAAATAACCGTAGAGAACTCTACTAGTTAGTTAGATACATGTTTTATTTTTGTTGTTCATACATGTCGTAGGCAAAAACACGTCTACTCAGGCCAATGTTTATGTCGCTCTCTTGTTTACTAATCGTTGTTAACTGACTGTCACTACAGAACAACGTCGATTAGTTTTTACTACGTCAATGTTTCGTTTTAGTGTTGCCATTCTGCTTAGAGAGTGCAAACACTAAGTCCGCTATTAAAATATCTAAATATATACAAACTACACACTAAAGCTAACTGTCTGGTTCCTCAGCTGCCACCTGGGGGGGGACTGGCTAGCTACCACACCATCGGAGGGCCTGTTTGATGATGCTGTCTGGGGGTCTCCTCAGTGTGTGTCCTATTCATCGCCACCTGCCCTTATCTCTTGCCCCACCCGCAGTGTCCACCACCTTTAATGGTGCTCCTCTCAATATGATCAGGTCTCTAGAATTAGCATTTAATCTCACGATCTTTGTTTTTTCCCCATGACTAGTCAGATCCAGTTGTGAGAATGTTTATAGTTTGGTTGTTTTTTCTTGTATTTATTGATGACTGTGGGAGAATTGTGCTAGATAGTGTGCAATATCAACATCATCCAATTGACTTATGGTCCACTGTATTCCATTTCTCCCCTGACTGTTGTTGATCTCATTATCCAGTCAATAGCCAGCAGGAAAAGGAAGGGTGATAAAAGGCAGCCCTGTCGCACATCAGTCTTTGTTTCAAAGGCCTCTGTCAGTTTTTCTTCATGCTACTAGTACTCTACCTGTTTTCTCCTCATACATTTTCTTTATTAGGTTGGTTAGCTTCTGGGGGTTGCCATAATGCTATAGCAGTTTTTCTGTCTATGCTATCAAATGCATTTTCATAATAGACAAAGTTGATATAGAGGGATGAGTTCCACTCGATGTACTGCTCCACTACGATACGTAACATCGATATTTGATCCATGCAGGGTCTGTTTGCTTAAATCCTGCCTGCTCATCTTTTAGTACTGCATATGTAGCTTTCATGAGTCTCTAAGATGATTCGGCGTAGTATTTTACCTGGTACAGTCAGGTAACACTCACAAGACACTGCTTCTATATATATTTTACATATTTACTTCTCTCCGCTCCTCGTGGAGCATAGGGCATCAACAGTTGTTCGCCACACTTTTCCCGGTCTCTGGCTGTTTTCTTTATGGCCTCCCAGGACAGTCCAACATCCCTCAGTCTGTTTAGGATGTCCCATTTTCAGTTTTCTCTGCGTGGTCCACTGAAGTGCTTGTCTAGTGACACTTGACTGTGTCTTCTGTAGGGTATGCCCAACCCGTCGCCATTTTCTCATAACCTGGGTCATCATGGGTTCCTGTCCTGTTCTTATCTACAGGTCTGTGTTTGCAACTCTGTCATGCCATCGCAGTCTGAGAATACTTCTTTTTCACAAGTCTGTGTTTGCAACTCTGTCATGCCATCGCAGTCTGAGAATACTTTTTTCACCTTTCAGCTCCCAACGGAGCACAGGTCTTCAACAAACTTCTTAAAGCCCTTCCTCTCTCGTCATCCCTTCTAATTTTTTCCATGTCTTGCCTATCCTTTTAATATCATTTTCCAGCTCTCTTCTCCAGGTATTTCTAGGCTTATCCCTGCTCTTTCCCTGCAAGTTCCAAAGCAATGGCTGTCTTGCAATGCTTTTGGTCGGTCTTCTCAATGTGTGTCCTATCCACCGTCAGTTCCTCATCCTTAGTTCTTTTTCCACTGGTACATTCTTAGCATACACCAAACTTATATATTTTAAATTTTGTTGTAAGATTTAATCCTTTGGCTTTTGTAAAGCATGACAATTCTTACTAAACAAACATGTAACTAATTAACTCCTACAATACAACAAGCCACCTCATGGGCCAAGTATTTTACTTTAAAAATTACATTTACACTAACAATTTGGGCATGATTCTTTGAAGAATACAGTAGATTAGTTTATAAAATGCAGCTTTCATTTGTGTATATTATGATATGTGAGTGCTTAAAATAAGAAAGTTATAATATATTTTGTAAATGCATACAATTTTGTTGTAGATAACAGCATGTAAAACCATAGTTTTGGTGTGCAATTACTAAGGAAGAAATAGTGTTTTAGATGTAACTTTTTTATTTTGTCTGTAGTGGATTCCTCAACACCAGTCAGAAACAATATAAAGCTGTTCTTGGTGGTGGAAGAGGTAGTCAAGCACTCGATGAACCAGGGACTTGAACCGTCACAGATTTCAACTCTATTGGATGTCATTGCAAATCCTCATCACAAAATGTGTAAGTAAAGTAAAGATATCATTTTAACATCACCAGGTTTCAGTTTGTAATATCTTCATTGCACTCCGGACATGTCCATAGGTACTCTGATCTCCTCCACAATATCTTCAACAGCGATGAGCGACTAACCCTACCAGTTCGGTGTTGATTGATGAACCTACTTTTTTTCCCCGATCCAGAAGCACTTGAGCTGAAAGCTCTTCGGCTTGGTGTCATGGACATCGTAACCCTTCGGCTCGGTGCCACGAACACCGTAAATCGGGGAACCTGTAGCTTTTCTGCCAGTCCGCGGAGTTGAACCCGCACTTACAGAGGACTAGTCACCCGTAGTCTAACGCGCTACAGGCACGCTGGGCACGCTTGCGAACCTACTCATTTACCCGTTGTGCTGTTCTTTTCTGGCCACTCTAATCTTACATCCAAACTCTTGCAATCTAGCAGTTGACATGGATCGGATTAAATGAAAACTTTGTGCCACACTCTATGAGGAGGTTCAAAATGGCAGTTCTATCAATCCCCTGATATGGTGGTAGAGTCAGCCAGCCTGTCTGCTGTCTCATTGCCAATAATCTTCGAACGTTCCATATCGAACACTTGTGAACCACTCTTTGTGATTTGTATGTAATCATTCCAAAGGTGCTTGGTTTGCTCCTTTGAAGCCATCGATATATTTTTCCAGAGATCCCTGATCTCAGTGTAGGTGAGATCAAGTTCCTAGTCCTATCATAGACGAGCGATAAACGTAGGTTCTGTGTTTTTTTTTTTTTCTTTCTTTCGTCCGCTTCAACTCATAGACGAAGTTTCATCTATGAAACTGATTTTTGCGTGAAAATCTGTTTTTCCAATTTCTTACAATGGCAGCAGTGCACATTGTAAATTACTTTACACTGGCAGCCGTGTGCTCAATGTACTGTAATTAGTATTCCTCGCCATAAAGGCAGATTTTCCGACTTCAGAGGTACTCCTTATCGTCCTGAGTAAGACCAGGGACTTGAAAATGCCGGATAGTGGTTCGAACCCGAGTATGAGGCTCCTACAGCTAGCAGGCCGAGCTACTATCAACTACTCTAGGCAGTACCCGGTTCTGTGTTCAATTTGAGCACATAAAAGAACCTTTGGCAGTTCAAAACCGAGAAGAGCAGAATGGAAAGCTGCTGTCATGGCAAAATTCATTAGCAAAAATGTTTAAATATCCCTACAAAATATCTTTACCATCTTCTAAATTACATCGTGGACCCTTGCCAGTGCTACAGAGTTTGTGCAATGCCGCTGGGATCTTCCTGTGTAAGAAAGAGATTGGAGCACGTATGGTAACTCGCTGAAATGCAATGATAATTATTCTATCAGTCAATCTCAAATCTACGAAGCACACATCTAAGAAAGTGTGCTAACCACTGTATTGTGGATTTCAATATGATTACTGAATCTCGATCTTATATCTCCTCACCATGTGTTACCAGGGCCTGCAAGGGAACAAAGAATAGTTACACTGTGACCTACTAGGTATGCATAAGAGCCCACTAAGGTAGTCACCTAGGGAAGCTACCCTAGTAAATAAAAAGTGTCACAGAAATTGAATGTGCTGGCTCAGATAACTGGCACAACGTATAATCGCTCTTAGACTTGGATCACATACAAATCACAAAGAGTAGTTAACAAGTGGTCGATATGGTGTGCTCGAAGCAGAAAAAGATATCTCCTAAAGTCTTCTTATTTCGTTAATATCTGCACAGTTACACTCATCATTTTAGAATTTGACTTTTTTTCCAGCTCAGGGGATGCGCTCAAAATTTGTGAAGTGTTTGATCCCATCCAGCAAGGTTCCCCAGGATGCGATCATCAGGGCGTTGTCATTCATCAGCTCGAAAGTATTTGTCAGCCCTGGACCTTCGGTTTTGCATGTAAGACTTCATACCTAAACAGTCTGTATTTTATATTCGAAATAATTAGTGTTATATCGGTAGAATCTTATTTCTCCTACTCTATCTTCCTCCTCCTCTCCTCCTCCTTCAACCTCCAGGGAGGCATAGGTCCACAACCAAGACCTTGCAAGCTCTCATGCACCTGACAGTGGTTATTTAAAGCTAAGTGGTTTTTTACAGGGTTGGGTAGTTAGTCCCAAGCCACACCTCCACTTTCGCTGTAAACAGCATGTGGTAGGTATTAGTGGTTCTATTTTTACCTCGAATTCGGGCCCCGGCAGCCACATGGGCGTCACTTTGTATAGTTTTCTTTGACTATCGGACGGAGAGACGAGTAGACACATTTTCTGAGATTCTCATCGTCTGCATTGCGATCAGATCTCAAATCAGACATGTATGCACCTACCCATATGCTATATTCATGAACCCAAATAGGGAGTGTGGCTACTTCTTCTTTTGGCATCACACTGTTACCAGGCTGTTGCCCAGTGTTGTGGTTTTCTGTTTTTGTCTTGTGTTGTTCTGGTGACGTGAGTGATTGTTATTTCTGCTCTTTAACAGGATTCTGCTATGCCACCTAACCATCTTTTTCATGGTCTTCCTCTCGCCTTCTTTCCTGATGTTCTGTTGTAGAAGACACTGTGTACTGTGGAGTTTGGATGCATTCTTATTAAGTGGTCAAACCACTTCATTCTTTGTTTCTCAATGTAATTCAAGAAAGGTTCTGTGCAACTTTCTTTCTTATGCTGATGTTGGTGACTCATCAGCATAAGATCAAAAGTTGGCATCGTTAGAATACAGTACTTTAATGTTTGGGATTGTCAGAGTGTTTCTGTAGATTAAATTGTCAGAAGACGGAAGGGTGGACAAAGAGATAGCGCTAGAGTGCAAAAGCAAATGCTGTGACCTACCAGCTAGCCCAATTGTTAAGACACCCAAACATCTCCCTGACAGCTAGACAACAGATGATCAACAGCATTTTACCAGAGCGAAACATGGACAATGAGTAAAGCACAGTCGCCAAAAAAACCTACATGGGAAATACGATGCCTACAAAAAGTTACCAACACCAGAAAATACAGAGTCATCAACATAAGAAAGAAAATTGGGACCGAACCTTGCTTGAATTACATTTAGAAATAAAAATAAAGTGGTTCGCCACTTAATAAGAATGCAGCCAAACTTCGCTGTATACAGAGTCTTCTACAACAAAACATCAGGAAAGAAGGCTAGAGGAAGATGAAAAAAGATGGATAGATGGGCAGATATATGGGATAGAATGGCAAAAAGAGCAAAAATAACTATCACACAAGCCAATTTTCCTATTTTCGTGCTCCATATATATATATATATATATATATATATATATATATATATATATATATATATATATATATATATATATATATATATATATATATATATATATATATATATATATATATATATATATATATGTTATACATATATTCGATTATTATTGTTTATCTCATTTTTTCCACTTCTACTTTTTGCATTTATTTTGTTATTCGTTTTTAGTCTCATATTTTCATTTTACAGCCGTTAGGGATGTATTGTCTCATTCTATATGTTGTGTGCCCTATAAGAAGTGAACTTCTGGACTTTTAGTGTATCATTTGCTTGATAAAGTCCTTTTGGTCGAAATGTTGCTGTATATTGTTATTGTACTTTATAAAACTGTTATTGATATAGGGGAAGACTGCAGTAAAACTATGTATCAATAGCGAAACACGTAAACACAAAGTACTGTAGTTTTACAAAATGCAAAAACAGTACACATCAATGTTTTGACCAAAAGGCCTTTATCAAGCAAAGGATGCATCATTATACTCCGGGCAGAGTGTAAAACTACAGTACTTTGTTTTTACTTGTTTAGCCAATAGAGAATAAATGTTTAAGAAGAATCCTGAAAATTTTCTGGCCAAATACCATAACAAATGAGGATCTTTTGAAATGAACAGACTGTGCATCCTTGGAGACCATCATTAAGAGATGAAGATGAAGGTGTTTGGACATGTATGTTGTATCCAGTGGGGGCATTGGCAGGACAGCTCTCAGATGACAGCGGATGGGAAGAGAAGGCCTGGACGTCCAAAGGAAACATGGAGAAGAACGGTGGAGAGAGAGTTGAAGAAGTGTGGCCTGATGTGGGAGACGGTTGGAAAAAATCAGCAGAACGGCAACAGTGGAAGTTCTTGTGGAAGGCCTTATGTGTCAATCAGGACACAAAGAGGATATAGATAGCCACTAGAGCAGCGCAAGACAAAAAATAATACACCACGACACTGGGCACCAACCTGATAACAGTGTGACAACAAAAGCAGAAAGAAGAAGATTATCCAGAGTTCCATCAGTAGATTACAGTGGAACTTGCTGCCTTGCAGTAGGCTGGGACAGCCAAAGGCTAATGAAGAGCGAACCCAGCAAACGCTGGTTGAAACCGGACACATCACTGAAGGATAAGCACCAGAGCTCCAAATGGCGCTGAAGATGTGATGAAAAACCACACCGCGCTAAATGTGTATGAATCAGATTTCCACATGCATAAGATTTATGGGGAAATCTGGTACATCAGTCTAAGCGGTGATCACAAAAAGAAGATTATTATAGTGTCATTATATCATTAGTAGAGTATGTTCAACTTTGACCATTTATTGAAAACCTGTTTCCTTGCAGAGTTTACTGCTTCGTTGGATTATTCTTGTCTTTGATTACATTGATGGATATGACCAGCTACACTTGCTCTACAATGTTGTGTTTTGTTTGATCAACTCACATCGCCTTGTAAGTACACATAATCTCTCTCTCTCTCTCTCTCTCTCTGCCTTTTTAACCCAGTTTGGGGCATAAGCCCTCAACCAACTCATGCCAAGTCTCCCTATCTCTAGCCATCTCCTGTAGCTCCTCCAGCTCTTCTTTATTGTTGATCTCACCTCCAAATCTCGCTCCGCCCGAGTGGTTACCAGGGCCCAAATTTGGGGTGTAAAGAATAGAACCACTGTTACCTGCCTCGCATGTCGTAAGAGGCGACTAATGAGGTTTGGCTGAAATCGGATGCACATGTCCACTAGTGAATGCTAACCCGAAACAAATGCTTGCAACAAACGGATGCACCAGGCTGTAAGGCGAATAACATGGTGCAACGAACCCTCACAATGAGGAATGGGATAACGGATTCTATGGTCGCCGATCTGCCTCGGAGATTTAGCCACGCAGTAAGAATGTCAGACCTACCATCACGAGGGTGGCCAAAACTTACTGCGGGAAGAGGTCGACACAAACAGGGAAGCAGAAATCATTAGAATTATATCCTACAGAACTGCCCCCAGTATGCAGACTTGAGAAGAAAGAGGTGACCCACTTACACCAGCATCCAAGACAAACTGTATGGCGCGGCTGATAATCTGAGGCAGACTGCTGCCTTTATTAGAGAATCTGAAATCCCAATCTCGTGAGGACGCAGAAGAAGAAATCCCATCTCCATGTATTTCTCGGCCTCACCCTCTTTCGTAAGTACACGTAATAGAGACATTGTTATTAGTTGTGTCAAGATCAATATATCTAAATTGTTAGTACTAATTGATCTGCTGGTCTGTAGGCACCCAGCTGTCACACCAAACTCAGACTCTAAGGCATAAATCACATACAGATAAATCATGTACATATAAATCACGTACAGGTACATCACATACAAATAAATCACATTTTTATTTTTAGATCCAGAAGTACTTGAGCTTTCAGCTCTTCGGCTCGGTGCCATGGACATCGTAACTCCTTTGGTTGGTGCCACGAACACCGTAAATCTGGAGAACCTGTGGCTTTTCTACCAGCCCGCGGAATTGAACCCACACTCACAGGGAGCTTGTCACTCATCATCCAACGGGCTACGAACACGCTTGGCAGGCAGGCAGATAAATCACATACAGTCGACAAAGAGTGGTTTAGTTTGTGGTTAGTGTATTGCAAACTAAGAAGACAAAATACATACATTCTGTACATTTCGCCAATGTGGCGCCTGGACCCACAATAGAAGCAAAGAATAGTACCACTGCCACCTACAAGGCATGTCGTAAGAGGCTACTGATGTAGGACCTAGAGAAGCTACCCTAGTAAATAAAAAGCATGCAGATATCGATTTGCTTGCCTACTTGTAGGTGTATAACTGGCACAACGTACAATCACTCTTAGGCTCAGATCACATACAAATCATACATAGTTTTTAACAAATGTTCGATAAAGAAGAAGATACATTTTGTTCAGTTTTTAACAGAGATCTTTTGTTGTTTGACACAGATTCCATATGCCTGCCACCTGCTGTTTCTTCTGACCACTAAACAGGATGTGAGGTTGTACAAAGTACAAAAGCTGTTGGCATTAGTAAATTCAATGGTAAGTTTTGTCATTGTTTCTTGGTTATTGCTTACCGAGCCGACGTTATTACACTCCGGGCACGCCTGTGTGTTGCCTGGGTCCAAAGAATAGTAACACTGATACCTACAAGGTTGTTGTAAGAGTCGACTAAAGTTGAGGCCTAGGGAAGCTACCCTAGTAAATAAATTGCATCACAGAAATCAGATGTGCTAGCCGCCCAAGTGGTTAACGGGACCCAAATTTGGGGTGTGAAGAATAGAACCACTGTTACCTGCCATGCATGTTGTGAGAGGCGACTAAGGAGGTTTGGCTGAAATCGAATGCACATGTCCTAAACGGTAGAAGTCTATGCGTTTAGGGGCCTACCAAACCAATGTGCAATGTATACACGTTCTGGCAAAGATCAAACATATCACAAAGAGTGATTAAAATTGGTTGTAAAGAACGAACGCAAAGAAGAAAGAGAAGAAGATGTGCTAGCCTACTTTTAGGCGCATAATTGACAAAGTGTACAATCGCTCTTAGTCTCAGATCACATACAAATCACAAAGAGTGGTTAACAAGGGGTCGATATGGAACGTTCAAAGAAGAACTCTCTGGACAGACCTATAGGTGCAATAGGTGCGAACAGTGAGGTCTATATTTACCTTCGTAAAATCCCACAGAAATGAATTTGCTTCCAAACTTGCCCACCGTGGAGTTTGAACCAGGTCAAGTACGCTTGGGTCTGTGATCAAGCTCACTACCGCTTGAGCTACAGACGCTCACAAAATTTACCGCTTTCTTCAAGCATCTCATTTCACAGGTGGTAATTTTCCTATCTTGTTCTTTTGTCGATGTTCACGTTTGGCACTGGTAGCACAATGTTGGTATTAAGATTGCATTTATAATTGTCTTTTAGTCTCTACTGGAATTGCTGGGTGTTTTAAGAATGGAATCAGTTGGTATGTAATGTTGTTAGCTTGCTGGATTCTATTTTCGATCTCTCTGTCCAGTCTTCTATCAGATGTGAAGATACATGAAGTTGACAATCATTAAAAATTGATAAGTTTTTAAAAACATATTTTCTGTTCCATTATGTCTTTTACCAGGGTCCGGAGCCGTACATCATGGGCTTGTTGATGATTTACAAGATGTATTGCCCACACTTGGTGCCCATGAAATTGGATCTTAAACATAAGGTATTTACTGAGAATGACTTTCTACAGCCCACATTCTGTATTCTTTCCAGTCTTTCAATTTGCTTTTACTAACAGTGAGGATGGCCATTGCATATTCAATGGTGGAGAGAACCAGCGTCTGATACAGGATGACAAGCAGCCGCTATGCGATATTAGTAGCGCCATAACTCTATTGCGCTAAACCTTTACTTTTTTGACAATGACATACTCAACATGTTCCCTGAAACACAGTCTGCGGTCAAATTGCACACCCAAAAATTTCATAGATTTAGCTCCGGACAAACCAACACTGCAAAGTTCTACAATAGCTCATGCTTAACAGTGTGATTATTGAGGGAGAACCATGTTACTGTTGCTTTTGTAGGGTTAACTAGTGCACCAGAGACATACCAGTTTGTGATGAGGTCAAGTTCCTTCTGTATCTCACCGGCAATTACATCCCTGTCTTTACCCTGTCTATACACTCTAGAATGTCATCAGAATCAGTAGAATGCTGACCTACTTGTAGGCACATAACTGGCACAACGTATAATCGCTCTTAGGTCCAGATCACATACAGATAACAAAGAGTGGTTTATCAAGTGGTCGATATGGAGCGTCTCAAGAAGAATGATTCAAAATTAGTAAGATATTAATATCGAAACAAAAAGTTAATAAATTATAATTTCTTATCTTTTATTTATCTTTGATAATGTATAGGTATTTTTCAAAGTTCATGATGTGATCTGGAGAACAACAATCACAGAGACTGTCAGACAGAGAAATGAAGCAGATAGCGAAGCCCTTAAGACTGCCAGTGAGATGCAGAGTAGGAGGGATAAGGCCAAGCTACAACCAGTAAGTGTCATCAGTTCTTCTTCTTCTTCTAACCAGGGCTGCGAGTTTTAACTCTTGGGCAGCCAATGCCAGTTTGTAGAATCTGTATGTGTTCTGTAATTGTGGAAGACTAGTGTAAAGGGTATTATGAACAGATGGGTGTGGTGGGAGGAGTTCTTGTCTAGCTTTATGTAGTCCAGGACATTCAAGCAAGATATGCTGTACTGTCTCACATGAGTGACTGCACTTTCTACAGTGTGGTAGGTGTGTGGGGTTTATTCTGTGTAGGTGGTAATTCAGTCCAACATATCCTGTTCTTAACTGAAAGATAGTGCTTTGATCATTTCGTTGTAGCAGATTTATATTGTCCTTGGGGTTTGGTCTATTCATCTCTGCCTACATGTCCCGACCAGTTGTCCCCATAGCCCATCGGTTCAGCCAATCTTCTCTGGAGTTGTTTTCAGAATCTGTTTTATACTTTGTATGCTAACAGGTTTGTCTATTTGTGGTTTTGATGATCCCTGTTTGGCCAGATGATCTGCTTTGTCATTTCCTGGGATATTTGTGTGCCCAGGAATCCACTGTAGAATGATATTAATATCAAAGTGTCATCAGTTCAAAGTTTGTGATTGGTAAGGATTATCATCATTATATTCCGGACAGGCTCATAGGTACTTTGATCACTTCAATTCTGTGTTGATTAATCTTCTTCTTCTTTGCGTTCGTTCTTACAACCAATTTTAATCACTCTTTGTGATATATATAATAATAATTCCTCTTGTACCGTTATATGTTACATAGGGTCTGCAAGTAATTTCTCCATACCGCTATATCCTGGGCAACTCGCTCAATCTCATCCTTGGAACTGAGACCGATATTTCTTGCTTCTCTCAGCAAAGTTCGCTTCAGGGTCTCTTTAGGTCGACCTCTCTTTCTTGAACCCTTTGCATCCCCTTCAATGCGGCTTTGATTTTAGTTGATCATTTCTCCTCAAGGTGTGTCCAACATATCTCCATCTTCTCTTTCTTATAACAGTTGTTACTAGTGGTTGACGGGGACTGCCTAGAGTAGTTGATAGTAGCTCGGCCTGCTAGCTGTGAGGCGCCTCATAGCTCGGGTTCGATCCTACTGTCCGGCATTTGTTCAAGTCCCCTGGTCTTACTCAGGACGATGAAAATCTGCCTGTATGGCGAGGAATACTAATTACGAGTACATTGAGCACACGGCTGCCAGTGTAAAGTAATTTACAATGTGCACGCTGCTGCCATTGTTAGAAATTGGAAAAACAGATTTTCACGCAAAAATCAGTTTCAGAGATGGAACTTCGTCGAGTTGAAAGCGGACGAAAAAAAAAAAAAAAAAAACTAGTGGTTGACCAGACATGTCTCTGATTTCATCACTTTTGTGATATATAGTAGGCCCCTAAATGCATAGACTTCGACATGTTTGGGACACATGCATCCAATTTCAGCCGGAACTCCTTAGTGCCTCTTACGACATGCGTAGCAGGTAACAGTGGTTCTATTCTTTACACCCCAAATTTGGGTTCCTGTAACCTCTCGGGCGGTTGAATAATCTAACGTCTTGTACCACTAGCACACCCATGTAGTGCTGGGACCCACAAGGGAAGCAAAGAATAGTACCACTGAGACCTACAAGGCATGTCGTAAGAGGCGACTGATGTAGGACATATGAAAGATACCCTAGTAAATAAATAGCATTGTAGAAATCGGTTGTGCTGGCCTACTTGTAGGCACATAACTGGCACAACGTAAAATCGCTCTTAGGCTTAGATCACATACAAATCACACAATGGTTAACAAGTGGTCGATATGGAGCGTCAAGAAGAAGAAGCTCATTGTCCATGTTTGGCTCTGGTAACACAAAGTAGGCATGAAAGTGCTGTTGATAATCTGTTGCTTAGCTGTCAGTGAGATGTTTGGGTGCCGTAACAATGTGGTTAGAAGGGGCCATGAGAGACACGGGGATAGAGGTTTACAGCCATATGGCCAGCCCTAACCTTAATGAAAACATCAACCACATTACAAGAAGAGATCAGAGCACCATTTTTAGACTCGGAATCCAACACATAACACTTAACAATCACTTGAACAGAATTCAACCACAACACACTCCAGAGTGCCAGCAGTGTGCACATCATCATGAGACCGCTTCACCACCCCCTCTTCAGGTGCCAAGCACTAGATGACGTCAGAGATCCTCCAAGGTAAGATAAATGGAACACATGCAAAACAAAAGAACAACTTACAAACACATGCAGATACCACTACATAGCATTGGGCCGTAGGGCAAGAGTTCAAGTGCCGCTGGATCATTGAAGAAGAAGAAGAAGAAGAACAATGTGGTTATTTGAGAGTGAATGAGAAATCTTCTTTGAACACTCCATATCAACCACTTGTTAACCACTCTTTGTGATTCATATGTGATCTGAGCCTAAGAGCGATTGTACGCTGTGACAGTTATGCGCCCACAAATAGGCCAACACATTCGATTTCTGTGATGCTTTTATTTACTAGGGTAGCTTCCCTAGGTCCTACATCAGTCGCCTCTTACAATATGCCGTGTAGGTCGCAGTGGTACTATTCTTTGCTTCCCTAGCAAGCCCCGGCACCACACTGGCAGAATGAGAAATAATAACGAAGATGAGCAAAAATGAAACAGACGTTAAATTTGTTTATAACTTTTCATGTTTTCCTTGTTTTGTCATCATTAATTACAGCGTCAAACGACAGAAGATGATGATTCCTGAAGCTCATTATGCTGCCCATGAAGTGGAGGAAGAAGCTGATGTGGACAATCAAGATCTGTTGCAGACTTCTTCTAACAAGATTCCTTATACTCAGATTGAATCTTTTACAGAATTTTTAGAAGCTATCGATAGAATTGAGGTAATTCTCTCTGTTTCTGTGTTACAGATTTTAAAGATATTGATAAATTGAGTAATTTGTTTCTGTGTTATCAGATTTTAGAAGATATTGATAGATTGAGGTTCTCGTTTCTGTTTACCAGATTTTAGAGTTATATGAATTAGCTACAACCAATGTAAACGTATCGTTGGCAAAGATCAAACATATCACAAAGAGTGATTAAAATTGGTCGTAAAGAACGAACGCGAAGAAGAAGATTGATAGAATTAAGGTAATTCTCTCTGTTTCTGTGTTACCAGATTTGAGAAGCTATTGATAGAATTGAGGTAATTCTCTCTGTTTCCAGATTTTAGAAGTCGGTTTAGCATAGTGGTTTTGATCAGAAAATTTGGATTCAGGATGTAACTAATGGTTTGATCATAACGGCAGCAGAGGCGGGATATCTGAGAAATTTCAAAGGACAGTCAGGATGGCAAAGTTCTGCTCCGGACAAGCTATTTGATGATGATGAGTAATGACAGTTAAAAACATACAATCACCGAGTGGTTACCGGGCCCAAATTTGGGGTGTAAAGAATAGAACCATTGTTACCTGCCATGCATGTTGTAAGATGCGACTAAGGAGGTTAGGCTGAAATCAGATGCATGTGTCCGCTAGGGAATGCTAACCCGAAACAAATGCTTGCAAAAACGGATGCACCAGGCCGTAAGGCGCATAACATGGTGCAACGACCCTCACAATGAGGAATGGGATAACGGATTCTACGGTCGTCAATCTGCCTTGGAGATTTAGCCACGCAGTAAGAATGTCAGACCTACTATCACAGGGTGGCCAAAACTTACTGCGGGAAGAGGTCGGCACAAACGGGAAGCAGAAATCATAGAAATTATATCCTACAGCGCCCGAGTGGTTACCGGGGCCCAAATTTGGGGTGTAAGGAATAGAACCACTGATACCTGCCACACAGGTCGTAAGAGGCGACTAAGGAGGTTTGGCTGAAATCGGATGCACATGTCCTAAACGTGTAGAAGTCTATGCGTTTAGGGGCCTACCAAACCAATGTGCAACGTATACACGTTCTTGGCAAAGATCAAGCACATCACAAAGAGTGATTAAAATTGGTTGTAAAGAACGAACGCAAAGAAGAAGAAGAAGATATCCTACAGAACTGCCTCCAGTATGCAGACTTGAGAAGAAAGAGGTGGCCCACTTACACTAGCCTCCAAGACAAACTGTATGGCGTGGCTGATAATCTGAGGCAGACGGCTGCCTTTATTAGAGAATCGAAATCCCAATCTAGTGAGAACGCAGAAGACAAACTGTATGGCGTGGCTGATAATCTGAGGCAGACGGCTGCCTTTATTAGAGAATCTGAAATCCTAATCTAGTGAGAACGCAGAAGATAAACTGTATGGCGTGGCTGATAATCTGAGGCAGACGGCTGCCTTTATTAGAGAATCCGAAATCCCAATCTAGTGAGAATGCAGAAGAAGAAGAAGAAATAGATACAATGAATAACAATAACTGTAATGAGATAATGAATTGAATTTTAAGATAGTCTTATATTGACATTTGGTATTTATTCAGCATCCGAGCCAGATAGCAGCTTGTCTGAACGACACAAAGCTTCAGCTGTTACTAGCCAGCAACCCTGACCCCTTGATAATGGTTCGACTCTCCTTCTGGATACAGCATGTCTTTGCTTTTGGTGAGTGATGTTTTTATTCCTTAGATGAGTCAGATGAGACGTTGTGAAGGAAGACGTGGCGGTTTTGATGTGACTACAGCCTGCCTGCCCAGCGTGTTCGCAGTGCGTTGGACAACGAGGTGACAAGCCCCCTGTGAGTGCGGCTCAATTCCATGGGCTGGCAGAAAACCAAGGTTCTCCAGATTTATGGTGTTCGTGGCACCGAACCGAAGGGTTACAATGTCCATGGCACCGAGCCAAGAGCTGAAAGCTCAAGTGCTTCTGGATTGGGGGTGTGTGTGTGACTACAAGCAGTCTCACTTTGGAAATCGTGGCTGTAACTAAAACGATAGTCTAGTTGGAGTCACAAACTTTTATCTGTGTATGTTTTATCAGTAACTCAATGAGTATGCTAATGAAGATTGAAACAGACAGGGCTCGGAGACAATGATTGGAGTCGCTAAAGAGGTCTAGACTGACAAAAATCTATTTTATTTTTGTGCCAGGGGATGCAGGTATGACTGTAAAAAGCGGGCGAGCAATGGGTCAGGTTGATATTCTAAATTCCCTAAGGGAGAGAGAAAGTGTAAATGATTCAAATAATAGTGGTGAATCTACAACCCTAACCAGACTGCAAGAATTCCAAGTCAAATATAGAATGGCGAAACACATAATGACAAGGTGCTGTACACAGCAAAGTTTCATCCAAAAAGGCCTTTATCAAGCAAACGATACAACAAAGGTGACGAATGTCACAGAACACTACATATAGACTTTGACAAAGACATTACAACGGTTAAAAATGAATGTAAATATGTGACTAAAATGAATAACGAAATAAATACAGAAAAACTAGAAGTGGAAAAATAAGAGAAACAATACAAAAATCAAGTAAATATATGACTCATATACATTTAACATATACACATATAAAATATAGAGCATAAGGAAAGTACTAAGAAGTATAGGAATGTAGAACGTTGAGTCCATGAAGCCAAATGTAGTTTAGCTAGACAAGACCTGCCGTGTGTTGCTGGGGCTGCAAGGGAGCAAAGAATAGTAACACTGCAACCTACAAGGCATGTCATAGAGGCGACTAATGTAGGACCTAGGGAAGCTACCCTAGTAAATAAAAGCATAGCAGAAATCGGATGTGCTGGCCTACTTGTAGGCGCATAACTGGCACAAAGTACAATCACTTTTAGGCTCAGATCACAAACAAATCACAAAGAGTGGTCGATATGGAGCGTTCGATTAGAAGACACCTTTGGTCTCTTACATTTTCAAATTTTAATCACTCTGCTCAATCTTCTGGTCAAGATGGAGCGGCACAAGATGGAGTGGCACAAGGTGGAGCGGCAATAAAGGCGGAGTGGTACAAGGTGTAGTGGTACAAGATGGAGTGGTACAAGATGGAGCGACACAAGGTGGAGTGGCACAAGGTGTAGGGGTACAAGATGGAGTGGTACAAGGCGGAGTGGCACAAGACTGAGCGACACAAGACGGAGCGTCAGAAAGGTGGAGCGGGCAGAAAGATGGAGCGGCACAAGATGGAGCGGCACAAGGTGGAGCGGCACAAGATGGAATGGCACAAGATAGAGCGGCACACTTAGCACTGTGAGAGCACACAAGGACAATTTTGTTCAAACTCCTACTTCTTCTTTGAATGCTCCATATCAACCACTTGTTAACCACTCTGTGTGATTTGTATGGAATCTGAGCCTAAGAGCGATTGTACATTGTGCCAGTTATGCGCCTACAAGTAGATCAGCACATCCGATTTCTGCAATGTTTCTTTTTTTTAACTATGGTAACTTCCCTAGGTCCTACATCAGTCGCCTCTTGCGACATGCCATGTAGGTCGCAGTGGCACTATTTTTTGCTTCCCTTTCGGGCCCCGGTACTGCACAGACGAGACTAGTTCTGATTTCATTTTAAAACTATATATCTGGGAGCTCCATATTTTATTTAGACTTTTAAAAGCTAATGTTGCTTTAACAATGACATTTTTTCTGTTTGTTTGATGGCGGTAGGTTTCAAGGGCACAGATACAGGCTGCGTGGAAAGAAATGAAAAAATGCTTCATATGCTGTACACATTTTCAAAGAATGTACAGGTCAGTTTACTTTCACTACCTTTAAAGTTGGAGATGGCATACCTGTATGGCGGGGGACACTGATAATATGGAAAGCATGCCTTCACGCAAAAATGTCAGAAGCGCTATACCACGCCTGACTACGCTCTGGGTATATCGCTTCTGACATTCATAGCGAGAACGCAAGAAAAAGAAGAAGTTCACTTCTGTAATTTTTTTGGTAGGAAGATTTGAATTGTAACTTTTAGATTGTTCAATAAATAAGCAGTGTACAAGTATTAAGAGCTTCCGAAAAAACAGACAAACGCAGGATTCGAACCACTATGTTCGATCGAACCTTACCTCATTATTCTGTGTCTAGTTATAACGTAGTGTTTGTGAAAGACACTGCTCAGTGAGCCTTTTTTTTAGAATCGCTCGCTGGTTGTGTTCGTATTACTAGGCTAGGCGATGGGTGTCGTAGGAAATGAGGGAAAGTGGTTCGAATCCTGTGTTTGTCAATTTGTTTTCTCAGAAGCTCTTAATACCTGTACACTGTTTATTTGTTGATCATATTCTTTGCTTCCATTGCTTCCTCTGGGGTTCTTGCAAAAAAACTCCTTGTTCTCAACTTTTAGATTGAAGGTATGTTATGTTATGCGATCGACGTCACGGCACATTGGGCATTCCCATTCGTGCTCTGTCCTACGCTGCAGCAACCATCCCAAAGTCCATTATTGATGATATCGGCTCTGTCCATACTTCTGCCTGCTTGAGTCAGGGCATTGTTTGCAAGAAAAGAAAGTCAGCACGCTGTACCCTGCACTCCAGCATGTCCAGGTGTGTACAGCCAAGTCATTTTCTTCAAATGTGATCTCCGAATGCTGTCCACCCATTCCACATGCATACTTCCAGATTCAATCATTTGAAGCATATTCACCGAGTCTGATATGATAATCGTATGGGTTACCTGTTGCTCAGCCACCCATGACAGAGCCCTGGAGGCAGCAGTGATCTCCATAGTTATGCTCGATGTCATTGTCTCGAAAGTGCCGCAGTCCTCATGAAGTGTGCGACCGTTCGCTGTACTGAATAAGCCCGCGATGATCTGGACACTTGAAGTAAATCGTGGAAGCAGGTTAATCGCCAGTAGTTGTGCAAATAGTGTTAGTATGGGAAGACTAGAACATGCAGTGCCTTATGCGCGAGGGAGGGGAGGACCAACAGATAACGAAGTTGATAACACTCTCCGCTAGGGACCATATGTAGTGAAAATTTCAGAGTTCGAGGCCAGTCTGATTAAAAATAAAATTCTTGTTACGCACACACTACATGAGACCCTGATCCTTTACTTGGAAATCTAAACTACAAGGACAACAAAGTCAGCTAAGGTTTGCCTGGATGTCGAGAAGCACTGGTAATAATAAAAGCAAATCTCCACGCAAAATTCAGTCAGAGGTGCCAGAACTACCTCTGAATCATAACATGCGAACAGAAAAAATAAATGGGAGGCCTCAATTTGAAATGCAACACTAATACAACCTCCAACTAATACAATTTCCAACCAAGTGGATCTATTATCTTGATCATGCGGGTGCTCGCGGCAGTGAGAGAGTGATGAAACTTGCATCGAAAGCATCTATTGGTGGGGAGTTTAGGATAGATAATGGGGGTGTTCTTGGCGACCTACTGTTGGATGCGGACACTACCATCCATGTGATGCCACGCCCGCAAGGTAAGCAAAAAATAGTACCTTCGACCTACAAAGCATGTCGTAAGAGGCGAATGATGTGAGATCAGGCATAACTGGCACAACGTACAATCGCTCTTAGGCTCAGATGACATAGAAATCACAAAGAGTAATTAAAAGTGGTAGATATGGAGCAATCGAAGAATAAAAACTTTTCCTTCCATTTTTATCAATTTTCTAATGAAGAAATTGTGAGTCAAATAAATATATTATTGATCTGTTTTTTATACAGAGTTTGCCGGGTTTTTTATGGTTTTTAGAAAACTTTCTCTCAACATGGGATGGTCAGAATTATGCTCCATTAATATTCTCCCTCATTACCTGTGTGAAGCCAAGCTCGTATACAGGTAAGTTTGTTTAGTTTAGTCATCGGATCATCAGCACTGCACATAGAACCAATTAGTCCATAAGTGCTCCGATCTCTTCCTTTTCATGTCTCTCAGTTTAGTTTACTTGTTGGGTCATCAGCACTGCACATTGAACCGATCAGTCTATAAATGCTTCGATCTCCTCAGTATGTCTCTCAGTTTAGTTTACTTGTCGGGTCATCATCACTGCACATTGAACCGATCAGTCTATAAATGCTTCAATCTCCTCAGCATTAATCTCTCAGTTTAGTTTATTTGTGGGTCATCATCACTGCACATTGAACCGATCAGTCTATAAATGCTTCAATCTCCTCAGTATTTCTCTCAGTTTAGTTTACTTGTTGGGTCATCAGCACTGCACATTGAACCGATCAGTCTATAAATGCTTCAATCTCCTCAGTATTTCTCTCAGTTTAGTTTACTTGTTGGGTCATCAGCACTGCACATTGAACCGATCAGTCTATAAATGCTTCAATCTCCTCAGTATGTCTCTCAGTTTAGTTTACTTGTTGGGTCATCATCACTGCACATTGAACCGATCAGTCTATAAATGTTTCAATCTCCTCAGTATGTCTCTCAGTTTAGTTTACTTTTTGGGTCATCATCACTGCACATCGAATCATTTAGTCCATAAGTGCTCCGATCTCATCAGTATTTCTCTCAGTTTAGTTTAGTCGTCGGATCATCATCACTGCACATCGAACAATTAGTCCATAAGTGCTCCAATCTCCTCCACAGTATGTCCCTCAGCGTGTGGCGACTAATGACACCGGTTCTTTCTTGGTTTACAATTCCTTCGTCTACCAGCAATAACATTCTTGTCGAGCTACACCACACTTAACTTTAGTTCTTGCAGTCTGGTTAGAGTTGTAGATTCACCTCTATTACGTGAATCATGTACATGTCCTCTCTCCCTTAAAGAATTTATAATATCAGCCTGGTCCATTGCTCGCCGCTTTGTACAGCAGCCATACCTGCAAGCCTATCTGCACGTTCATTCCCCTTACACCTGCATGCCCTGGCACAAAAATAAAAGTGATCTTTGTCAGCTAAGACCTCTCCAGCAACTCCATCCAATGTCTCCTAGCCCATCCTGTTTCAATCTTCCTGAGCGGTTTACTATTAGTCTTTCGGTACCAGTATAGTGCTCTTGTCTAGCTACACCACATTTGACTTGGTATTCTTGCAGGTTGTAGATTCATTATTACTTGAATCATTTACACATCCTCTCTTCCGTAGGGAATTCAGAATATCAGCCTTGTCCGTTGCTCACTCACTTTTATGCCCAGAATAATTCAATTTTCCCATTCTTATTTGTTGCATCAGCTGTCCTTTTTTATTTTGAGTTCCCTCTGGGTATATCTATTTGTTCTCTTCTCTGTCCATGATATACCAAGGTCTCTTCTGTAACACTTATATTCAAAAGCACATATATGCTTTTCCACTGCATTGTTAAATGTCCATGTTTCACAGCCATATGTTGTGACTTGGAATATGCATGCTCTTAGAATAACCTGATGATCACCATCATCATGAAATAGCTTGTCCTGAGCAGAACGTTGCCACCCCAACAGTCCGTCGTAACTTCTATATCTCATAGGCCAGATGTCCTGCAACTGCAGTGGTCATGCCCTAAGTATCAGTCACATCCTGAATCCATCTTCTCCATGATCTTCCTCTTTTCCGGGATGCCTCCTTCCATGATGGTCTTCTCCATCCCTTCGTGTCTCTTTAAAAAAAAAAAGTCAAGGAACCCTTTCATCCCTCGTCAGTATATAGGGCAATACAGTGTTAGGCCTGTATTTTTCATTGACCGTCAGCACACGATATTGTGATGTGGTCAGCATCACGCCCTGCCGCCTTTACTTTCCCAGAGCATGTCTGGTACCCAGCCTCAACTGTATGAGAGCGCCGTGGTCGGGAAAATTCCACGCGCACTGCGGAGTTGAACCCAGACCACCAGCCTTGAGAAGCGAGTTCACTAACAACTACGCTACTGCGACTCTCCTTCGTGTCTCTTTATATGTCTAAAATCGCCCGTGTGGTGCATGGGCCCGCAAGGAAGCAACAATAGTACCACTGGCTACTGATGGACTAATAAATGAAAAGCATCACAGAAATCGGATTGCTGGCCTACTTGTAGGCGCATAACTGGCACAGCGTACAATCCCTCTTAGGCTCAGACCACATACAAATCACACAGTGGTTAACAAGTGGTCGATATGGAGCGTTTGAAGAAGAAACATACAAACTTCACAGACTATTATTGATGTTTTGTTGTGACACTTATCACACTATTAATTTGTTTGTTTGTTTGTCTCCAGAACTGCATAGTTCCATCTTAGAACCTCTAAAGAAAATCTTCTTTGCATTTGATGTTTATACAAAGGTAAGTAGTATTATCTTATCATCACATCAAGCGTCACGATGACCTGGAAAGAACAATACTAGAGGGCAGGGTCCCAGGACGCAGAGGCAGACCAAGAAGAAGATGGCTACAAGATATTAAAGAAACCATGAATATGACCATCGACGAAGTGGGTAAACTGTACAGAGTGAATTTCAGATGTGCTGCAAAGAGAGCAACGTCCTATAAAGGATACACACCTTGGTGATGATCTTATCTTAACCACATTTGCGTGAGCGACCTGGGGAGAGTTAGTTTCTATCTTGTGCCAGGTGTGTTGCGCTTGACGTTGTCAGTCCATGCTTTCGCAGGACTCTGAGATGTTATCTATCCATCGTGTTCTTGGCCTGCCTCATGCTCTGCACCCTGAGTGTCGATTATTGTAAGCACGTCTTATCTTCTTATCTTATCTTAACCACATTTGCCGTGAGCGACCTGGGAGAGTTAGTTTTCTATCTTGTGCCAGGTGTGTTGCTCTTGACGTCAGTCCATGCTTTCGCAGGGACTCTGAGATGTTATCTATCCATCATGTTCTTGGCCTGCCTCGTGCTCTGCGGCCTGAGTGTCGATTATTGTAGGCATGTGATGGTAGTAAATGTGGTTTCATTCTCATTAGATGGCCGAACCACTTGATTCTTTGCTTCTCGATGTACTGTATGCATGATGAGTACCAAGTTGCTTCTGATATTCTCGTTTCTCACTCTATCTCTCTTGTAACGTTGACAGCTTTTCGTAGACATCTCATTTCACATGTTGTAATCTTTCTTTCTTGTGTCTAAGTCAGGGGCCATGTTTGGCACTGATAGCAGAGAGTTAGAATAAATATGCAATAAGTAGTATTAGTAGAGGTTTAGTGATCGTCCCATGCCATAGGTACTTGGTTCGTTCCCTAGTGGAGCCATTGAGATATTTTCCAGAGATCCTGATCTCATTGTAGGTGAGATCGAGTTCCTAGTCCTATCGGAGACATGTTGTAATAGGTAACTGAGGTAGGGTTCTAGGGAAGATACCCTAGTATTTCTCGTGCCAAAAGTACTTGGTTTGCTCCCTCTTGGAGTAATTGGGATATTTTTCCATAGATCCCTGGTCTCATTGTAGGTCGAGTTCCTAGTCTTATCGGAGACATGTCGTAAGAGGTGACGACTGAGGTAGGGTCCTTGGGAAGATACCCTAGTAAATAAAAAGCATCGCACGCCCGAGTGGTTACCGGGCCCAAATTTGGGGTGTAAAGAATAGAACCACTGTTATCTGCCATGCATGTCGTAAGAGGCGACTAAGGAGGTTTGGCTGAAATCGGATGCTCATGTCCTAAACGTGTACAAGTCTGTGCGTTTAGGGGCCTACTAAACCAATGTGCAACGTATACACGTTCTTGGCAAAGATCAAACATATGACAAAGAGTGATTGGGATTGGTCGTGGGAAGAACGCAAAGAAGAAGAAAAGCATTGCAGAAATGGGGGGCTGGTTTTATAAAGTGTTTGACAGAACAATGTAAAGTTTTCTGCAATTTTACACAATTCTACGAGTCCATGGTTATGTATTGATGAAAAATGTTAACAATATTGATATTCCTTAGCATTCAACTTAACTAGTAACGAAACACGTAAAAACAGAGTACTATAGCTTTACAAAATACAGAAACAGTGACGATATACAGCAACGTTTCGACCAAAAGGCCTTTATCAAGCAAACGACACAACAAGAGGTTACAACTTAATTTGTAACATAATATAATCTTGATTTAGCATGTTGATAGCATGTTGTGTTGTGTTGTGTTGTTTTCCTCATACAGAGAAAATCTGCAGTAGACTGGAAGACAAACACTGGATATGATTATGGAAAAGACTCCCTCAAAGACCTAAGCAGAACAGACCAGGTCATTATATTTCGACTACGCACCGGACACTGCAGACTCAACAAACACTTATACAGACTAGGAATAAGTCAAACAGCTCTCTGCCAGTGTCAGCAGGCAGAACAGACACCAGAGCATATCCTGCAAGACTGTCCTCTTCTGTGTGAGCTGAGAAGCAACATGTGGCCACACCCAGTCGACCTGAAAACTAAGCTTTGGGAAACCTGACAGACCTGAAGCTGTCTGCCCAGTTTGTGGTCCACAGTAAATTAAGCGCATGACCAGAGATCGCTGAAGAAGAAGAAGAAGAAGTGTTGTGTTGTTTTTAAAATGAATTTCTCTTGATCTAACAATACTGGAATGCGAGGTCATGCGACGATTGTGGCCTTATTTCCTAGGATTTTTACCTTAGTTCGCTGGCCGTATGTTATCAGAGGCCACAGTTCTGGGGCATATAGGTGCTGTTGGCCCGTCTGCCCAGCGTGTTCGTAGCGTGTTGGACTACGGGTGACTATCCCTCTGTGTGTGTGTGGGTTCAGTTCCAGGGATGGCAGAAAAAGCCACAGATTTCCTAGATTTACGGTGTTCGTGGCACCGAACCGAAGGGTTACGATGTCCATGGCACCGAGTCGAAGAGCTGAAAAGCCCAAGTGCTTCTGGATTGGGAAAAAAAAATAACTGATAGCTCACCAGCCAAAAAAAAAAAAAAATAGGTGCTGTTGACAATGAGAGAGCAGACGGGCTGTCTGTCTCTGCCACCATATCAGGGGCGGTCAGTCAATGGATAGAGTTGACATTCTGAACGCCCTCATAAAGTGTGGTTGCAAAGAAGATTTTAATTTAAACCAATCCACGTCAACTGCTAGATTGCAAGAGCTGGGATTGAAGATTGGAGTGGCCAGAAAAGAACAGCACAACAAGTATACAAGAAGGCTCGGCTCATCAATCAACATCGAACTGGTACAGTTAGTAGCTAGATCCTGTTGGAGATATTGCGAAGGAGATCGGAGCACCTATGAACATGTCCGGAGTGCAATGAAGATATTCCAAACTGAAACTGTAATATATAACTGCAGTGTAAATGTTTCTTGCACATATAATAAAACCACAGTGTAACTTTTCTTTCAGACAATGTGTATTTCTGCTCTGACCAAACTAATGAGGAATTTGGCTCTTGAAGAGAAATCTGGCTCATTGTTTCAAACTGGCAGGTAAAATAGTTTATTTCTGGCTATTCATGTTATGGTTAAAGTGACTATTTTGTAACAGTGACTATATTGTTAGTTTGTTCCACAGAACTCTCTCAGAGAAAACATACGCTCTGAAGATTTCAACGACGAAGATAAAGGGTATTCTCTATCTTGGTTGCCCAAGTTGTGCATACCTATAGTTGCGGAAAGATTGGAAAACCACGAGAGAAAACCCAGTAGATACATCAATCAACACAGAATGAGAGATGTTAGCCGTAACACACTGAGATACATGCTTTGGAGGAGATCGGAGCAATTATGGACATGTCCGATGTGCGATGAAGATGATCCTACAATGAACAATGTCCCACAGAAACTGGTATTGTTAGTATTAGTTTACATTTTATTGCTGGGGCCCTAATCGAGCAAGTAATAGCAAAACTGCTACCTACAAGACATATTATAAGAGGCGACTGAGGTAGTGGCCTAGGAAGCTACCTAGTAAATAAGAAATGCTGCAGAAATCATATGCGCTGGTCTACTTGTAGGTGCATAACTGGCGCAACACAATCGCTTTTAGTAGGGAATGCTAACCTGAAACAAATGCTTGCAGAAAACTGATCTACCATACCGTAAGCGGCTAACATGGTGCAACGACCCTCACAATGAGGAATGGGATAATGGATTCTACGGTCGCCAATCTGCCTCGGAGACTTAGCCACGCAGTAAGAATGTCAGACCTACCATCACGAGGGTGGCCAAAACTTATTGCGGGAAGAGGTCAGCACAAACAAGGAAGCAGAAATCATAGGAATTATATCCTACAGAACTGCCCCCAGTATGCAGACTTGAAAAGAAAGAGGTGGCCCACTTAAACTAACGTCCAAGACAAACTGTATGGTGTGGTTGATAATCTGAGGCAGATGGCTGCCTTTATTAGAGAATCGAAATCCCAATCTAGTGAGAACGAAGAAGAAAGAATCGCTTTTAGGCTCAGATCACATACAAATCAAAAGAGTGGTTATCATGCGGTCGATATGGAGCGCAAGAAGAAGAAGAAGATGAATACACCATTGATGACAAATGGATGCAGTTTCACAAAATATTTACTGTATTAGCAAATATATTGCAGTGTTAACTATACAGGAAACATATTAATAAAAAAAAAAAAAAAAAAAATAAAGTAAAGGAACCCTTTCATACCTCGTGGTATATAGGGCATGAGTGTTATGCCTGTATTTTCATTGACCGTCGGCACACGATGGGTGATGTGGTCAGCATCACGCGGCCGCCTTTACTTTCCCAGAGCATGTCTGGTACCCAGTTGATGCTGGGTCGGCCTGAGAGCCGTCGAGGTCGGGAGAAATTCCACGCGCATTGCGGAGCTGAACCCAGACCACCAGCCTTGAGAAGCGAGTTCACTAACAGCTACACTACAGCGGCTCTCACAGGAACCATATTAGCATTCATTAAAAAATTTACTTGAAATTGAGATAACACAAATCTAACGTACCAAGGTCTTGAACGCTAGATTGAATAAACAAGCCTGACTGCTCTCATGATATTTGTCATCCATTTATGAATACATAAACATTAAGAAAATGGAGATTAGATGCATTGTTTATGTGAAATGTCTGCGTTGAAAACCAGAACAAGTCACCAACATCAGCATGAGAAAGTGGACGAACTTGAATTACATTGAGAAAAAGAGTCACCAACATCAGCATAAGAAAGAAAGTTGGCACAGAACCTTGCTTGAATTACATTGAGAAACAAAGAATGAAGTGGTTTGGCCACTTAATAAGAATGCATCCATACTCCACAGTATACAGTCTTCTATAACAGAACATCGGAAAGAAGGCAAGAGGAAGACCACAAAAAGATGGTTAGATGACATAGCAGAATCCTGTGAAAGGGCAAAAATAACAATCACCCTAGCCACCAGAACAGGGCAAGACAAAAACAGAAAACCACGACACTGGGCAACAACCCGGTAGCAGTGTGACGACACTGGGCAACAACCTGGTAGCAGTGTGACGACAAAAGAAGAAGAAGTTTATTAACTGTTTACAAACTCCAAGGAAGACCACAGAAGATGGATTCAGGATGTAACTGATGGTTTGAACATGATGGCTGCAGAGGCAGGACATCTGGCCTTTGAGAGAGATAAATTCTGGAGGACTGTTGGGGTGGCAAAGTTCTGCTCAGGACAAGGTATTTGATGATGATGATATCCTGCAAGATTGTCATCTGATAAATTAACTGTGGAAAGAACACTGACCAACAGAGACAGACATCCACACAAAGCTGTTTGGAAGCCTTGATGAACTAACAAACACAACAACATACATCCAGAGAACCGGACACATTGTGTAGATATAGAACATCAGCAAACAAGAAGAAGACTACAAACTGGCATCATGACCATTCATGAAAAATCTGTAGTTTTTTTTTTGGTCACATGGTATCCTAGAATAAAATGGTGTACTCTGTTTCACTTCTATTTCTAGCATAAGCCACGATCATATGTTGTGATATATAATTGATCTTTGACAAGAACGACTGACGGCGAACAACTGTTGAAATTAAGCCCCCACTTTGTTTGTGGTACCATACGCAGTGTAGGCCAGGGCTACCGTTTTTATTTTTTTATTTTTCCGATCCAGAAGCACTTGAGCTTTCAGCTCTTGCCCCGGTGACATGAACATCGTAACCCTTCGGTTCGATGCCACCAACACCGTGAATCTGGGAAACCTGTGGCTTTCCTGCCAGCCCGCGGAATTGAACCCGCACACACAGAGGGCTAGTCACCTGCAGTCCAATGCGCTACGAACACGCTGGGCAGGCGGGCTACCGTTTTCTCCTACGGGAAGTGTTTTGAGTCTATCTCGGTGACAGTCAGTCCCTATCACTTCCCTTCTTTCGTACAAGTTCTGTTTGATGATCCGTTTTGCCGTATATTTTGGCTTGGATCTATGCCAAAGAGCCTTTTTTACTGCAACCTTACTGATTGAGTGCGGCATTCCTTCTGCATTGTATACTACAATCGTTAATGATAAACACTCTTTAATGATCTTTTTAATGCAATAGATTTTGGCTTGGATCTACACCAAAGATCACATCCTACTTTGCAAATGACTGGGTGAGGTAGTTCCAGTATAGGAACATTTACAACCCTTCTAGGACTGGTCTTTGCAATGGTCACTGTCCAAGCGATTGTGTTCGAGCTTCTTCTCGACCAGCTGTGCCGGCACTTGCGTACCAGACCGAGATCAATCCGTGGTCCTCACTGAACCGCTCAATCGATAGTAACGACGGGTGGTGTGTACAAAGGGCAGGGACATAATCAATGCGAGCTTATGACTCGCAAGTACTGGGAATTCCTCGGTCATCTAGAAGAATTACAAGCCCCAATCCCTAGCACGAAGGAGATTCAACGGGTTTCCCAACCATTTTGTACCGGGGAGGCATTCACGCTGATTCTTTCAGTGTAGCGCGCATGTGGCCCCGGACATCTAAGGGCATCACAGACCTGTTATTGCTCAATCTCGTGTGGCTAAACATCACTCATCCCTCTAAGAAGTTGCGCCGGCGCATCAATGTAATTCAAGCAAGGTACTGTGCCAACTTTCTTTCTTATGCTGATGTTGGTGACTGTCTTTTCTGGTGGTGTTGATAACTTTTCGCAGGCAGCATATTTCACATGTAGTTATTTTCTGGGACTGCACTTTGCTCATTGTCCATGTTTGGCTCTGGTAACACAAAGTAGGTATGAAAATGCTGTTGATCATCTGTTGTTTAGCTGTCACTGAGATTTTAGGGTGCCTTAATAATGCGACTAGCTGGTAGGTTACAGCTTTTGCTTTTTGCACTCTAACCTCTATCTCTGTCTAATCTTCCATCTTCTGTTGTTGAGCTGTCAGTGAGATGTTTGGATGCCTTAACAATGGGGCTAGCGGGTAGGTTACAGCATTTGCTTTTTGCACTCTAGCCTCTATCTCTCTCTGTCTAGTCTTCCATTTTCTGTTGTTTAGCTGTCAGTGAGATGTTTGGATGCCTTAACAATGGGGCTAGCAAGTAGGTTACAGCATTTGCTTTTTGCACTCTACCCTTACTCTCTCTCTACAGAACTGGCACAACGTATAATCGCTCTTAGGCTAGATCACATACAAAATTTAGGCAGTTTGGAGTTACCCATTGTTCAAGTCGAACTGGATGCCTGAGAGGCAGAGTGAGAGGTGTATTTAATCAGCAAGCCACAGGAACCATCAGTATGCATACTCTTCGATATCTGTTGGGGAGACTGAGCACCTATGGGTCTGCCGGAGTGCAATGACGTCAGTTTAGTAACCAATAACATACAAATCAATTTGTAACATAAAATCAACCATATTTTCTCATTTGTTTCACTTGGGGAAGTGCCTCTCTGAATGGAGGCGCGGCTTCCATGCATGAGGCGTGTTCAATCCACGTAAGGGCAAAGATTTTTTCTGTTGTGGGCATAAAAGACAAATCCTAACCTGAACAGCTTCATGGCGACTGCACTAGCCATGCGGCCATTAAATTCTTCAGGCTCTCTTCCCACCTGTCCTACACTGCCCTTAAAAGCGGTACTACATGCAGTAACAACAGTATTTTTTGTTTGTTTCCCTTAGAACATCAGAGTTGGACCAGCCAGAACTAAGACTAGAATCAAGTAGGACAAGTTTATGTGGTGAAGATGGGGTAGATCAACAAGGAAGCTCAACGGGAACCTGGGCATGAAGCCAGTACATTAGCGTTTTGTACGGATGATTCTCTTACTGGATGTGATTATTGTTATTGGGATGAGAATGGAAGATGATCATTATTTGTTGCAGATTTCAAGTCTGGAATTACTTCAGTTGGTGAGAGCTGTTTGTACTGTTTGTGTTTGTAGATACTGTGAGATGAGTTTGGAGGGTTGTTTGTGTTTGTAGATACTGTGAGAGAATTTGTTGCAGATTTAGTCTGAGAGTTGGGAGGGGTTGTTTGTGTTTGTAGATACTGTGAGAGAGTTTGGAGGGTTGTTTGTGTTTGTAGATACTGTGAGATCATTATTTGTTGCAGATTTCAAGTCTTGAATTACTTCAGTTGCTGAGAGCTGGTTGTACTGTTTGTGTTTGTAGATACTGTGAGAATTTTGAATTCAAGTTTGGTTGAGAGCTGGTTGTTGTTTGTGTTTGTAGATACTGTGAGAAGAGTTTGGAGGGTTGTTGTGTTTGTAGATACTTGTAGAATGAAAAGTTGGAAGGATTCGTTTGTAAAGGATATTCTTAGATTTTAGATCTTGGTAGTGATTGTTTTGATTTTAAGTACTCGTGTGATAGTTTGTGAGGCGTTGTGTGTTTGTAGATACTTTTTAGAGATACATTATTTGTTGCAGATTTCAAGTTTCCAAGTTTTATCGTGCCTAGTTGATGTTGTGTTTGTAGATACTGTGAGAAGAGTTTGAGAGGGTTGTTTGTGTTTGTAGATACTGTGAGATCATTATTTGTTGCAGATTTCAAGTCTTGAATTACTTCAGTTGCTGAGAGCTGGTTGTACTGTTTGTGTTTGTAGATACTGTGAGATCATTATTTGTTGCAGATTTCAAGTCTTGAATTACTTCAGTTGGAAGCTGGTTGTACTGTTTGTGTTTGTAGATACTGTGAGATGATTATTTGTTGCAGATTTCAATCTTGAATTACTTAGTTGCGTGAGAGCTGGTTGTACTGTTTGTGTTTGTAGATACTGTGAGATGATTATTTGTTGCAGATTTCAAGTCTTGAATTACTTCAGTTGCTGAGAGCTGGTTGTACTGTTTGTGTTTGTAGATACTGTGAGATGATTATTTGTTGCAGATTTCAAGTCTTGAATTACTTCAGTTGCTGAGAGCTGGTTGTACTGTTTGTGTTTGTAGATACTGTGAGATCATTATTTGTTGCAGATTTCAAGTCTTGAATTACTTCAGTTGCTGAGAGCTGGTTGTACTGTTTGTGTTTGTAGATACTGTGAGATCATTATTTGTTGCAGATTTCAAGTCTCGAATTACTTCAGTTGGTATTATGCCCGAGTGGTTACGGGGCCCAAATTTGGGGTGTAAAGAATAGAACCACTGTTGCCTGCCACACATGTCGTAAGAGGCGACTAAAGAGGTTTGGCTGAAATCGGATGCACATGTCCTAAACGTGTAAAGTCTATGCATTTAGGGGCCTACCAAACCAATGTGCAATGTATACACGTTCTTGGCAAAGATCAAACATATCACAAAGAGGATTAAAATTGGTTGTAAAGAACGAATGCAAAGAAGAAGAAGACTTCAGTTGGTGAGAGCTAGTTGTATGGTTTGTGTTTGTAGATACTGTGAGATGAGTTTGGAGGTCTTGTTCATATTTATAGATACTGTGAGATGAGTTTGGAGGGTTGTTCATATTTATAGATACTGTGAGATGAGTTTGGAGGGTTGTTCGTATTTGTAGATACTGTGAGATGAGTTTGGAGGTGTTGTTCATATTTATAGATACTGTGAGATGAGTTTGGAGGGTTGTTCGTATTTGTAGATACTGTGAGATGAGTTTGGAGGGTTGTTCATATTTATAGATACTGTGAGATGAGTTTGAGTTAATTGGTTTTTAGAGAATGCAGAAGAAAATGAGTTTGAAGGGTTGTATGGTTTGTGTTGTAGATACTGTGAGATGAGTTTGGAGGGTAGTTCATATTTGTAGATACTGTGAGATGAGTTTGGAGGGTTGTTCGTATTTGTAGATACTGTGAGATGAGTTTGGAGGTGTTGTTCGTATTTGTAGATACTGTGAGATGAGTTTGGAGGTGTTGTTCATATTTGTAGATACTGTGAGATGAGTTTGGAGGTGTTGTTCATATTTGTAGATACTGTGAGATGAGTTTGGAGGTGTTGTTCATATTTGTAGATACTGTGAGATGAGTTTGGAGGGTTGTTCGTATTTGTAGATACTGAGATGATTTTGGAGGGGTTGTTTGTGTGTGCTGATGGAATAGTGTTCAGGGGATGAGTGGGAGATGTAACGTAGAAGACTGAGTGTGGAGATGATGTGTGCTATGAGAAGTGGGTGTGTTGTTCATGTGCTAATACGTGAGAGTGGGTATGATAAAAGAGATGAGTGTGTGATGTGAGAGATGAGTATGGCAGCGATATGCATGCAAGTAATGTGACTAATGTGTGCTTTGAGGAGTGGCTGGTATGTGTACATGCTGATGGATGTGTGTGGGTGTGATGGATCAGTGTGTGGGTGTGATGCTAAAGGCAACAAATTAAGGATGAAGATGTTTGGACCGAAATCACCGTCATCAAATAGTTTGTCTTGAGCAGAACTTTGCCACCCCTACAGTCCTTTGGAAATTTTCTCTCTCATAGGCCAGATGTCCCGCCTCTGCAGCCATCATGTTCAAACTATCAGTTACATCCTGAATCCATCTTTTCCGTGGTCTTCCTCTTCTTCTCTTTGTCTGTATGCCTCCTTCCATGATGGTCGTCTCCAGCCCTTCATGTCTTTTTATATGTTCAAAATATCTCAATTTTCTCTTTCTTATTTGTAGCATCAGCCAGTTTTCTTTGATTTTGAGTTCTTTCTGGATAGATCTATTTGTTCTCTTCTCTGTCCAAGATATACGGAGGACTCTTCTGTAACACTTATATTCAAAAGCACATATGTTTTTCCACAGCCTTATTAAATGTCCAAGCATCACACCCATACGTTACCACTGGAAATATGCATGCTCCTAGTATTCTGATATTTGTTGAACTGAAATACAACATTATATTGCAAACATAGCTTTGTCATATAACATTTCTTGCATTGCCTCCGCAGGTTGCTGAGATGTATATGAAATATAATATACCACTTATATGTCTGCCAATGAGATTGATACATCGTCTGCTGCTGTCGGATTGTCCCGCTACATTATCCAGAATTTGTGGTATCATAAATATGTAAGACTTTGTTTCTAATTATATGTAAGAGATTGTATGTCTTCTTCTGCGTTCTCACTAGATTGGGATTTCGGATTCTCTAATAAAGGCAGCCGTCTGCCTCAGATTATAAGTCACACCATACAGTTTGTCTTGGACGCTGATGTAAGTGGGCCACCTCTTTCTTCTCAAGTCTGCATACTGGGGGCAGTTCTGTGGGATATAATTCCTATGATTTCTGCTTCCCGTTTGTGCCGACCTCTTCCCGCATTAAGTTTTGGTCACCCTCATGATAGTAGGTCTGATATTCTCACTGCTTGGCTAAATCTCCGAGGCAGATTGGCGACCGTAGAATCCGCTATCCCATTTCTCATTGTGAGGGGTCGTTGCCTACAGCCTGATGCATTCATTTTCTGCAAGCATTTGTTTTGGGTTAGCATTCCCTAGCGGACATGTGCATCCAATTTCAGCCAAACCTCCTTAGTCGCTCTTCGACATGCATGACAGGTAACAGTGGTTCTATTCTTTACACCTCAAAATTTGGGCCTTGTAACCACTCGGGCGATATCTATATACAATCTCTGCCCGAGTGGTTACCGGGCCCAATTTTGGGGTGTAAGAATAGAGCACTTTACCTGCCATGCATGTCGCAAGAGGAGGGCCACGCATGTCGCAAGAGGCGACTAAGGAGGTTTGGCTGAAATCGGATTTTGGCTAACCCTTCAGTTCAGTGCCACGAACACCGTAAATCTGGAGAACCTGTGGCTTTTCTGCCAGCCCGCGGAATTGAACCCGCACTCACTGGGAGCTTGTCACTCGTCATCCAACATGCTACGAACACGCTGGGCTGGTGAGCTATCAGTTATTTTTTTTTTTTCCCCAATCCAGAAGCACTTGAGCTTTTCAGTTCTTCGGCTCGGTGTCATGGACATCGTAACCCTCCGGTTCGATGCCACGAACACCGTAAATCTGGGGAATCTGGCGTTTTCTGCCATCTCGCAGAATTGAACCCGCACACACAGAGGGATAGTCACCTGTAGTCCAACGCGCTACGAACACGCTGGGCAAGCGGGCTATCAGTTATATAAGGACTCTCGTCATACCACTCTGGACATGTCCATATAAGATCCGAACTCCTTCTCAATAAATCCAGCAGTGTCCAGCGACCCAACACTTCATGAGATTTCCTTATCACCCATGTCACCATTCGTCTTCTTTTATCGGTCTTTTCGGCCATTTTGATCATTCTGGTTGTGGTATTTAAACAGCCTTTGCCAAGAACTTATTTTATGTCACATCATTCAGCGCCATTTGGAGCTCTAGTGCTTATTCTTCGGCGACGTGTCCGGTTTAAGCCAGCGTTTACTGGGTTCGCTCGCCATCAGCCTTTGGCTGTCCCCAGTCTACCTGTAAGACAGCAGGTTGCTATTTTCTTTTAGGGTAGTTACCCATAGAAAACCCTTTCCCCTCCAGAGTTGTTGAGCGTCATCTGCCCAGGTAACCAGTCTTTTTTTTGACTACTTGGTTTGCCTTCCGTCCAGTTTTGTGTACGGTTTGCTCTGCTAGCCTTTGATTGTCCCCAATCTAACTACAAGGCAGTAGTAGTTCTCTGTGAGTGGAAACATGGTTATTGTTCTCTGGATGGAGACCCATCTTAGAGGTTTGCCACCGTTTTTTCCACATCGCATTTCTTTTGGGTGCACCTTTGCTTGTTTCTGCTTGTGCCCCTTTTCTCTTCGTCACTTGTGCTCACATTGTTCTTCTGGGCGACACCTTACCCATTTCTGTCTCACTGTGCACAGTGCACAGTTTATCACCATTTGATAGGGGCGTTTGCACTTGATTCAGGCCTCTGCTGGGTTTTCCAGTTTTTCTGTGCATTTGGGTGGTCTGCTCACCCCTACGTTGCCACGCCTTTTCGTCGCTTCGTCTGCCCCACCGGTGGATTGTCCGTATGCGTTTGTTTTACTTTGGTGCCTGCTCACCGTGTTTATCAGGTGCTCACATTTACTATGCCTCGGGATTGTCAGGTCACGCAACTCAACTCGGGGTCCCCACCTGCGGGCTCCGAGTTTTGCCCCATCTGGGTCCACGTCTCTTCACTGGATGCACCCCTCATCCCTTTATGTTTATGTGTTCAGCTTTCGAGACGTGCATTAATGGTCAATGGGATTCTGCTCGTCTGTGTTGCAAGCGTATCTCATCCAACGTGACTGCATCTGCATCACTACTTAAACCAGAGTAACTCTTCCTTGATCCCTACCCGCTTAGTCAGACAAGATCGGTTGTCTGTTACCAGGGTCACCACGTGGAGGTGGGGTATGATCTTGATTAGTGCCAGCTCACTAATCCTGGCACCACATTGTCCCTATGTGCCTTTGACCCTGTCACCCTTCAGGTGAGCCTTACCCCAGATTCAGAAGTATTTGTCATTTAGATCCACAAGTAAAGAATAATAATAATTCCTCTCGCTCCGTTATACGTTACATAGGGCCTGCAAGTAATTTCTCCATACCGCTCTATCCTGGGCAACTCGCTCAATCTCCTCCATGGAACTGAGACCGATATTTCCTGCCTCAGGAAAGTTCGTTTCAGGGTCTCCTTAGGTCGACCTCTCTTTCTTGAACCCTTTGCATCCCACTTCAATGCCTGCTTTGATATTCGTTGATCATTTCTCCTCAAGGTGTGCCCAACATATCTCCATCTTCTCTTTCTTATAACAGTTGTCACTAGTGGTTGACCAGACATGTCTCTGATTTCATCACTTCTCCCGAATTCGTTCCATTTTATATTCATTATTTTTCGCAGACATCTATTTTCAAATGCATTCAACTTGCTTTCTATATCTTTAGTCATTTTCCAACTCTCGCTGGCATATGTTAGGATTGATACAACATTTGAATTGAAAATTCGTAATTTAGTTTTAATACTATATAACTTGCAGTTCCATATTTTATTTAGACTTTTAAAAGCTGATGTTGCTTTGCCAATTTGTATCATAAGTAAAGAATGGTAGGTTTGAAAAATCTGGCCAGCAATGGCGGAATGCGGGAGGACCATTCAGAGTCAAAACGGTTTGATTCTGAACACGACTTTGCTAGCGCATTCCGCCATGTTTGGTCGGGTATTTTCCGGTTTCGTTTGCCGAGCTACTGAGTTAGTACTTGAGCAATGCTGTGAGCTGTGACTGTTACATGGAATGCTTTTTGCTGTGTCAACTGTGCGTTTGTTGTGTGTATTCAGAAAATGGCGGACAGCGGTTATGCGAACAAGCTCAATCTGCCGTATGCAGTTATATTGCGAGTGCAGAAAGCTGGATTTTGTCGTGATTGATGTCCCTTCGACAAGAATTGCAATTCAAGTGGTGAACAGTTTTGTGTTGCTACATTCGCGACGGCCATATGATAGTATGCAGTGCAGGTTGCTTTTTGTGGCGGTACAACTGTTTCATTCTGGAATTAGTTCACACAGGAAACTTTTCACAGGTGTTAGCATTTCGTGTGATATTCATTGGCACAGGAACGGAGCAATTATGGGGTGACCATTGCAGTGAAGTTGGAACCGTACTTATGAACTATGAACTAGGATTGAATTAAGTGGACATTTATTTATTTAGACTTTTAAAAGCTGATGTTGCTTTGCCAATTCGTATCATAAGTAAAGAATGGTAGGTTTGAATTAAGTGGACATTTATTTAGTCTCTTGTCTTATGTGCATTTGAGCATATCAAGATTTGATGATGATTACTATTCATTGCTATATCTATCGCCCACAGATTCCGAGACGCTTTCGTATCCTTGAAGTCCAACACCAAGAAATCCCATATGCTATTTATAAGCTGTGCCACTATAAGTAACCACCAAGTTGTATCAGCGTTCAAGGGAACTGACACATTTAATACTCTTCTGCTTGACGTGTTGGGCATGTTTTGGCAAGGTCAGTTTGATGTCTTCTGTTTTGTAAAGTTACTTAATTCTCATGTCACATGGAGAGAATCAACATCGAACTGGCGTGTTGGGCCGCTGGACGCTGCTGGATTTGCTGAGGCGGATATCGGAGCACCTCCTATATGGACATGTCCGAAGTGCTATGATGATAGTCCTCATATAACAGATAACTGATAACAGAAAGAAAGGATAAAGAGATACTGCTAAAAGTTTGAGCAAATTTTTTAAGAATGATTTTTCTGACCAACACTATGTTACCAGTGTCAAACACGACCAATAACAGCAGCTAATGAACGGAACAACACCTGCTATTAGATTTATTGAAAAACAGAGACTCAAATGGTTTGGCCACTTGGTCAGAATGAACCCGAATACACCAGTTGCAAGAGCATACAACCTGAAAATGGAATCATCAAGAGGAAAGGGCAGACCAAGAAAAAGATGGGTGGATGGAGTTACAGACATCTTAAAACTCCACAATATCACACCATATCAAGCGACCGAGCGTGCATTATCTCCGAAACCGATCATCAGTTAAACCTGCTACGCCTAGCGGCAAAAAAGCAGAGGACAAAAGAAAGAAAGAAAGAATGAACGGAAAATCATAACGCGGAGATGAGGTGTCTTAGAAGATCTGCAGGTTTGTTAATACATCTGGCCAACGCTATGTTACCATTCTCAAACATCGCTAATAACAGCAGCTAATGAACGAAAAATCATAACGGCTGAGATGAGGTGTGACCAATAAGAGACAAAATTAGAAATGAAGAAATCAGAAGACTGGATGTGAAACCAGTCATGCAATTTGTACAAGAACAACAGATTAAGTGGTTTGGATACCTGACAACAATGTCCTAGTATCGGTTAAAGTACAGAGCAAGAGGAAGACCACACAAAAGATGGAGTGATGGCAACCATAACAGCTTTAGGAAAATGAATATCAGTTTACAAAGTGCCTTTGAACAGGCAAACACACACACACACATGACCCCATTGTTAAGGCACCCAAAAATTTCACTGATAGCTAAGCAACAGATCATCAACAGCATTTTCATAACTACTTTGTGTTACAAGAGCCAAACATGGACAATGAGCAAAGCGCAGGCACAAAAAATAACTACATGTGAAATATGCTGCCTGCGAAAAGTTATCAACACCACCAGAAAAGACAGTCACCAACATCAGCATAAGAAAGAAAGTTGGCACAGAACCTTTCTTGAATTACATTGAGAAACAAAGAATGAAGTGGTTTAGCCACTTAATAAGAATGCATCCAAACTCCACAGTATAAAGAGCTTCTACAACAGAACATCAGGAAAAAAGGGCAGAGGAAGACCACAAAAAAGATGGACAGATGGTATAGCAGAATCCTGTCAAAGAGCAAAGATAACAATCACACAAGCCACCAGAACAGCGCAAGACAAAACAGAAAACCACGACACTGGGCAACAACCCAGTAGCAGTGTGATGACAAAAGAAGAAGAAGAAGTCCACTGTATTGGAGTAACATTGCTCTTTGAGGTGCACTGTCTGTTGGTGAACTGCTTATGTGGCCGAACCATTTAATTTGTTGTTTCTTAATGAAATCTAGTACTGATGTTGCACCCACTTTTTCCCTGTTGTCTTCATTTCTCAACCGGTCTCTTCCTGTTACACCCAGCATTCTGCGTAGACACTTCATCTCTGTCGTGACTAGTCTCTTCTTGTTACTCCCAGCATTCTGCGTAAACACTTCATCTCTGTCGTGATTAGTTTTCTTCTTGATACTCCCAGCATTCTGCGTAAACACTTCATCTCTGTCGTGACTCATCTCTTCTTGTTACTCCCAGCATTCTGCGTAAACACTTCATCTCTGTCATGACTAGTTTTCTTCTATCACTTGTTGTCAGTGTCCAGGTTTGGCACTGATAGAATACTGTTGGGAGAAAGATTGTTTTGTGCAATACTCGTTTAATGTTCATAATGACTTTTGCATTTTAAAATTGGTGCCATTCGTCCTATGATTTAATTTACTTTATTGCATCGATGTTGGATTTCGTTAGTTATTCGTCGATAATAACTATTTCTGTGTTTTTATTTTTGGGAACTAATATTGCCTAGCAGGTTGCTCTTTTGCAGCCAATGTCAAGTTAAGAAAGGTACATGTTTTGTAAAGCTATTGTGTTGTGCTATATTTAGGGTATTTTTATTGTTGGGAGCCTGGTGAAGAGTCCTAAGCATGTGTACAGTGCATGTTATGATGTCCCATATCTAAATGGCCTAAATACGAAGAATTGACTTCATTACACAAGGTTTGCCTATACTGCTCCGTCCCTGTCAACAGAAATGGCACGCCACCTGCGAGAGAGTGTTGCTCAAAGCACGAACTCCGTAGCTCCAACAACAATCCTAGAAACCTGTCTTATATGAATAAGTTTCTTCTGCTTGAACGCTCCATATCGACCACTTTTTAACCACTCTTTGTGATTTGTATGTGATCTGAGCCTAAGAGCGATTTTACTTTGTTACAGTTATGCGCCTACAAGTATGTCAGCACATCCCATTTCTGCAACCATTTTAATTTTCTAGGGTACCTTCCCCAGACCCCTAACTCAGTCACCTCTTACGACATGCCTTGTAGGCCGCAGTGTTACAATTCTTTGCTACTCTTGAAAGCCCTGACAGCACAATAAGTTTAATTTATGCAATTCGGTTAATGTGAGAGGCCTCTGTGACTAAGCGGCCAAACCATTTGCAGTGTGTTCTGAAGGTCATGGGTCCGAATCCGAACCACATCACTCAGTTTGCACGTATATTTTTCCATTATTCTTTTTCATTCGCTTGCTATCAAATCGGGTATAGTCATGGCACATATTGTGGCACATCTGATTGATTTTTGCATGAAGTCTTGATTTCCTTATCACCAGTGCCTCTCACCATTCAGACTAGCCTTATTCAGAACAGCCTTATTCAGAACAGCAGCTGAAATGATCCTAGAGAGAAGAGGCGCCTCATGCAACAAAGTCGTGATATTCACCGATGCTGTCTCGGTCATCACAGCACTAAAAAGTGCAGACAAAACAGCTCAATGAGCTGAAAGCGATCCTCGGTGTACTAGTGAACTCACTTAAACGCACCGTCATTCAGTGGATACCTTCACACTACAATATAAGCGGAAATGAACAAGCTGACAAGCTAGCTAAAGAAGATGAGCAACTACCGCAGACTGATCACAAGATCAGCTATGAGGAGGCAAGAACAACCATCGGTTGGCAGCAACTACCGCAGACTGATCACAAGATCAGCTATGAGGAGGCAAGAACAACCATCGGTTAGCAGTATAAAGAAAAATGGTCAAAAGACCACCCACAACACAGATGCTGGGATGGATTCTATTGTCTATTCCGTAACGAACAAGTTGCTATATTCCGCCTCCGTACTGGCCATAACAGGCTTCGGGCCCACATGTTCAACAAATTCAAAATTGGCACAACTAGCCTGTGCCACTGCGAAAAGGCGGACATGACGGTAGAGCACATACTGCAAGACTGCCAGTTGTTAGCAGACCCGAGAAGCGAAACCTGGCCCGATAACACAGAGCTTCACGAGAAGCTGTACGGAGAGACAGAGTCCCTAAAAACAACAGTACAATTCATGATAAAATTTGGTTCATCAGTCTAGGCGGGATCGACAGAGAGAGAGAGAGACTAGCCTTATTCTATGATTTTAGATGTACTTAGAAACACAAATACAGTCTCAGAGTTTCCGTTAGCCCAGCCGTGCATCATATGCACATCCAAATTTTTCATGTGTTCTTCTCTTTTTTGTTCTCGTTATATGAAACTTACTCCATTTGTTCTGTAGTTATGTTATGTTATGCGATCAATGGCATGGCACATTGGGCATTCCCATTCATGCTCTGTCCTCCGCTGCAGCAGCCATCCCAAAGTCCATTTGCTCACAGTACCCATGAGAAGTTGATTACTATATCTTCTCTCTCTACCACGAAGACGACACTGTCTGGCATGTCCATACTTAACGCCTAATTCTCAAACTCGTTCCAGTGTCTGAGACTTGCCCATGTCACATAATTGAGAGCGTACCGCATTGATGATATTGGCTCTGTCCATACTTCTGCCTGCTTGAGTCGGAGTTCTGTAATTATGATTGATATATCGATTATTTTGTCCTCTTTTGTTTTGCAGGTCGTATGTTTACAGACAGGAAACGTAAATCTGACTCGCTGTTTAGTTTTCGTCTACCATCCCACTTAGAGGGCAAGTTGAAGAACAATTCTCTGAGTATATATATGGGCCCAGCCTTTATTGGACTGGCATACCGTTTCCTGAAAGAGGTGTGTGTTTCATAGATGTAATATTTGAGGTTGAGGCACTAACCTATCCAGAGATGGACATACATTTAATCTAGGGTTAAATTTTAAATGTAAAATTGTATTTATAAATTGTTTTAACCCTTTAGTTGCTAAGGATGTGTATAGACGTTTTTCACATTCACTGCTAAAGACGCATTAACACGTCTATGCTCATCATCATCATCATCATTGGCCTCTTTGTCTCGGGAGACAATAGGACTTGCGTCACGTAGTATGTTCTGCGCTGGATCACAACATTTCTTGTGGCTGTAATGGCCTATTCTGGAGTGGCAAGGACCACATTTGCTGCAGGTAAAACTGGAGACCTGGAGCTGATAAAACATGTCTGAGCTAAAGACGTGTTAACACATTATTCATTTCTACTGTCACTGCTATAGGCGTACATTCACGTTGTGACCTAGAAACAAAGAGTAGCTATTTTTAGCTCCATCTTCGGAAAGCATGGAGCATTGAAAGGGTTAAATGTAAAATTATATTTATAAATTCTTTGAAATGTTGCCTGTGTGGTACCGGGGCCTGCAAAGGAAGGCAAAGAATAGTACCACTGTGACCTACAAAGCATGTCACAAGAGTCGACTGATGTAGAACCTAGGGAAGCTACCTAGTAAATAAAAAGCATAGCAGAAATCGGATGTGTTGGCCTACTTGTGGCGCATAACTGGCACAGCGTACAATCGCTCTTAGGCTCAGATCACATACAAATCACACAGAGTGGTTTAACAATTGGTCGATATGGATCGTTCAATGAAGAAGATAGACATTTTAAATGTAAAATTGTTTGAGAAATGTCATAAAAATTTCAACTATATTTAGAACTGTTCTTCTTCTACGAACGCTCCATAACAACCACTTGTCAAACACTCGGTGTGATTTTTATGTGATCTGAGCCTAAGAACGATTGTATGCTGTGCCAGTTATGCGCCTACAAGAAGGCCAGCACATCTGATCTCTGCGCTGCTTTTTATCAACTAGGCTAGCATCCCTAGGGCCTACATCAGTTGCCTCTTACAACATGCATTGTAGTTTACAGTGGTACTATTCTTTGCGGCCCCGCACCACACGGTCGTTTAGGACTGTTAAAACTTATTTTTCTCATGTGAGAAGCAGAAGGAAAAACCGTAAGATATGAAAAATAACTGTCATAATCTCAGATAATATTTAGAAGAAACATTTTTTCTTTCACCAGACACAGAGAGAAGGAAAGAGAGTTCATCCTGTCCAAATTGAGGTAGGTCGCTATTTTTCATTTTCAGTTTGGAATATTTTTAATGAATTCCGGACATGCTCATAGATGCTTCGATTTCCGTCGCAATATCTCCAGCAGCGTCCAGCGCCGAACCATACCAGTTCGATGTTGATTGATGAGCCTACTCATATACCTGTTCGCCTGTGTGTTGCCCAGACTGCAAGGAGCAAAGAATAGTAATACTGCTACCTACAAGGCATGTCATAAGAGGCGACTGATGTAGGACCTAGAGAAGTTACCTAGTAAATAAAAAGCATCGCAGAAATCGGATATGCTAGCCTACCTTTAAGCACATAACTGGCACAACATACAATCACTATTAGGCTCGGATCCGCCCGAGTGGTTACGGGCCCAAATTTGGGGTGTAAAGAATAGAACCACTGTTACCTGCCATGCATGTCGTAAGAGCGACTAAGGAGGTTTGGCTGAAATCGGATGCATGTGTCCTAAACGTGTAGAAGTCTATGCGTTTAGGGGCCTACCAAACCAATGTGCAACATATACACGTTCTTGACATAGATCAAACATATCACAAAAAGTGATTAAAATTGGTCGTAAAGAACGAACGCAAAGAAGAAGAAGGAGGCTCGTATCACATACAAATCACAAAGAGTGGTTAACAAGTGGTCGATGTGGAGCGTTTAAAGAAGAACTATATGTTTCTTAAGTTTCAACTATGACATGGAGAAGATATAGACAGAAGAGAACCTGCAGGGAAAGAGAAGTAGGGGAAGGCCAAGACAGACCTGGAGAAGAGAGCTGGAGACTGATACATGGTGTTCAAGATAATTGCAACCCCATTGACAAATCGAAATTTGCCAGATAACCTATCGCGTTGTGTTTATTTACTATTTAAACCGGTTCGGACTAGTTCGTCCTACGTCACATTTGTTCATTGCCTCTTCCCGCACTACAATTATACACCATCACACAACCTTGACCTATACTACGTCATAACTGAACCTTCTCATTTCCATACATATATGACAGATTAGCTCCATTCATAGGCTGCTTGTAAGTTGAACACCCTGTATTAAAAGGATAGCTAAAACATGGAAAGACTTGAAAGGTATGGCAGGAGAGAGGAAGAGCTGGAAGAAGTTTATTGAAGACCTGTGCTCCATTGGGAAGTTGGGTAGTACGGATGGGGTCCTGTTATTTCCTCTCCTATTCTGAATTTGGTAGTAGTAGTATTTACCACTTATATGATGGTATGTTTCCTAGTAGTAGTATTTACTACTTATATGATGGTATGTTTCCTAGTAGTAGTATTTACTACTTATATGATGGTATGTTTCCTAGTAGTAGTATTTACCACTTATATGATGGTATGTTTCCTAGTAGTAGTATTTACTACTTATATGATGGTATTGTTTCTAGTAGTAGTATTTACTACTTATATGATGGTATGTTTCCTAGTAGTAGTATTTACCACTTATATGATGGTATGTTTCCTAGTAGTAGTATTTACCACTTATATGATGGTATGTTTCCTATAGTCTGTCCATTAATTCGTGAGCACGTTTGAAATTGATTTTCTTGAAAACTACCTGTTGGATCTCAGTGATTTTTGCAAGCAGCCTTAGAATATCCATGACGCTAGAGAAATATTTTTTCCAAGAAAATTTGATGTAGTTTGAAATATTTCTTCTTCAGGTTATATTAAAATCAACCTCACCAGATTGTACACAATAGTAACAGATTTACGGTACACAGACGCGTTGTTCTAAAAATACATTATGGTAACATTGAAATATCGTGAGTTTCACGAATTCCGTGCACCTAACCCAGTCGACTTTGAAAGCGGAAAGCATATGACGTTATAATTGGGATACCATTGTATAGTTATAGGCGTATCTCGCTATTTGTATGAAGCTATTGTATCATATTTGTTGGCTTATCAAAACTGACATTGATATCACATTCATAATGAGTCTGAAGTGCACATTTATAACAATGCAGAAGGTTACAGTTTTACTATACCAACACTTCCGTAGGGAATCTAAGAGAGGTCATCTATATTGTGATATTCATAACCCTGAGAAACGAGCGCAACTGGCGCTTGGTCTGAATAGAGAATCCTTTTCCGATGGATTAAACAGGACACAAAGTGCACTAATGTCAAGCAAGGAAGGAAAAGAATAATTGCGACTTTGACATAGATGTCATAAGACGGGAGCTCTTGAAAATGTTTCCGACAAATCAACTTGTTACTCTCAGGAAACTGAAATTAAAACTGCAATCAGATTGCAGCATAGACATTTCTAAAAGTACTCTATGAAAAATTGTAAGAGCCACCGGCTTCACCTTCAGAAAACTATAGGCGGCAGGAATATTATTTGTGAAAAGCCACATTTAATTGCTGCCCGAGTAAATACCTGAGGCAGATCCGTGAGCGGCGGAGGCAATGCTATGATATTGTATATTTGGACGAATCCTGGGTCAATGCTCACCACACCAATGCTAAAGAATGGCAATCAGTAGACGGTGAACAGAAAAGAAAATACTAGCAGCAAAGGCCAGCGTATTATACTAACACATGCAGGAAGTAGTGAAGAAGGTCTTGTCCATGACGCTGGACTTATTTTCCAATCAAAAGTTCGACGGTAGGGACTACCACACAGAAATGAATGGACATATTTTCAGGCACTGGATGGAGAAAGATCTACTTCCAATTCTAAACAGACCATCATGCTTGGTAATGGATAATGCATCCTATCACAACGCAGTATCAGAAGACAAAGTACTAACTGCATCAAATACAAAAGATCAAATTAGGACTTGGCTTGCTAAGGAAAATGTCAGCTTCGATGATACATATTTGAAACTCGAGTTGTTGCACCTGGTGAGGATGACAAATAAGACAAAGGTGTTTCATATTGACAAAATCATTGCGGAATACGCCACACGTCTTTGCGACTACCTCCATATCATGCTCACCTCAATCCGATAGAGCTTGTCTGGGCTAAAGTAAAGGGCAAGTTGCCGAACAGAACAGGTCGTTTAAAATGTGTGATGTTGAAGTTCTGACACGTGAGTCCTTCTCAATGATAGACATGCAGTTCTGGAAGAAGTGTGTTGAACATGTGCTCGAGAGGAAGGCAGTACTGGCACCGAGATGGATTACAATTTGTCCAGCCAGTAACAATTATCAACCTCATGGAATCGTCAGATTCGGGATGATACAAATCATATTTTGATTACAGACTGAGAAATAGCAACGTATACATTTCCATATCCAAATGCGTCTACCATCATACAATTTGTGGTGAAGTTAAGACACCCTGGGGTCTAATGGTGACCGAAGGGAGGACTAACTGTTGCATATTGTATCCAAGTTCATGATTGCACATAAAGGGCAACACACTTAATTACTTGACCTATCAAGTTAATATGGAGATACACCTATGAATAGAATTGACATGGACAAATTCTATTGATACTGTAAAATCTAAAATTTGAGCCCCGTATTTGCAATTGTCATAAAAGATCAAAGGAATTTGCCGATGTGCAAAATCCGTAGCATCTATGGACTACTGGTTAGCTTTATTTTAGCGTCATGGATATTCTAAGGCTGCATGCAAAAAATCACTGAGATCCAACAGGTAGTTTTCGAGAAAATCAATTTCAAACGTGCTCACTAATTAATGGACAGACTATAGTAGTAGTATTTACCACTTATATGATGGTATGTTTCCTAGTAGTAGTATTTACTACTTATATGATGGTATGTTTCCTAGTAGTAGTATTTACCACTTATATGATGGTATGTTTCCTAGTAGTAGTATTTACCACTTATATGATGGTATGTTTCCTAGTAGTAGTATTTACCACTTATATGATGGTATGTTTCCTAGTAGTAGTATTTACCACTTATATGATGGTATGTTTCCTAGTAGTAGTATTTACTACTTATATGATGGTATGTTTCCTAGTAGTAGTATTTACCACTTATATGATGGTATGTTTCCTAGTAGTAGTATTTACTACTTATATGATGGTATGTTTCCTAGTAGTAGTATTTACCACTTATATGATGGTATGTTTCCTAGTAGTAGTATTTACCACTTATATGATGGTATGTTTCCGTGCCATTCTTCCTCTTTTTCCCTACTTTACAGATTCCATACTATTTAGGTTAAATATATTAATGATGTTCCATATTGATGGTGATGGCTCCTCATTTACACATTTCATTCATACAGCCGCAATATATTAAACCACCAATGACTTCGTTTATACATGTTTATTTTGATGTTAGTTGTTTGGACAATCACAAACACGGCTATCTGTGTTGAATGTGTATATTCGTCTCTCTATGTTTACTAACGCTGCTACGCCGTCGCAACACAAAACTACATCGATTAGTTTTACTACGTCAGGTCTCGTTTAGTGTTGTCACTCGGCTATACTGAACAGATGCAGAGCGCGATCGCAAACACTACAGTCACTTAATAAAATATCTAAATATCTACAAACTACACACTAAAGCTAACTGTCTGGTCCATCAGCTACCTCCTGGGGGGGGGACTGGCTTCTACAAGGGGAAGAGGGAGAAGACTTTTAGCAATGTGGATCACTTGTCTTTACTACCTCTGTAATACCGCTTTTTCGGGTGGTATAGGACAGGGAAGTACATGCCAAAAAAAACTAATTGACCGCACTGGGGATTGAACCTGATTATCCTGTTTGGGAGCCATGCTCTAACCCTTGGGACAGAAGCTTGTGAATACCTTATCACACCTGTGTGGTGCTGGGGCCCGCATGGGAAGCAAAGAATGGTACCACTGCGACCTACCAGGCATGTCGTAAGAGGCGACTGACGTAGGGGTCTAGGGAGGCTACCATAGTAAATAAAAAGCATTGTAGAAACCAGATGGTCTGACCTACCTGTACGTACGTAACTGGCATAACGTACAATTGCTCTTAGGCTCAGATCAGATACAAATCACACAGGGTGGTTAACAAGTGGTTGATATGGAGCGTTCGAAGAATAAGAAGAATACCTTATATGTCAACTATGACTTGAAGACGGTATGAGGATGGAGGTTGAGACCGTTACAGCAACCCTCTAATGTATATCTGGGACTCCATTTACTAGGGGCCATTTTTGTTTTTGACTTTCAGTCGCTGCTTTGGAAGATCCAGAATGGGAGGTTGCTGTATTTTTTTTTTTTTTGGTCCGATCCAAAAGCACTTGAGCTGCCATGGACATCGTAACCCTTCGGTTCGGTGCCACGAACACCGTAAATCTGGGAATCTGTGGCTTTTTCTGCCATCCTGCGGAATTGGACCCACACACACAGAGGGATACTCACCGTAGTCCAAGCGCTACGAGCGCACTGGGCAGACGGGCAGGTTGCGGTATAAGTGGATGTCGTCAATAGAGCTTTCCAACCTCCAGAGAGTCACGAGGATATCTACTGTCCAGAGCATGCTGGTGTTCGCTGCAAAGACGAACAGGCAGACTTGCATTAAACACATCTATTGTTGGGAGTTTAGGATGGATACGTGGGGAGAGAAGCGTCTGTAAAGTAAAGGTAAAGGAACCCTTTCATACCTCGTGGTATATAGGTCAATACAGTGTTAGGCCTGTATTTTCATTGACCGTCGGCACATATTGGGTGATGTGGTCAGCATCACGCTGCCGCCTTACTTTCCCAGAGCATGTCTGGTACCCAGTTGAGGCTGGGTCGACCTGAGAGTCGTCGTGGATGGGAAAAACGAGAAAAAGGAGAAGCGTCTGGCCGAATGAAATAGAAGGCGGCTCTCATGCGGCAGGCCCATGTTTAATCCGCAGTAAGGCCACAGATTTTTTTCTGTTGTGGGCATAAAAGAAAAATCATAACCTGAACAGCTTTGCCGCGACCGCACTAGCCATGCGACCAATAAATTTCTCAGTCTCTTGTCCCACATGTCCTAAAAGCAACACTACAGGCAGTAGCGATGAGAGCGCGTAGCGTAGTTGTTAGTGAACTCGCTTCTCAAGGCTGGTGGTCCGGGTTCAGCTCCCATAGTGGACGTGGAATTTTTTCCGGACCGTGGCGGCTCTCAGTGCGCGCTCCTCTTCTGTTTCTTGGTAGGTGAGGACACTAAAATTAAAGTTGAATCTATCCAGCGATTTAAGGAGTTTGAAATTACACGTTGTACGAGTAGAGCTGGTTGTTTGAGGGCAGAGGAGCAGTGTGTTTAACCAGCGAATAATCTCAGTATGCACACTTCAACATCTGTTGGGAAGACTAAGCACCTATGGACATGCCCGGAATGTTGTGACGTCAGTTCAGTATCCAACACCTGTACCAGTTATATGAGGATAATCATCACTAGCACTCGACACGTCTGTAGGTGCTCGATCTCACCTCAACAAATCCAGCAGTGTTTTTTAATTCACCAACACTTGTAAATTCTTCCTATTGTGATCGATATAAGGGAAGACTACAGTAAAACTATATAGGAATGTCGAAACATGTAAAACTATATAGCAATGCGGAACATGTAAAACTATATAGCAATGGCGAAACATGTAAAACTATATAGCAATGGCGAAACATGTAAAACTATATAGCAATGGCAAAACATGTAAAACTATATAGCAATGACGAAACATGTAAAACTATATAGCAATGGCAAAACATGTAAAACTATATAGCAATGGCGAAACATGTAAAACTATATAGCAATGGCAAAACATGTAAAACTATATAGCAATGGTGAAACATGTAAAACTATATAGCAATGGCAAAACATGTAAAACTATATAGCAATGGCAAAACATGTAAAACTATATAGCAATGGCAAAACATGTAAAACTATATAGCAATGGCAAAACATGTAAAACTATATAGCAATGACGAAACATGTAAAACTATATAGCAATGGCAAAACATGTAAAACTATATAGCAATGGCAAAACATGTAAAACTATATAGTAATGGCAAAACATGTAAAACTATATAGCAATGGCAAAACATGTAAAACTATATAGCAATGGCAAAACATGTAAAACTATATAGCAATGGCGAAACATGTAAAACTATATAGCAATGGCGAAACATGTAAAAACAATGTACTTATCTAGTTGTATGTTGCTGTGTATTGTTATTGTATTTTGTTAAACTACAGTACTTTGTTTTTATCTGTTTCGACACATTCTGATCTAAAAGTTAATTGCGTATCCTTTACAGGACTTTGCGAATCAACGCCAGCTTTTTAACGCTGTTTGTGATTTTTCTAGGAATTATTACATTCAGTAGTTTGCCATTGCTTTCTGAACGGGTGGTGCCATCGCCTTTTGTAAAAATCCACGTGAAACAATTTGCAACCAAACAGTCCGCAGCGTGATTCAAACTCAGAACGTTGAAGTTAATAGACCAAGTCTCTATCCCTAAGCCACAGACGCCACCGATTCTGATCTAGAAGACATAAATATATATCTCATGTCGCCCGAGTGGTTACCGGGACCCAAATTGGGGTGTAAAGAATGGAACCACTGTTACCTGTTACGCATGTCGTAAGATGCGACTTAGGAGGTTGAAGGTGGGGCTAGCTACCCCACACCATAAAAACACTAGATGGCTACAGAACGGAGAGCGAACGAAGTAAACGCTGGCTGAAACCGGACACATTGTCAAAGGATAAGCACCAGAGCTCCAAATGATTCTGAAGATGTGACGTAAAACACACTTAAGGCTGCATGAATCAGATTTCCACATGAATATAATTTAAGGGGAGATCTGGTACATTGATCTGGGCGGTGATCGCGAGAGAGAGGGATATCTCATGTTTTTGTGTATGTTTCTAATGTAGCAAATTGTAGCTTGACTTGATGTTCATTTTGTTTCCATTTCAGGAAGTTAAAGAGATATATTTGCAGTTTTTGGTTCGAGAAAACTTCCCAGAATTCATGCAGCTTGTCAACAAAAACATCACATGTCGCAAGATCCGAAATTAAGTGTACGTGATCACAGACAGAATCTCTCACGAGAAAATGCCATATTGTTAGAGCAGTGTGACGTAACTCATTGCATACGAGACATCTTTTAAATGCTCAAAATGCTCGCTTGGACGAAACGTCACTTGAATGACATGTACTATTTCTTGTGTTTCCATTACATTTCATTCCTATTCGACTTTTACATTAACCCTTTGAACCCTGGCCACCTATACCTTAAAAATCCCCCTTCCCCGGAGCTCCTGGGCAAAAACAACCCACATCAGAGTTATATTAAAACACAATAATTTAGCACTCTTAAATGCTCTATAATTTGTTATTGACTTACCCTATCAACTCCGTTATTCCTGCTTATTATATATTTGCAGAATACTAAACTTTAAAATTTATTTTACTTAATATGTGGCACGCCACAAATACTCCTGTGTATGAAGATTTTTCTCCATACTGAACATATATAGATCAATCGATTAAAACAATTCTTTGTCGGCTAAATGATCATCGTACTCACTTTCTAAATCCTTATCAGAATAATCACATTCCGATCGAGTGATTACTGGGGCCCAAATTTGAGGTGTAAAGAATAAAACCACTGTTACCTGCCATTGCATGTCATAAGAAGAGACTAAGGAGGTTTGGTGGAAATCGGATGCACATGTCCTGAACATGTAGAAGTCTATGCGTTTAGGGCCTACCAACAATGTGCAACGTATACACGTTCTTGGCAAAGATCAAACATATCACAAAGAGTGATTAAAATTGGTCGTAAGAACGAACGCAAAGAAGAAGATCACATTCTAAGTCTAATTTATCTTCAGATTCATTTAAAACAAGTTCAACATCTTGCTCTGTTATGCTTTTAGAATGACCATTTCCGAAAATTATCTTTTTAACATGCAAATACTTAACTAATTATCTTATAAGTACCAAATAAAATCACACAACAGCAACCACCATCTTGCTAAACCATGTAGAACACATGGGTTGTGTTTGACGTCACATTTGTACACAATTTATTTTCAAATATCGAAAAAATAGTGAAAAAATATTCTCCGACCGATATATCGGGAGCTCGGGGTATGTAGTGTTTACATTCAATCCCAAAATATCGGGGGCACGGGTTCTAAGTAAAGTAAAGGAAACCTTTCATACCTCGTGGTATATAGGACAATACAGTGTTAGGCCTGTATTTTCATTGACCGTCGGCACACGATGGGTGATGTGGTCAGCATCACGCCGCCGCCTTTACTTTCCCAGAGCATGTCTGGTACCAAGTTGAGGCTGGGTCGACCTGAGAGCCGCGCGGTCGTGAAAATTCCATACGCACCGCGGGAGTTGAACCCAGACCACCAGCCTTGAGAAACGACTTCACTAACAACTATGCTACCGCGGCTCTCCGGGTTCTAAAGGTTAACTGAAAAGTTCTTAAAAGTGAAGTGTAAACGATAACGAATACGTTATCAATGTGGTTTATGCTAGAAGTAGAAGTGAAAGAGTTAAACATTCATTCTAGGATACCTTGGGATAGAAGTAAACTAGAGATTTTGTATCAATGGTCATGATCACAACACTGGGCAACAACCCGGTAGCAGTGTGCAACAACCCGGTAGCAGTGTGGCAACAACCCGGTAGCAGTGTGGCAACAACCCGGTAGCAGTGTGGCAACAACCCGGTAGCAGTGTGGCAACAACCCGGTAGCAGTGTGGCAACAACCCGGTAGCAGTGTGGCAACAACCCGGTAGCAGTGTGGCAACAACCCGGTAGCAGTGTGGCAACAACCCGGTAGCAGTGTGGCAACAACCCGGTAGCAGTGTGGCAACAACCCGTAGGTAACAACGGGCAGTGTGGCAACAACCCGGTAGCAGTGTGGCAACAACCCGTAGCAGTGTGGCAACAACCCGTAGCTGGAGCAACCGGTAGCAGTGTGGCAACAACCGGTGCAGTGTACGACAAGAAAGAAGGTCATGATGCTAGTTTGTTACGAGTTAATAAACAATGTATCGAATCACAATTTTGTTTATGTATTCATAAGCCCTCGGCGTGTTCGTAGCGCGTTGGACTACGGGTGACTAGCACTCTGTGAGTGCAGGTTCAATTCCGTGGGCTGGCAGAAAAACCACAGGTTCCCCAGATTTACGGTGTTGTGGCACCGAACCGAAGGGTTACGATGTCCATGGCACTAAGCCGAAGAGCTGAAAGCTCAAGTGTTTCTGGATCGGGGGTAAAGTACATTCATAAATGGATTATCAATATCAAGAGAGCAATCAGACTTGTTTATTCAACATATTGTTCATCAAGACACTTCATAATTTGTATTTTTGTTCTTCCAATTTCAATTTACAAGTGCAAAGCAAAAGACCATCCACGCAAAAGGTGGACCTTAGAAATAACAGGCAGTGAAAAACACTATTTATGAAGCGCACACAAAAACCTGTTCTAGAAATTTCTTTTAAAAAGTTTTACAGGATGGCATTGTTAGTCCCAATTCAAACCCCCAATCAGCTTGTGTGGTGCTGTGACCCGCAAGGGAAGCAAAGAATAGTACCACTGCAGCCTACAAGGCATGTCGTAAGAGGTGACGGATGTAGGATCTAGGGAAGCTACCCTAGTAAATAAAAAGCATCGCAGAAATCGGATGTGCTGGCCAACTTGTAGGTGCATAACTGGCACAATCGCTCTTAGGCTCAGATCACATACGAATCACAAAGAGTGGTTTAACAAAGTCGATATGGAGCGTTGAAAGAAGAAACCACTAACCTGGAAGACCAGAAAGCCATATTTGGTCAGGACCTTCTCAGTGATCTGGGTGACCCAGTCAGGAACATAAGTTACCACCACCCTAGTCCACTGAGAGCCCCGGTAGCGTAGTTCTTAGTGAACTCGCTTCTCAATGCTGGTGGTCCGGGTTCAACTCCTGCAGTGTGCGTGAAATTTTTCCCAACCGCGACGGCTCTCAGGTCGACCTAGCTTCAACTGGGTACCAGACATGCTCTGGGAAAGTAAAGGTGGCCGGCGTGATGCTGATCACATCACCCATCGCGTGCAGACTGTCAATGAATAATACAGGCCTAACACTGTATTGCCCTATATACCACAGTGTATGAAAGGGTTCCTTTACTTACTTTACCCTAGTCCACTGTATTATTGTAGTCCACAAGTCTCCCCACCACTACAAGGTAATATCTTCATGGAGAGACCTGCTTTGCTAACTATATTTTAACTTTGCATTCATGTAGATTGACTTTCTCAGAGCAACATTTTCATCACAGCCAGCCTGAAACACTCTTAACGCCTTACTGGTTCTCAAAGCTCCTTCAAAGCCTTGTTCTTCTTCTTCTTCTTTGCGTTCGTTCTTACGACCAATTTTAATCACTCTTTGTAATATGTTTGATCTTTGCCAAGAGCGTGTATACGTTGCACATTGCTTTGGTAGGCCCCATAACGCATAGACTTCTATACATTTAGGACATGTGCATCCGATTTCAGCCAAACCTCCTTAGCCGCCTCTTACGACATGCATGGCAGGTAACAGTGGTTCTATTCTTTACACCCCAAATTTGGGACCCGGTAACCACCTTGTTCAAGGACGCTTTTTATTTACTAGGGTAGCTTTTTTATGACCCTACCTCAGTCGCCTCTTACGACATGCCTTGTAGGTAGCATTGTGACTATTCTTTTCTCCTTATGAGGACCCGCAACATACGGCGAGAATGATCCCAGTTCTATTACCATATCGCGCCTATAACAACTGACAACCCAGGTGCAGAGCCTTAGGAAGACCAAGAGCCTGATGAATAGATAGTATGACAGATATCCTGTGCCAGCAAAGACTTAACAACTAGAGATGCAACACACCTGACATAGGATAGAAAACTGAAACTCCCCACGATGCTTAAAGACAAGAAGACAAGACTTCTTATAATCTCGTGATTTCTTTTTGTGTCATTTTCATTGTTGTTAAATAACCAACTCTGAAGTAATGCAACGTGCAAACTTGCTTTCCATCATAGGCATGCTCAGCAGTAGAAGACTAAGATGGTTAGGACATGTGAGAAGAATGGACAATAGCCACATACCCCAACAAGTGTTGTTCTGTGAACTTTCGGAGGGAAAGAGGCACCAAGGAGGCCACTGAACAGATATATAGGATGTCACAAGGCCTCATTGAATAACTTTTCTATCGGTCCCAGCACATGAGAAAAACTAGCTAATGACTGGGTTGTGTGGAAAGCGATATTGCGCAAAGGAGCAGAATCTCTTGAAGAGAGACTTAGGGATGAGCTGAGAGACAAACTCAAACTCAGAAAGTTGTCACAGTAAAACACTTGTCAATTGACCGTCTGTCTCTTCTTCTTCTCTTCCACCATTTACTTTTTTATAGAAGTGTTGTGGGGAAACGTAGTGATCTTGTGTGTGCTTGTTCTTCTCTTCCACCATTTACTTCTTTATAGAAGTGTTGTGGGGAAACGTAGTGATCTTGTGTGTGCTTGTTCTTCTCTTCCACCATTACTTCTTTATAGAAGTGATGTGGGAAACGTAGTGATCTTGTGTGTGCTTGTTCTTCTCTTCCACCATTTACTTCTTTATAGAAGTGTTGGGGTGAAACGTAGTGATCTTGTGTGTGCTTGTTCTTCTCTTCCACCATTGACTTCTTTATAGAAGTGTTGGGGGAAACGTAGTGATCTTGTGTTCTGTTAACTGTTTCCATCCAGTCTTCTTATGAATGTTTATCTATTTGTGTCTTTTGTGTCCCTTTTCTTCTCTTCCACCATTTATTTTTATAAAATAGCATGTTGTTTGTAAAGCAGAGATCTTGTGTGTAACTTTTCATTCTTTTCTCCATTATTTTAATAGAAGTGTTTGAAACTTGTCTTGTGTGTGCTTCTTCTTTTTTATTGTTTTGGTACTTCTTTTGAGAAGTCATTGGGGTGAAACTAGAAGATGATCTTAGTAGTTCTGTATAACTGGTTTCAGCATCCAGTCTTCTTCTGACTTCTTCATTTCTAATTTTGTCTCTTATTGTCACACCTGCAGCTCTCTAAGACACACATCTCATTGATTATGATTTAATATAAATATATAAAGTAAGGAACCCTTTCATACCTTGTGGTATATAGGTCAATACAGTGTTAGGCCTGTATTTTTCATTGACCGTCGGCACACAATGGGTGATGTGGTCAGCATCACGCCGGCGCCTTTACTTCCCAGAGCATGTCTGGTACCCATTTGAGGCTGGGTCGACCTGAGAGCCGTCGTGGTCTGGAAAAAATTCCACGCACATTGCGGGAGCTGAACCCAGACCACCAGCCTTGCCAAGCGAGTTCACTAACAACTGCGCTACAGCGGCTCTCAATATAAATATATACATATACATTATTGTTTGTTACATAGCCAAGATATTAAAAATATGTAACTTTTCAGTTTATTTTTTTTCATTATTGTTAATAATATTATTTGAAATTTTTGTCTTGTCAGGACATCATCTTCTCTTTTATTGTTTTGGTATTCTTCTTCTTTGAGAGCTCCATATCGAGCGCGATGCCAGTTAACCTAAGAAAGATGTGCCAGTTATGCACCTACTAGTAGACCAGCTCATCCAATTTCTGCGACACTTTTTTTTTACTAGGGTAGCTTCCATCGGCTGCTTACGATATGCCTTGTAGGTCGCAGTGTTACTATTCTTTGCTTCCTAGTGAGACCAGCAACACATGCAGAACCTAACAAAGACAGACAAACTAGACAAAGACAGGACAAACTAGACAAAGACAGGACAAACTGTACAAAGACTGGACAAACTGACAAAGAAGGACAAACTAGACAAAGACAGTACAAACTAGACAAAGACAGGACAAACTGGACAAAGACTGGACAAAGTCAGGACAAACTTGACAAAGACAGGACAAACTAGCCAAAGACAGGACAAACTAGACAAAGACAGGACAAACTGACAAAGACAGGACAAACTAACAAAGACACACACTAAAAACAAGTGAAAGAATAAGCCAAGATTATCATTCGACTGATACATTTACTATTTTATTTCTGCCACACAATCCACTTCTTGGGTATATAGACATAAACTTTGTAACTTTTGTTTAATATGGCTTATGTTTGATTTAATTTGTAAATGGAGAACTACATGTGAAATGCGATGCCTGCTAAAAGTTACCAACAACACCAGAAAAGACAAGAGTCACCAACATAAGCATAAGAAAGAAAGTTGGCACAGAACCTTGCTTGAATTACATAGAGAAACAAAGAATGAAGTGGTTTGGCCACTTAATAAGAATGCATCCAAACTTCACAGTATACAGAGTCTACAACAGAACATCAGGAAAGAAGGCGAGAGGAAGCCACGAAAAAGACGGTTAGATGGCATAGCAGAATCCTGTGAAAGAGCAAAAATAACAAGCCACCAGAACAGCACAAGACAAAAACAGAAAACCACGACACTGGGCAACAACCCGGTAACAGTGTGACGACAAAAGAAGGAGATTATACATATACAGAGGATGGAAAACTCGATAGAGAAATAGAGACGAGATGACAAAAAGCAAATACAGTGACCTACCAGCTGGCACCATTACTACAACACCCAAAGATCAAGATGGAAGTAAAAAGACAGATGATAAAAAGTATTTTTCGACCAACACTTTGTTACCAGCTCCGAACTTGGTCTCTGACAGCAACACATCACATAAAGCTCACCACGTGTGAAATGAAATGCTTGGGGAAGGCAGTGGGGATCACCAGGAAAGATAGACAACGAAACGAGGACATTAGAAGAGAGGGCATAATCATGCGAATACATCGAAATATATCAGAACAGAGTGATAACTGGCACCGAATACATCGAAGATATCAGAAGCAAGTGGGCATAACTCATGCACTGAATACATCGAAGATATCAAACAGAGGATAACTTCATGCACTGAATACATCGAAGATATCGAAGCAGAGGGATAACATGCACTGAATACATCGAAAGATATCAAAGCATGGGCATAACTTCATGCACTGAATACATCGAAAGATATCAGAAGCAGAGTGGGCATAACTTCATGCACTGAATACATCGAAAGACAACAAATGCAGTGATTTGGACATTTAATAAGAATGGAATACAACCAACTACAAATAACAGCATACAATAAAAGAGATCAGGTACTAGAGCCAAGTGAAGCCCAAGAAAAGATGGATAGACAATATCAAGACCACACTAAATAAACACAGATATTACTTAACAAGGGCGACTCATCTAACACTGGAACGCAAATTAAAGCTCCCACCCCTACGCTTAACGGCAAGAGTGGACAACCAATTCCATCATCCACCTGAGGGAAAGACAAGGTACAATCAGTATGCACACCTTTCGACATCTGTTGGGGGAGACTAAGCACCTATGGGTATGCCCGGAATGTTGTGACGTCAGTTGAGAATGGTTTAGAAATAAAGACATCAGAAAAAGTGGGACAACATCAAAAGGATAGCCAACTACATCTTCCACCTGGGAATGGACAATAGACATACACTGTTTAACTCCAGATTGATTGATTGATTGATAGGACCATTATCATTACACTACGGTGAGTAACCATGTGTGATAATAATATTTAACTCAAATATAAAGGCTGTCCTTTTATATGGGGGCGTGATATGGAGAACAACTAAGGGGAACACCAACAAGTTGGAGACATGCATCAATAGATGCCTGCGCAGATTAACTACTAGATTGCGGGAGCTGGGTTTGAAGATTGGCAAGAAAAGAACAGTACGACAGGTATACGAGTATACTCATCAATCAAAATCCAACTGGTACGGTAATTCGCTGAACACTGTTGGAGATATTTCGAAGGAGATCGAAGCACCTATGGACATGTCCGGAGTACAATGTAGATATTCCAAACTGAAACTCCATCAGCGGCCACAATGGTTCCACATTAAATGGTTCGGCCACATAAGCAGATTACCAACAGACAGTGTGTCTCAAAGAGCAATGCTACTCCGATATAGTGGATACAAAGCAAAAGACTGGCCACGTAAAAGGTGGACCTCAGAGATAACAGAAGCGACGAAAGACACTATGAAGAGCACACAAGGGCTCCTTCTAGAAATCTCTTCTTATCCTGACGCTGTGAGACAAACCTGGATTAGAGAAAGGAAAGAGTATACCGCCTAACTTAGTTCATAGTTCATAAGTTCATAAGTTCATAAGTACGGTTCCAACTTCACTGCAACGGGTCACCCCATAATTGCTCCGTTCCTGTGCCAATGAAATATCACACGAAATGCTAACAACTGTGAAAAGTTTCCCGTGTAAACTAATTCCAGAATGAAACAGCCGCGTACCGCCACAAAAAAGCAACCTGCACCGCATAATATGCATATGGCCGTCGCGAATGTAGCAACACAAAACTGTTCATTACTTGAACAGCAATTCTTGTCGAAGGGACATCAATCACGGCAAAATCCAGCTTTCTGCACTCGCAATATAACTGCATACGGTAGATTGAGTTTGTTCGTCATAACCGCTGTCCGCCATTTTCTGAATACACACAACAAACGCACGGTTGACACAGCAAACAGCATTCCATGTAACAGTCACAGCTCACAGCGTTGCTCAAGCACTAACTCAGTAGCTCGGCAAACGAAACCGGAAAATACCCGACCAAACATGGCGGGAATGCGCTAGCAAAGTCGTGTTCAGAATCAAACCATTCTGATTCTGAATGGCCCTCCCGCATTCCACCATTGTTGGCCAGATTTTTCTTAGTATACATTGCGACCTAAACGCTTCCGAATGTAAAATAGATTGCGTAGCGAAAAGGTTAACCACTTACGTAAAGAAGAAGACGAACCGATATCAGAATACTCAAACACAGCGTTTTGCAAAACTGCGGTCCGCGGACTTCCTAGTGTCCGCGAGGTACTCACAGGAGGTTCTCAAGAGTTTGAATAAATATTATAATTTTTGATATTTCAAACAGAAAAATACATTTTAAAAACATGGATGAAACAGTGGTAAACTAGTTCCTAGCTTTGCTGAGAGAGGCAAGAAATATAGGTCTCAGTTCCATGGAGGAGATTGATCGAGTTGCCCAGGATAGAGCGGTATGGAGAAATTACTTGCAGGCCCTATGTAACGTATAACGGTATTAAACTAGTTCATAGCTTTGCTGAGAGAGGCAAGAAATATCGGTCTCAGTTCCATGGAGGAGATTGATCGAGTTGCCCAGGATAGAGCGGTATGGAGAAATTACTTGCAGGCCCTATGTAACGTATAACGGTATTAAACTAGTTCCTAGCTTTGCTGAGAGAGGCAATAAATATCGGTCTCAGTTCCATGGAGGAGATTGATCGAGTTGCCCAGGATAGAGCGGTATGGAGAAATTACTTGCAGGTCCTATGTAACGTATAACGGTATTAAACTAGTTCCGCTGCGAAATCAGAGGAACCGGATCAGACCGGAGTCTGGGATCTCGAGAGAGAGAGAGAGAGAGGAGTCTAAATGTCTGACAGGATAAAATAAAATATCATTTGACGTTTCCTACAGTCTGAGAACATTATTTACTATTGTAACACAAAGATAATTCATTCCTGTCCACTTTCATATATAGAAACTTTTGATGGCCCGTGGCAGCGACATGTATTTAAAACAAGGTCCGCGTCAAAGTTTTGGAACCGCCGCTATAACAGACTCGTAGGTGCACAATATCCTCCAGCAGATGTACAATAGTGTACATGTTGATAAATAATTTTCGGATCAAATTTTGAATAAAATTAAGTCCACAAAGAAAACATGAGAAATGAAAGTGGAGCATAAAAGACATTGATATTTACAAAACTGCTATTCTAAGTTTGTGTTTATAATTGCATTGTAGGAGATCATCATGGAGATTGCAGTCGTGACAGTGGCATATAACAGTGTTATGTTATTCTGGACCTGAGCAGAAATAGAACATAAAATAGGTTACACAAGACAGGCAGCAATTTATCAGTACAATGATCTTCTTCTTTTTCTCTTAACTTTCCTTGAAGTATAAGGTATCAACAATATTCCTCCAGGATCTGGTGCTTCCCATACGGTTCTTTTTTCCGATCCAGAAGCACTTGAGCTTTCAGCTCTTCGGCTCAGTGTTATGGACATCGTAACTCTTCGGTTGGGTGTCACGAACACCGTAAATCTGGATAACCTGTGGCTTTTTCTGCCAGCCCGCGGAAGTGAACCTGCACTCACAGAGAGCTTGTCACACCGTCGTCCAACGCGCTACGAACACGCTGGACAAGCGGGCCCTCTATGGTTCTTAAAATCCCTTACTCTCAACCTAAATACTACGTGCACTGCAGCTGAGATCTTCCTGTGTGTGAAAGAGATCGGAGCACACATGGTTACTCACTGAAGTGCAATGATGAGCATCCTATCAATCAATCAATCAATCAATCAATCAATCAATCAATCAATCCCTCCATAAATAGAACAACACCGTACACAACATTACCTCATTCCTCTGAACTACTGACAGTTGAAAAGCTAGTCCACTTGTCCTTCCTCGGCGCCAGAAAACATGTCAGTCCAATTAAAAAAAATATTGATGGGACGCATATTATAAGTAATTTCCAGAGTAGCGAGTAGTTACCTTCTGTAACAAGAATGATAAAGTTGTGTTAGTATTACCTTCTGTAACAAGAATGATAAAGTTGTGTTAGTATTACCTTCTGTAACAAGAATGATAAAGTTGTGTTAGTATTACCTTCTGTAATAAGAATGAGAAAGTTGTATTAGTATTACCTTCTGTAACAAGAATGAGAAAGTTGTGTTAGTATTACCTTCTGTAATAAGAATGAGAAAGTTGTGTTAGTATTACCTTCTGTAACAAGAAGGAGAAAGTTGTGTTAGTATTACCTTCTGTAACAAGAATGAAAAAGTTGTGTTAGTATTACCTTCTGTAACAAGAATGATGTCTGTGGTCTAGGGGATAGTGACTCGGTCTATTAACCCCGACGTTCTGAGTTCGAATCACGCTGCGGACAATTTGGTTGCAAATTGTTTCACGTGGATTTTTACAAAGGACGATGGCACCACTCGTTCAGAAAGCAATGGCAAACTACTGAACGTAATAATGCCTAGACAAATCACAAACAGCATTAAAAAGCTGGGGTTTGATTCGCAAAGTCCTGTATAGGATTTGAAATTAACTTAACAAGAATGATACAGTTGTATTAGTATTACCTTCTGTAACAAGAATGATAAAGTTGTATTAGTATTACCTTCTGTAACAAGAATGATAAAGTTGTATTAGTTAGTATTATCTTCTGTAACAAGAATGATACAGTTGTGTTAGTATTATCTTCTGTAACAAGAATGATACAGTTGTATTAGTATTACCTTCTGTAACAAGAATGGTAAAGTTGTATTAGTTAGTATTATCTTCTGTAACAAGAATGATAAAGTTGTGTTAGTTAGTATTACCTTCTGTGACAAGAATGATACAGTTGTGTTAGTATTAGTTTCCAGAGTAGTCCGTAGTTACGTAATTGGAATGTATGGCGAGAGAGAAAGGGATGGAAGAATTTTGTTGAAGATCTGAGCTCCGTTGTGAGTTGAAAGATGATGAAGGATATTCAAATTAGCTTCCACAGTAGCCCGTAGATACCTTCTGTAAGGAGAATTATAAAGTTGTTTTGGAGAGTTTTTTTTTTTAGGGGGAGGAGGTTATTGGTTATTGGTTACTAAACTGACGTTATTGCGCTCCGGGCAGACCCATAGGTGCTCAGTTTCTCCTCACAGATATCGAAGAGTATTCATACGGATGGTTCCCATGGCTCTCTGATTAAACACACCTCTCACTCTGTCTCTCAGGCATCCAGTTCTACTTGTACAACGGGTAACTCCAAACTGCTTAAATCGCTGAATCTATTCAACATATATTTTAGTGTCCTCATCCAACAGACAATCGCGAAGAGACCAAAGAACATCCCCTTATCCATCTTCAACTCCCCAACAATCGATGCTGTTGATGCAAGCCTGTCCACTCTCTCATTACCGTAAACACCCGCATGCCCAGGACAGTATATCTACGTAAGCCGCTAAAGGTTAGAAACTTCTATAGACGACATCCACTAATACCGAAACCTGCCCTTCTGGATCTTGTGAAACATCGACTGAGAGTCAGATACAACAACAGTCCCAGTAAATGAAGTCCCAGACAGCCAATGGAGGGCAGCAGTAACGGCCTCAACCTCCATCCTCATACTAGAAGTAGTTGTACTGTACGCTCCACTTCGCTTTGCAACAACCCTACCATGCGCATTAGCCAAGAAACCCCAGCCTGACTTCTCACCACGATGAACGGTAAATACAACAACATCATTATCCCTTGCATTATCATACAAATAACAAATAAATATACACAAACTTCGAACAAGACAAAACAGAGTGAAAAGACATACGTACAGAAAACTTAAGATTGATGAGACACGTTTGTGGACATCCCAGAGACTCTCTTTCATACCCTTTTAACCCGGTCTGTGGCATAGGCACTCAACCAACTCATGCCAAGTCTTCATATCTCTAGCTATCTCCTGCAGCTCCCTCCAGCTCTTCTTTATAATGTTGATCTCTGCCTCCACATCTCGTCTCCATATATTTCAAGGCCTCCCCTTCTTTCATTGCCCCTGTGGGTTCCAGGAAAGGTCCCTTCTTGTTATATTCCCCTAGGGTTATCTCAAAGTGTGTCCTATTATTAGTGCATGTTAACCCTACAGTGAAGACAGGGACACACACAAATGGTTAACTGAGACAGCGTTGTCCACAAACCTAAAGAATTCACGGGCGTTCGTATGTTGGGGACGTACTCATACGATAAGCGTAGGCACTTCGGTGAGTTATCATCTGTGCTCCGATCTCTTTCAAAGGATTGAATCTGGATGTCTGCGCATGGAATGGGTGGACATCATTCGGAGATCACATCTCAAGAAAATGACTTGACTGTACACGCCTGGACATGCTAGAGTTCGGGGTAACGAGCGTGCTGACTTTCTTGCAAACAATGCCCCAACTCAAGCAGGCAGAAGAATGGACAGAGCCGATATCATCAATGCGGTTAGTTAATTGCATATCCTTTACAGGACTTAGCGAAACAACCCCAGCTTTTTAACTCTGTGATTTTTCTAGGCGTTATTACGTTCAGTAGTTTGCCATTGGGTGGCGTCTGTGGCCTAGGGGATAATGACTCGGTCTATTAACGTTCTGAGTTCGAATCACGCTGCGGACAGTTTGGTTACAAATTGTTTTGCGTGGATTGTTACAAAAGAACGATGGCACGACCCGTTCAGAAAGCAATTGCAAACTACCGAACGTAATAATGCCTAAAAAATCACAAACAGTGTTAAAAAGCTGGGGCTAATTCGCAAAGTCCTGTAAAGGATATGCAACTAACTTATTATTTTAGTTTGCTATTGATTTCTGAACGGGTGGTGCCATCGTCCTTTGTAAAAATCCACGTGAAACAATTTGCAACCAAACTGTCTGCAGCGTGATCAAACTCAGAACGTCGGGGTTAATAGACCGAGTCCCTATCCCGTAGACTACAGACGCCACCCATCAATGCGGTACGCTCTCATTTATGTGACATGAGCGAGTCTCATACACTGAAACGTTTTGGAGAATTAGGAGTTAAGTTTGGACATGCCAGACAGTGTCGTCTTCGTGGTAGAGAGAGAAGGTATACTAATCAGCTTCTCATGGGTACTGTGAGCTAATGGACTTTGCAATCGCTGCTGCAGCGGAGAACGAAGCACGAATGGAATGCCCAATGTGCCGTGACGTCGATCGCATAACATAACATAACATAGCATCTCTTTCTTACACATTATGATCTCAAAAGCAGTGCACGAACTCTGTAGCCCCGGCGAGGGTCCCTGATGTAACTTTGAAGAAGGTAAAATATTTAGAGGAAATTTAATTTTAGTCTTTCTAATGAATTTTGACTGGGCAGCGGCTTTCCAGCCTGCTCTTTCCTATTTTAAACTGCCAATGTTAAGTGCTCCTCTTGAACACGGGACCAACGCTTTATCGTCCGTTTCTGAAAGGACTAGAAACTCGACCTCACCTACACTGAGATCAGTGATCTCTGGAAATGTATCTCGATGGTTTCACAAGAGAGCGAACCAAATACATTTGGAACAAGAGACCAGCCTCTAGCCTCTACGCCACTAAACCTCCTCAAATCTTATTCAGATAGTTACAGATTTCTGTAAACACTAGATTAACTCCTTCGCACTCCTGTGACGATATACCGGCCCACTGTATTTTTTAATAGGACGCAAAGCCATCATACCGGATAATTTTGTAAACATTGCAAAGTAAATTCGTCCTGAGGTAAAAAAGATATTACGGCGTGATAGGGTTAGGGTTAGGGTTAGGGATAGGATTAATTTGCCTGTGTGTTGTCGGGGCTCACAGGGGTAGCAAAGAATAGTAACACTGCAATATGAAGTGAAATTTGGAATAAATGACTGTCCTTCACTTCATATGAATCACAACCAATTATCAATTACGTAATTCCCGATCAGTGACAGATTATTGATTTAATAAATCGCCTGTGTGCTGCCCGGGTCTACAAGGCGAGCAAAGAATAACAAAACTGTGACCTACAAAGCATGTCGTAAGAGGCGACTGAGGTAGGAGCCTATGGAATCTACCCTAGTAAATAAAAAGCGTCGCAGAAATCGGATTTGCTGGCCTACTTGTAGGTGCATAACAGGCACAACGCACAATCGCTCTTAGGCTCAGACCACATACAAATCACAAAGAGTGTTTAACAAGTGGTCGATATGGAGCGTTCGAAAAAGATGAAAGAGTTAATTTAAAATTGTCTTACCTTGCTGAATTGAGCAGTATTCACCTTCGAGGCCTTCTGGGCACGAATAACAGATCCCTGAACGTTGTAAACAGCTTCCCTGAAAACATTGTCCTTTGCAATGATATTGACATCGAAACCCATATAAGTTATTTCCACATCCTCTAGTACATTGCCCTGTAGCATGGTTACAAATGTCTCCATCATTGCAATCACATATTCCACTGCACGACAGACCAAAAGTCCTGTCTGGACATACTGTTTCTAAAAATAGACCCACAAAAATGATACAACTGTTTTTCTAAAATGCCAAATAAAGACATGACTGATAGATGTTTTGCTGTAAATATAACAATATTTAACAATTTTTTTGCTTCCTCTTCTTCTTTCAAAGTTTCCAGACACTGACTTGAATATTTCTAAAGTAGTTAGTGGTCAACTTGAGTCTGTGTACATCTCCATATATCTTGTCTTGGACTGACATCGATTTGTATACTTCTAAAGTAGTTAGTGGTCAACTTTAGTCTGTGTACATCTCTATATAGCTTGTCTTGGACTGACATAGACTTGTATACTTCTAAAGTAGTTAGTGGTCAACTTTAGTCTGTGTACATCTCTATATAGCTTGTCTTGGACTGACATAGACTTGTATTTCAAAGTAGTTATATCAACTTGGTCTGTACATCATAGCTTCTTGACTTACATCAATTTGATATTCAAAGTGTAGGTCAACTTGAGTCTGTGTACATCCTGATCATCATCATCATCAAATAGCTTGTCCTGAGGAGAACTTTGTCCCCTAACAGTCCTTTGGAATGTCTCTCTCTTATACGTCAGATGTCTTACCTCTGCAGCGGTCATGTTCAAACCATCAGTTACATCCTGAATCTTCTTCTCCGTGCCGTCCTATGCTTCTCATTGTTGGGATGCCTCCTTCCATGATGGTCTTGGACTGGCATTGCGTTTAGCCATGTTGTTTTCTCATCTCCTTGGATGTTGGACACTTGCATGATCTGTGGCTCTGTCATCGTGTTGGTGCATATGTCAGTAGAGCCTATTTTGTACTTGTTAAACTGATGGTACAGCAGTCTATTTATCCCAGCAGGTAGCTGGAAGATGACAACCTGTTCTGTTTGGGGTCTCTGTGGCTGAGTGGTTAAGCCCTTTGCCTTGTGAGTCGAAGGTCGTGGGTTCGAGTCCGGACCGCGCCGTTCTGTTCACGAGTGCAGTTTTTTCCAGAGATCCCTAGGATTGTTGCTGGAGCTACGGAGTTCGTGCTTTGTGTAATACTCTCGGCAGGTGGCGTGCCATTTCTGCGGAGAGGGACCGTGCCATATGGGGTAAAACCCGGTGCAATGAAGTCAATCTTTCGGCTTTAAAACCCTTTAAAACCCTTTTAACCTGTTCTTCTCTATTGAATTCTTCTCTTTCTATATGGCATAGAGGATCTCTCACTAGTTTGTCCTATAATTGAACAATCAAATACCGAAGAAAGAAGCGTCTGGCGGAATGGGTTAGAGCGCAGTTCTCATGCAGGAAAACCCGGGTTCAATTCACGGAAATGCCACGGATTTGTTTCTGATGCGGGCAGAAATGAAAACTCCTAACCTGAACAGGGCAAATACAAATAAGATCCAGACCTTTGTCAACGGATGTTTTCGACGGATTCTCAGATTGAGATGGTATGATAGAGTTACAAACACGGATCTGTGGATAAGAACAGGGCAGGAACCTATGATGACACAAGTCAAGAGGAGAAGATGGCGATTGATAGGCCATACCTTGCGGAAGACACAGTCGAGTGTCACTAGACAGGTGCTCGAGTGGAACCCGCAGGGAAAACGAAAAAGAGGACGCCCTAAGCAGACTTGGAGACGAGATCTTATTGAGGAGCTGAAAAGTGCTCAATTGACCTGGGAGACCATAAAAAGAACAGCCAAAGACCGAGAAGAGTGGCGAACAACTGTTGAGTCCCTATTCTCCACGAGGAGCGGAGAGGATTAATGATGAACCTAAACAGCTTTGTGGCCACTGTACTAGCCATGCAGCCATTAAACACCCCAGGTTCTCGTCCCACCTGTCCTACACCGGCCTAAAAAGAGGTACTACAGACAGTAACGAGTTTTTTTTTAAAATACGGAAGTTTACAAAAAGATCAAGAAAATGGACGCCTTCTTCTTCTCTTTTCTAATCTTGTTTTACCCCACAGTGTCAGGATAAGAAGAGATTTCTAGAACGGGCTTTTGTGTGCGCTTTTCTAATCCTTTTCGTCTCACAGTGTCAGGATAAGAAGAGTTTTTTAGAACGGGCTTTTGTGTGCGCTTTTCTAATCTTTTTTGTCTCACAGTGTCAGGATAAGAAGAGATTTCTAGAACGGGCTTTTGTGTGCACTTTTCTAATCTTGTTTTCTACAGTGTCAGGATAAGATGAGATTTATAGAACGGGTTTTTGTGTGCGCTTTTCTAATCTTGTTTTGTCTCACAGTGTCAGGATAAGAAGAGATTTATAGAACGGGATTTTGTGTGCGCTTTTCTAATCTTGTTTTGTCTCACAGTGTCAGGATAAGAAGAGATTTATAGAACGGGTTTTTGTGTGCGCTTTTCTAATCCTGTTTTGTCTCACAGTGTCAGGATAAGAAGAGATTTATAGAACGGGTTTTTGTGTGCGCTTTTCTAATCCTGTTTTGTCTCACAGTGTCAGGATAAGAAGAGATTTATAGAACGGGTTTTTGTGTGCGCTTTTCTAATCCTGTTTTGTCTCACAGTGTCAGGATAAGAATAGATTTATAGAACGGGTTTTTGTGTGCGCTTTTCTAATCCTGTTTTGTCTCACAGTGTCAGGATAAGAAGAGATTTATAGAACGAGCTTTTGTGTGCGCTTCTAACGTGTTTTTCTCGCCTCGTGTATCTCTAGAACACTGGTTTTTGTGTGCGCTTTTCTAATCCTGTTTTGTCTCACAGTGTCAGGATAAGAAGAGATTTATAGAACGGGTTTTTGTGTGCGCTTTTCTAATCCTGTTTTGTCTCACAGTGTCAGGATAAGAAGAGATTTCTAGAACGAACTTTTGTGTGCGCTTCGTAAACAGTGTTTTTCGTCGCCTCTGTTATCTCTGAAGTCCACCTGTTGCGTGGACGGCACTTTGATGTCTGTTGCTAGTGATATATAGAAGTAGTGCCATGAGAGTGTTATTATACAGTATTGAGTAATGGACAATGACTCACAATATCATACACCAGTTTAAGACATTCCAGAATTATTGTCTAAGATGAACTTGAAAATTTACTGGCCAAATACAGTAGTCTTCTTTCTTCTTTGCGTTCGTTCTTTACGACCAATTTTAATCACTCTTTGTGATATGTTTGATCTTTGCCAAGAACGTGTATACGTTGCACATTGGTTTGGTAGGCCCCTAAACGCATAGACGTCTACACGTTTAGAACACCTGCATCCGATTTCAGCCAAACCTCATTAGTCGCCTCTTACGACATGCGTAGCAGGTAAATAATAATAATTTATCTCGTACCGTTATACGTTACGTATGCCCTAGCCTGCAAGTAATTTCTCCATATCGCTCTATCCTGGGAAACTCGCTCAATTTGCTCCATGGAACTGAGACCAATATTTCCTACCTCTTTCAGTAAAGTTCGTTTCAGGGTCTCCTTAGGTCGACCTCTCTTCTTGAACCCTTTGCATCCCACTTCAATGCCTGCTTTGATATTCGTTGATCATCTCTCCTCAAGGTGTACCCAACATATCTCCATCTTCTCTTTCTTATAACAGTTGTCACTAGTGGTTGACCAGACATGTCTCTGATTTCATCACTTCTCCTGAATTCGTTCCATTTTATATTCATTATTTTTCGCAGACATCTATTTTCAAATGCATTCAACTTGCTTTCTATATCTTTAGTCATTTTCCAACTCTCGCTAGCATATGTTAGGATTGATACAACATTTTAATTGAAAATTCGTAATTTAGTTTTAATACTATTTAACTTGCAGTTCCATATTTTATTTAGACTTTTAAAAGCTGATGTTGCTTTGCCAATTCGTATCATAATTTCTTTTTAACATTTCCTGTGCAATCAAAATTGCTACCTAAATAGTTGAACTGCTCTGTTATTGTTATCATTTTAGATTCCAGTGTGATATCTGTATTACTTGCCATAGGTGTCTTCATTATATCTGTTTTTTCATAGCTTATCTGCAATCCAACTTTTGATGCTATAGATGACAAGTTGTCTGTTTTTCTTTGCATATCTTGGTTGTTTCTACTTAACAAGGCAATATCATCTGCAAAATCCAAATCTTCTAGTTGACTATTTTCTACCCAATCGATGCCAGTGGCAGGTAACAGTGGCTCTATTCGTTAACCCCATATTTGGGCCCCGGTAACTATTCGGACGAAATACAGTAGCAAATGAAGTGCTTTTAAAACGAATAAACTGGGCATCGCTGGGAGCTAATTAAAAGCTTTGACTTCAAAAGTGACACATTCAGATGAGATGATGCGAAAATGTGCTTACCGCCAAAAGCTTCAAGTTCACAAAACTTTAAGGCAAAGCCACTTTCAGCTACGATATGTAATTTTTTCACAGGCTCTTGTGATTTGAAGACATTTTCGTTAACCAGTTTTGAAGGTAAATAATACTCGTTTTTGTTTGTCATGCTTCCATTGTCAGCGTATGTAGTTATTATGAATTCTTTGAGCCAGTCATCCTGTACTAAAACGAGGAAACATGACATTTGGTCAGTTTTGTTGGAACCAGTCTACTATATTTCTTCTTCTGTTCTCACTAGATTGGGATTTCGGATTCTCTAATAAAGGCAGCCGTCTGCCTCAGAATATCAGTCAGCCATACAGTTTGCATTCTGCGTTCTCACTAGTTGGGATTTCAATCTCTAATAAGGCACGTCTGCCTCAGATTATCAATCACGCCATACAGTTTGTCTTCTGCGTTCTCACTAGATTGGGATTTCGGATTCTCTAATAAAGCACCGTCTGCCTCAGATTATCACACGTCATACAGTTTGTCTTCTGCGTTCTCACAGATTGGATTTCGTTCTCTATTAAGGCAGTCTGCCTCAGATTATCAGCCACGTCATACAGTTTGTCTTCTGCGTTCTACTAGTTGGGATTCCGGATTCTCTAATAAAGGCAGCCGTTTGCCTCAGATTATCAGCCACGCCATACAGTTTGTCTTCTGCGTTCTCACTAGATTGGGATTTCGGATTCTCTAATAAAGGCAGCGTCTGCCTCAGATTATCAACCACGCCATACAGTTTGCATTCTGCGTTCTCACTAGATTGGGATTTCGGATTCTCTAATAAAGACAGCGTCTGCCTCAGATTATTATCCACGCCATACAGTTTGTCTTCTGCGTTCTCACTAGATTGGGATTCGGATTCTCTAATAAAGGCGCTGTCTGCCTCAGATTATCCACCACGCCATACAGTTTGTCTTCTGCGTTCTCACTAGATTGGGATTCCGGATTCTCTAATAAAGGCAGCTGTCTGTCTCAGTTATAAGCCACGCCATAAGTTTGTCTTGAACGCTAGTGTAAGTGGGCATCTCGATCTCCGTAGTTAGATTTGTCCACCCTCGTGATGGTAGGTCCGACATTCTTACTGCGTGAGAAGAGTTTACAAGGTGTGTCCTGAGCTGACCCTCAAAAACTTTTTCTTTTTTGTTTCCTTGACTCGCATCCGTATGTCAGTATTGGTTCTATGCAGTAGCGGCTCATGATCATGTTTGTTGGTGGGGATCAGACAAACATTTTCGGAAAAATCATTGTTATAGGTTGTTATATTTTAATTTAAAAAATAATAAATACACGTTATACATTATTTTTGTGGGGCCCAGCCCCACTGGCCCTTAATGACGAGCCGCCACTGGTTCTATGTATTACTGAATAACTCGCCTTCTGACTTCAACTGAGTAGGACTTGTTGCATATGATGCTTCTCATTTTTAGGAACGATGTTTTCGCTTGCCCTATTCTGCTCTTTATTTCTGATCGGCATCTGCCATCTGATGTTACCAGAACTCCGAGGTATCTAAATAACAGGGGGATATTCTCTATTGTGCGTACACTAAGAGTTAATATTTAAAATATATATAAAAGTTGGTTAAGAGTTAATATAGTAAAGTGATTCTCTGTGACTAAGTGGTTAAGCCCTTTGCGGGGTCAAAGGCGCATGCGGACAACGTCGCGCCAGGATTAGTGAGCTGGCACTAATTAAGATCCTACCCCACCTCCACTTGGTGACCCTGGTAACAGACATCAGTTCCTGTCTGGCTAAGCGGGTAAGGATCGAGGGAGAGTTAATGTGGCATAAGTAGAGATGCAGACGTAGTCACGTTTAATGGGATCCGCTCGCAACACAAACGAGCGGAATTCCAGAGTGACTATTAATGCGCGCCTCTCCCGACCGATGGGAAAAGCTGAACGATAGCCAGAAAGGGATGAGGGGTGCATCCAGAGAAGAGACGTGGACCCACGTGGAGAAAACTTGGGCCGAGATGAGCTCCGTGTCCGGACAGCCTAGAGGCATGATAAATGTGAGAACTGCTGGAGATGGTGGGGTAGGCACCAGGGCTAAGCGAGCACGCAAGCGGACGATGCACGAGTGGGCCCACCGATGGGCAGACGTGCACGGCGCTGACGGGGCGTGGCAGGCGTGAGTGTGAGCGGACCATCCAAATGTTCAAAACTGGAAAGCCCAGCAGAGGTTGAAGCCAGTGCGCGTTTCCGTTCGCAGGAAACTACTACTGCCTTGTAGTTTGATTGCGGGCACTCAAAGGCTAGCGGAGCAAACCGTACACAAAACTGGACGGCAGGAAAACCAAGTAGTCCATAAAAAGACGGATTTTCTGGGCAGATGACGCTCAACAATCCGGAGGACAGGTCGTCTAAGGGTCGATACCCTTAAAGAAAATAGCAACCTGCTGCCTTGCAGGTTGGCTGGGGGCAGTCAAAGGCTAACAGAGAGCGAACTCAGTAAACGCTGTTTGAAATCGGAGACGTCGCCGAAGGACAAACAATAGAGCTCCAAATGGAACTGAAGATTGTGACGTAAAACTACGTTCTTGGCAAAGGCAGCTTATATATCACAATAAGAATGATAAAAAATGGCAGAAAACGAACGATCGAGAGAAGCCCTTTATCTTGCAAGTCGAAGGTCATGGGTTCGAATCCAGACTTCGACTTTAGACGATCTCTCTGAATGCAACTTATGTGCTATAATAATGTGAAGAGCTGCACTTACAACTTCGATTTTAGACGATCGCTCTGAATGCAACTTGTGTGCTATAATAATGTGAAGAGCTGCACTTACAACTTCGACTTTAGACGATCGCTCTGAATGCAACTTGTGTGCTATAATAATGTGAAGAGCTGCACTTACAACTTCGACTTTAGACGATCGCTCTGAATGCAACTTGTGTGCTATAATAATGTGAAGAGCTGCACTTACAACTTCGACTTTAGACGATCGCTCTGAATGCAACTTGTGTACTATAATAATGTGAAGAGCTGCACTTACAACTTCTACTATAGACTATCGCTCTGAATGCAACTTGTGTGCTATAATAATGTGAAGAGCTGCACTTACAACTTCTACTATAGACTATCGCTCTGAATGCACTTTGCATGTTATAATGATAAAACTAAAAGAACTAACTAACATATGGAAGAGACTGACATAAGAACAAAATGAAGTGTTAAGAGCCTGCGTTTTCCATTGCAACATATGGTTGTGAGACATGGAACATTGGTAACATATGGTTGTGAGACATGGAACATTGACAAAGCGTGGAAGATCATTATGTCTTTGAATGCAAATGCTCAGAAAGTACTGAGAATATCATAGACAGAGGGAAAAAAACAAATGCTTCTGTTCTGCAATTATTAAAGAGAGTTGGCTATTAAAGAGCATAAAATCAAGGAAAATTAAATATTTCTGACCATCAAACGACATGAGTGCCTGGAAGATAATCTTGAAGGAATGGTACCTGAAGAAGAATGAGAGGAAGACCTAGAAGATGATGGGTGCAAGATGTACTGATGATCTGAGAATGATTACGACACCGGTCAGCTAACACCTAGAAGATGATGGTGCAAGATGCTGACTGAGATCTGAGATGATTACTGCTGACACGTCGCTGACACCTAGAAGATGATGGGTGCAAGATGTGACTGATGATCTGAGAATGATTACTGCTGACACCGGTCAACTTGAACACCTAGAAGATGATGGGTGCAAGATGTGACTGACGATCTGAGAATGATTACTGCTGACACCGGTTAATTTGAACACCTAGAAGATGATGGGTGCAAGATGTGACTGATGATCTGAGAATGATTACTGCTGACACCGGTCAATTTGAACACCTAGAAGATGATGGGTGCAAGATGTGACTGATGATCTGAGAATGATTACTGCTGACACGGTCAACTTGAACCCTAGAAGATGATGGGTGCAAGATTTACTGATGATCTGAGAATGATTACTTGACACGGTCAACTTGAACACCTGAAGATGATGGTGCAAGATGACGATGATCTGAGAATGATTACTGCTGACACGGTCAACTGACACCTAGAAGATGATGGTGCAAGAGTGACTGACGATCTGAGAATGATTACTGCTGACACCGGTCAACTTGAACACCTAGAAGATGATGGGTGCAAGATGTGACTGACGATCTGAGAATGATTACGCTGACCGTCAACTGACACCTAGAAGATGATGGGTGCAAGATGTGACTGATGATCTGAGAATGATTACTGCTGACACCGGTCAATTTGAACACCTAGAGATGATGGTGCAAGATGTGACTGACGATCTGAGAATGATTACTGCTGACACCGGTCAACTTGAACACCTAGAAGATGATGGGTGCAAGATGTGACTGACGATCTGAGAATGATTACTGCTGACACCGGTCAACTTGAACACCTAGAAGATGATGGGTGCAAGATGTGACTGACGATCTGAGAATGATTACTGCTGACACGTCAATGACACCTAGAAGATGATGGGTGCAAGATGTGACTGACGATCTGAGAATGATTACTGCTGACACCGGTCACTGAACACCTAGAAGATGATGGGTGCAAGATTGACTGACGATCTGAGAATGATTACTCTGACACCGGTCAGCGACACCTAGAAGATGATGGGTGCAAGATGTGACTGATGATCTGAGAATGATTACTGCTGACACCGGTTAATTTGAACACCTAGAAGATGATGGGTGCAAGATGTGACTGACGATCTGAGAATGATTACTGCTGACACCGGTTAATTTGAACACCTAGAAGATGATGGGTGCAAGATGTGACTGACGATCTGAGAATGATTACTCGACACCGGGTAATTTGAACACCTAGAAGATGATGGGTGCAAGATGTGACTGACGATCTGAGAATGATTACTGCTGACACCGGTCACTGACACCTAGAAGATGATGGGTGCAAGATGTGACTGACGATCTGAGAATGATTACTGCTGACACCGGTCAACTTGAACACCTAGAAGATGATGGGTGCAAGATTTGACTGACGATCTGAGAATGATTACTGCTGACACCGGTCAACTTGAACACCTAGAAGATGATGGGTGCAAGATGTGACTGACGATCTGAGAATGATTACTGCTGACACCGGTCAGCTGACACCTAGAAGATGATGGGTGCAAGATTGACTGACGATCTGAGAATGATTACTGCTGACACGGTCAACTTAGACACCTAGAAGATGATGGGTGCAAGATGTGACTGACGATCTGAGAATGATTACTGCTGCACGGTCACTTGACACTAGAAGATGATGGGTGCAGATGACTGACGATCTGAGAATGATTACTGCTGACACCGGTCACTTAACACCTAGAAGATGATGGGTGCAAGATGTGACTGACGATCTGAGAATGATTACTGCTGACACCGGTCAACGAACACCTAGAAGATGATGGTGCAAGATGACTGACGATCTGAGAATGATTACTGCTGACACCGGTCAACGAACCTAGAAGATGATGGGTGCAAGATGTGACTGATGATCTGAGAATGATTACTGCTGACACCGGTTAATTTGAACACCTAGAAGATGATGGGTGCAAGATGTGACTGACGATCTGAGAATGATTACTGCTGACACCGGTTAATTTGAACACCTAGAAGATGATGGGTGCAAGATGTGACTGACGATCTGAGAATGATTACTGCTGACACCGGTTAATTTGAACACCTAGAAGATGATGGGTGCAGATGTGACTGACGATCTGAGAATGATTACTGCTGAACCGTCAACTTGAACACCTAGAAGATGATGGGTGCAAGATGTGACTGACGATCTGAGAATGATTACTGCTGACACCGGTCACGAACACCTAGAAGATGATGGGTGCAAGATGTGACTGACGATCTGAGAATGATTACTGCTGACACCGGTCAACTTGAACACCTAGAAGATGATGGGTGCAAGATGTGACTGATGATCTGAGAATGATTACTGCTGACACCGGTTAATTTGAACACCTAGAAGATGATGGGTGCAAGATGTGACTGACGATCTGAGAATGATTACTGCTGACACCGGTTAATTTGAACACCTAGAAGATGATGGGTGCAAGATGTGACTGACGATCTGAGAATGATTACTGCTGACACCGGTTAATTTGAACACCTAGAAGATGATGGGTGCAAGATGTGACTGACGATCTGAGAATGATTACTGCTGACACCGGTTAATTTGAACACCTAGAAGATGATGGGTGCAAGATGTGACTGACGATCTGAGAATGATTACTGCTGACACCGGTTAATTTGAACACCTAGAAGATGATGGGTGCAAGATGTGACTGATGATCTGAGAATGATTACTGCTGACACCGGTTAATTTGAACACCTAGAAGATGATGGGTGCATGATGTGACTGACGATCTGAGAATGATTACTGCTGACACCGGTCAACTTGAACACCTAGAAGATGATGGGTGCAAGATGTGACTGACGATCTGAGAATGATTACTGCTGACACCGGTCAACTTGAACACCTAGAAGATGATGGGTGCAAGATGTGACTGACGATCTGAGAATGATTACTGCTGACACCGGTCAACTTGAACACCTAGAAGATGATGGGTGCAAGATGTGACTGATGATCTGAGAATGATTACTGCTGACACCGGTCAACTTGAACACCTAGAAGATGATGGGTGCAAGATGTGACTGATGATCTGAGAATGATTACTGCTGACACCGGTCAATTTGAACACCTAGAAGATGATGGGTGCAAGATGTGACTGATGATCTGAGAATGATTACTGCTGACACCGGTCAATTTGAACACCTAGAAGATGATGGGTGCAAGATGTGGCTGACGATCTGAGAATGATTACTGCTGACATTGGTCTACTTGGACAGAATGAGAGTTTTTCAGGACTGCTGTCATGGTAGACAAGTTCCGGAAGGGACAAGCTACTTGATGATGATGTTAAAATAATGTAAAGGCCCGCGTGCCCAGCGTGTTCGTAGCGCGTTGGACTAAGGGTGACTATCCCTCTGTGTGTGCGGGTTCAATTCCACGGTATCACAGAAAAAGCCACAGATTCCCCAGATTTACGGTGTTCGTGGCACCGAACCGAAGTGTTACGATGTCCATGGCACCGAGCCGAAGGGTTACGGTGTTCGTGGCACCGAACCGAAGTGTTACGATGTCCATGGCACCGAGCCGAAGAGCTGAAAAGCTCAAGTACTTCTGGATCAGAAAAAAAAAATAATGTAAAGAGCTTCACTTACAACTTCGACTATATATGATCGCTCTGAATAGAACTTGAGGCTGAGCAAAACTTAAAGTCCAATCTCCCCCATCAGCTTCACTTGAAGTAAAAGTACACCCATGGAAAACGTCACTAAGATGGCCATCTACAGCGTTTGATGCTACTATTGTTTCATTTGTTTGAAATTCTGTATAACTTGATTGTGTAGCCTTTTCTTTTAAAGCAACGTTCCGACCTGCAGAGAAATAAACACGTGATTAACCCATTCAATTCGCTGAGCAGATTTACCGGCTCACAGTATATTTTAAAATGACGCAAAGCCCATATGCAAACTAATTCTGTATACAATGCATCAGTGGCGGTTCGTGATCATTTTTTTGGTGGGAGCCAGACATTTTTCTAGATAAATCATGGTTTTGGATTGCTATATTTTAATTTATAAAATAATAAATACACGTTATACATTATTTTTGTTGGGGCCCAGCCCCACTGACCCTTAATGACGAGCCGCCACTGCAATGCATTATAAATTCGTCAGAAGGTAACAAACGATTACGATTGAAAGGGTTGTTAACTCATCTTTCACTTAACTCATTCGCTCTTCTATGTCGATACACTAACTCGCACTATTTATTTTAAAGACACAAATCCGATATAAAGGCTATTTCAGTTATACATTACCATATAAATTTTGGTTATTGTTATTGGTTACTAAACTGACGTCATTGCACTCCAGGCAGACCCATAGGTAATCATCAGTCTCCCCCAACAGATATCAAAGTATGCATATTGATGGTTACCGTGATCGCTGATTAAACACACTCCTCACTCTGCCCATCAGGCATCCAGTTCTACAGGGTGTTCAAGATAATTGCAGCCCCCTTGACAATTCGAAAGTTGTCAGGTACAAATTGAGTTGTGTTTATTTACTATTTAAACCGGTTCTAACTAGCTCGTCCTACGTCACATTTGTTCATCGCCCCTTCCCGCACTACAATTACACACCGTCACACAACCTTGACCTATACTACGTCATAACTGAACCTTCCCATTTCCATACATATATGCCAGATTAGCTCCATTCACGGGCTGCAATTATCTTGAACACCCTGTACTTGTACAAAAGGTAACTCCAAACTGCCTAAATCGTTTGATCGATTCAACATCGATTTTAGTGTCCTCATCCAACAGACAGTCGCGAAGAGACCGAAGAACATACCCCTTATCCATCTTCAACTCGCCAACAATCGATGCTGTTGATGCAAACCTGTCTGCTCTCTCATTACCGTAAACACCCACATGACCAGGACAGTATATCCACGTAAGCCTCTGGAGGTTAGAAACTTCTATAGCCATATAAATGTGTCCGGACTTAAATAAAACGACCAAGTGAAAATGGTAATCTGCCTACATTAAGATACATTTTTTAAACAGAAATTTTGAATTTAGTTTTAATTTTTTTAGAGATGTACTTTAAAAAAAAACAACCCAAGTTATAAAAAAAACTTATTAAAACACAAAATTCACACAATTTTCATTAATTTCAAGCTTCCCTTGATACTGCCTCCTGGCTCCTGGGAGAGTAAAAAAGAAAGTAAAGGAACCCTTTCATACCTCGTGGTATATAGGTCAATACAGTGTTAGGCCTGTATTTTCATTGACCGTCGGCACACGATGGGTGATGTGGTCAGCATCACGCCGGCCGCCTTTACTTTCCCAGAGCATGTCTGGTACCCAGTTGAGGCTGGGTCGACCTGAGAAACCGTCGCGGTCGGGTTAAATTCCACGCGCATTGCGGAGCTGAACCCAGACCACCAGCCTTGCGAAGCGAGTTCACTAACAACTACGCTACAGCGGCTCCTGGGAGAGAGCCTCCCAATTAAAAACCCAATTGACATCTAGAGCATCGGTTCCTAAACTTTTCATTACCACGGACCCATTTTAAGTCCATTTTGTTGCAGCGGACCACAAAAAGTTTATATATATATATATGAAAATCTTCTAGCGATGAAGTTATTATTACACCACACCAACAGACAAGCTGGCTCCATTTTCTCAGCCTGCGGGAAACGTCAAATGATCTTTCATTTTATCATGTCAGACATTTAGATTCCGGTCTGGTCCAGGTCCTTTAATTTCGCCGGGAACTAGTTTACCACTGTTTTTATACATGTTTTTAAAATTTATTTTCCTGTTTGAAATGTCCAAGATCATAATATTTCTTCAAGAGCTTGATGACCTCCTGTGAGTACCACGCGGACCCTCTGGGTGTCTGTGGAGGTGTTGAATGAGGTCAACACACAGAGAAAGCTTATCATCAACATAAGAAAAAGTCATCATTTGTCGGGCATGTGATGAGAAAGGGAGATTTAAAACACATTGTAACAACTGGTAAAATCGAGGGACGATGAGACAGAAGAAGACAGAGAGAGAAAAGTTTGGATAGCCTGACTTCATGGCACGGTAGAGCGTCAACATCTAGTATGATAGCAAATACCAGAGATAGAGATTTGTGGAGATCTCCAACGCCAACCGGCACGGTACCTGATGGTGATGTTATATATGAAGTTGCTATATATATATATATGTTAGATAAAGTAGTACCATTATTTGAATAGCATATCTTACCATCGCTGATATAGACTGATCACATTGCATATCTTACCACCACTCAGTGGCGGCTCGTAGTCATTTTTCTTAGTGGGGCCAGACACAAATTTTTGGGAAAATCATGGTTTTTGGAGTACTTACTATTATATGTCTATTGTCCGAAGTTTCCCCCCTTTCGATTATTGGTGGGGCCAGACCCCACTGACCCTTAATGACGAGCCGCCCCTGCCAACACTGATGTAGATAAAACACATAGCATATCTTACCACTGCTGATGTAGACGGAACACATTGCATATCTTACCACTGCTGATGTAGACGGAACACATTGCACATCTTACCCCCGCTAATGTAGACGGAACACATTGCATATCTTACCACCGCTGATATAGACAAAACACATGGCATATCTTACCATCGCTGATGTAGACAAAACACATAGCACATCTTACCATCGCTGATGTAGACTGAACACATAGCATATCTTACCCCCGCTAATGTAGACGGAACACATTGCATATCTTACCACCGCTGATATAGACAAAACACATAACATATCTTACCACTGCTGATGTAGACGGAACACATAACATATCTTACCACCGCTGATGTAGACGGAACACATAGCATATCTTACCACCGCTGATGTAGACAAAACACATAGCACATCTTACCATCGCTGATGTAGACAAAACACATAGCACATCTTACCACCGCTGATGTAGACAAAACACATAGCACATCTTACCACTGCTGATGTAGACGGAACACATTGCACATCTTACCACTGCTGATGTAGACAAAACACATAGCACATCTTACCACTGCTGATGTAGACGGAACACATTGCACATCTTACCACTGCTGATGTAGACAAAACACATAGCACATCTTACCACTGCTGATGTAGACGGAACACATTGCACATCTTACCACTGCTGATGTAGACAAAACACATATCACATCTTACCACTGCTGATGTAGACAAAACACATAGCATATCTTACCACTGCTGATGTAGACGGAACACATTGCATATCTTACCACCGCTGATGTAGACTGAACACATTGTACGCACAATGTACCCTTCCACAGAGAGTGACTGTGATAGAGTGTTGGAGTCACATGTAATGTCTAATGTCGAACTGTCCACTATATATTTTCGCATATTAAAACAAGTGCTGCTGTTATCCAAAATGACCCTAAAGTCAAAAATATGTTCTTCAAGAAAGGAAGAGACAAAAAAACAACAAGAAAAGATCATCTAACAACCAATTTTAAAATATTAAATAGTTGACGTATATATTTATGAGCTCAATCACAACAAAAGCCTACCTGGTTTTCTCTCTCTTTCTCTCTCTCTCTCTCTCTCTCTCTCTCGTGATCACCTCTCAGACCGATGTACCAGACTTCAGAATTTATTTTCCCCGATCCAGAAGCACTTGAGCTTTCAGCTCTTCGACTCGGTGCCATGGACATCGTAACCCTTCGGTTCGGTACCACGAACACCGTGAGTCTGGAGAACCTGTGGCTTTACTGCCAGCCCGAGGAATTGAACCCACACTAACAGAGGGCTAGTCACCCGTAATCCAACGCGCTACGAACACGCTGGGCAGACAGGCAAAGATGTCCCCATAAATACTATTCATGTGGAAATCTGATTCATGCAGCCTTAGCATTGGTATATTTTACGTCACATCTTCAGCACCATTTGGAGCTCTGGTGTTTATCCTTCGGTAATGTGTCCGGTTTCAGCCAGCGTTTACCCGGTTCGCTCTCCGTTCTGTAGCTATCTAGTGTTTTTTTTGCGGTGTGGGGTGGCTAACCCCACTTCCTACCTCTTACGTCGCCTCAAAACGACATGCGGGGCAGGTAACAGTGGTTCTAATCTTTACACCGCAAATCTGGGCCCCGGTAACCAGTCGGACGAGATGGGCTTGTAATCTGCAGTGTCCTGTGCGGAGCCTAAAATTGTGTTTTTTGGTATTTTTTACAACTTTAAGATGATATGGAAATCAGCAATCGTTGCACAAAAGCTAACCATGTACTGGAGAAGTTAACACCACTGTTGTCACATAAAGAGATACCTCTCAAAACAAAAGCAAATCTTATAAGAACGATTTTCTGGCCAACACTATGTTACCGGTATCAAACATGGACAATAACAGCAGCTAATGAGCAGAAAATCATAACGACGGAGAGGAGGTGTCTTAGAAGAGCTGCAGATGTGACAATAAGAGACAAAATTAGAAATGAAGAAATCAGAAGGAGACTGGATATGAAACTAATCATGCAATTCATAAAAGAACAACAGATTAAATGGTTTGGACACCTGACAAGAATGCCCTGGTATCGTCTACCACAGAGAGCCACACAGTAAAAATATAACGAATACAGAGGAAGAGGAAGATGGAGTGACGGCATCAAGAACAGCCTTAACCCTTTAGCTGCTAAGGGCGTATATATACGTTTTTCCCATTCACTTCTAAAGACGAATTAACACGTCTGTTATTATCTCTCCTCTGTGGGCTAAAGACGTGTTAACACAATATACATTGCTATTGTCACTGCTATAGGCGTACATTCACGTCTGTGACCTAGAAAGAAAGAGTAGCTATTTTTAGCTCAGCCTTAGAAAGTATGTAGCAGCGAAAGGGTTAAGACAATTTACAAAGTACGTTAGAACGAGCACACACAAGATCACTACATTCTCCATCTCCCTCCCCCACACTTCTATACAGAAGTAAATGGTGAAAGAGGAAGAGAAGAAGAAAACGTTAAAGTCTTGTAAATTTTTGCTTTAACATTGGAACTGCATATTCTAATTTTGCTCCCTCATGAGTCCTAGCAACACACGTGAGGGCCTTACTTCAACATCTGAGGTACCTATAATTTAGATTCCCAAGAAAAAGGATCAGGTAATCTGTAACCTACCAGCTAGCCCCATTGTTAAGGCACCCAAAAATTTCACAGGCAGCTAACAACAGATGATCAACAGCATTTTTATACCTACTTTATATTACCAGAGCCAAACATGGACATTGAGCAAAGCTGCATCACAAAAATAACTACATGTGAAATGCGTTGCCTGCGAAAAGTTACCAACAACAACACAAGAAAAGACAGAGTCACCAACATCAGCATAAGAAAGAAAGTTGGACAAAACCGTGCTTGAATTACATAGATAAACAAAGAATGCAGTGGTTTGGCCACTTAATAAGAATGCATCAAAACTCCACAGTATACAGAGTCTTCTACAACAGAACATGGGGAAAGAAGGCAAGAGAAGACCACGGAAAAGATGGTTAGATGGAGTAGCAGAATCCTGTGAAAGAGCAAAGATAACAATCACACAAGCCACCAGAACAGTGCAAGAGAAAAACAGAAAACCACTGGGCAACAACTCGGTAGCAGTGTGACGACAAAAGAAGAAGAAGAAGAAGGTAATCTGTACTCCAATCGCGTACTAAAAAGGGAAAAAGTTTTGCTCAAAGTAGATCTGGAACCAAGGAAGTAGCACTTCATGTGTTTACTATCGAAGCACGTTATCTACTTCACTATCGACGCATCTCTTAAAGTAATAACAAACACTGTGAGGCAAGATGGAAAAACCACGAGAGAAAACCTACTAGATACATCGATCAACACAGAACAGGAGTTATTAGTCTGAACGCACTTCTTTGCGTTCGTTCTTTACGACCAATTTTAATCACTCTTTGTGATATGTTTGATCTTTGCCAAGAACATGTATACGTTGCACATTGGTTTGGTAGGCCCCTAAACGCATAGACTTCTATACATTTAGGACACATGGATCCGATTTCAGCCAAACCTCCCTAATCGCCTCTTACGACATGCGTGGCAATTAACAGTGGTTCTATTCTTTACACCTCAAATTTGAGCCTGGTAACCACTGGGCGTGTGAACGCACTGATATACATGCTTGGGAGGAGATCGGAACAATTATGGAAATGTTCAATATGCGATAAACATGATCCTACAATAAACAATAAGCATTGAAACAATGTGAAAGAAAACTAAATTCTTAGAAAAAAACTTACTTTCGCTATTAACGTCTATTCTAAACCAATAGATTAAGACTGGTTCAGAGAGCGTGATTGTAACGATGGTTGTGGTTGAGTCCTCGTTACACGTCTTGTCATTATGGTCAGTTAGGTAATTTTCATTATATTCGGTGTTCTTGGATGCAACCATGTCCACTGTTGATCCAAAATAATATAATTTCTTTAGAGTATATCAATAAACGTATATAAATAACCTCTCTCTCTCTCTCTCTCTCTCTCTCTTTAGCCTGTTACGTCCTTGGCGTTTAGAGCAGCAACAAACGCACACCATTCTTCCCTGTTCATGGCCTTCCTCTGTATTGTGTTCCAGCTATGATTCATTTTTTTCAGTTCTTGCTCTATCGTTCTCCTCCAGGTCGTCTTGGGTCTTCCACGCTTTCGCCTACCCTCTGGAGTCCATCTCAGTGCAGTTTTCGTGTCGGAGCCAGTCTCCATGCGCATCACATGTCCAATCCATCTCCAGCGTCGTCTTCGGATGATAGTGCCCATATTCTCTTGTTGGCATCGTGCAAGCAATTCTTGGTTCGAGATAGTAGTCGGCCAGTACACGCGTAAGATTTTTCGCACACAAGTTGTAAATATATAAACAAGACTTAGAATATTTGGTGCAACAGAAACGATTGTGTGTTTCCGGGGCTCGCAATGGGAGCAAGGAATAGTACCACTGCCACCTACAAAACATGTCGTAAGGTAGGTGCATAGGGGAAACTACCTAGTAAATAAAAAGCGTTGCAAAAATTCAGATGTGCTGGCCTTCTTGTAGGCGTATAACTAGAACAACGTACAATCGCTCTTAGGTTCAGATCACATACAAATCACAAAGAGGGGTTAACAAGTGGTCGATATGGAGCGTTCGGAATTGAAGAAGCAGACAGGCTAGCAAAGGCAGGAGGCGACTGCCGCAGACCGATCACGAGATCAGCTAAGAGGAGTTCAAGACAACCATTGGTTGGCAGTACAGATAAAAGTTGTCGAAAGACCACCCTCAGCACAGCGTCAGAGATGGGTACCATGGTCTATCCCGTAGCGAACAATTTGTTATATTTCGCCTCCGTACCGGCCATAACAGACTTCGGGCCCACATGTTCAACAAATTTTAAATTGGCACAACTAGCCTGTGCCACTGTGAAAAAACGGAGATGACGGTACAGCACATACTGCAAGACTGCCAGTTGTTAGCAGGCCTGAGAAACGAAACATGGCCCGATAACACAGAGTTTCACAAGAAGCTGTACGGAGGGACGGAGTCCCTAAAAACAACAGAAGAATTCATGAAAAATTTAGTTGTCACGATCTAAGAGAGGGGATGAGAGAGAGAGAAGAAAGAGAGAAGAGAGAGAGAGAGAGAGAAGAGAGAGGAGAAAGAAGAGAGAGAGAGAGAAAGAGAGAGAGAAGAGAGAAGAGAGAGAGAAGAGAGAGAAAAGAGAGAGAAAGAGAGAGAAGAAGAAGAGAGAGAAGAGAAGAAGAGAAAGAAAAAGAGAGAAAGAAGAAGAAGAAGAGAGAGAAAGAGAAGAGAGAGAGAGAAGAGAGAAGAGAAAGAAGAGAAAGAGAGAGAGAGAGAGAGAGAAAGAGAGAGAGAAAGAGAGAGATCACATACAAATCACAAAGAGTGATTAACAAGTGGTCGATATGGAGCGTTTAAAGAAGAAGAAGAGAAAGGTGACAACAATAAAACTCAGGAAGGAGAGAACGGGAAAGACAGAGGGAGAAGATGTAGGATGGCCTGACATCATGGTGTGACAAAAGATCGACGTCAGAACTGATTAACTGTACACGGAGAGAGGAGAGAGAGGAGAGTTGTGGAGAGACATGACCGCCTACGCCAGCAAGCATGGACTTCATTGTTTGATATGCTTTAAAAAAATCAGGTAGAAAGCGACGTGCCTCGGCCACAAATTCTTAATTCACCCCTTATTGATTGATTGATTGATTGACTGATTGATTGATAGGACCATCATCACTGCACTTCTGTGAGTAACTCATGTGTGCTCTCGATCTCTTTCTTACACCAGAAGATCTCAGCTGCAGTGCACGAACAGGAAAAAGTAAAGGAACCTTTTCATACCTCGTGGTATATAGGTCAATACAGTGTTAAGCCTGTATTTTCATTGACCGTCGGCACACGATGGGTGATGTGGTCAGCATCACGCCGGCCACCTTTACTTTCCTAGAGCATGTCTGGTACCCAGTTGAGGCTGGGTCGACCTGAGAGCCGTCGTGGTCGGGAAAAATTCCCCGCGCATTGCGGGAGCTGAACCCAGACCACCAGCCTTGCGAAGCGAGTTCACTAACAACTACGCTACAGCGGTCTCGCACGAACTCTGTATCACTGGTAAAGGTCCCCGATGTAATTTAAGATATTTTCTTCAAACAAAAAAAAAAAAAAAAAAAAAAAAAAGAAGTAGACATTTTCGGCCTAGTCTTGAAAACCTGCTCATAAAATCGGTTAAATTGACACTCACAGTATTGACAACTTGGACCGAAATAACCAGGGTCACATTGGTCTGAATCCAAACAATGCCCGTTGATCGCACAAGCCGTGTTCCTACAGTGACATTGATATTGACAATTATTCCCAAACCATCCGTTAGCACAGTTATTGATGTCCGCCATCCCTAGAAGTATAAAATCATTTTATCACAAGTAAACTACATAAAGAACTAACTATGGAAGGGAAATGACCAGGGGCGGCTCGTCATTAAGGGCCAGTGGGGCCTAGCCCCACCAATAATCGAAAGGGGGAAAATCCCGGAATAGACAAATAATAGTAAACACTACAAAAACCGAGAGCCGCTGTAGCGTAGTTGTTAGTGAACTCGCTTCGCAAGTCTGGTGGTCTGGGTTCAGCTCCGCAATGCGCGTGGAACTTTTCCCGACCACGACGGCTCTCAGGTCGACCCAGCCTCAACTGGGTACTAGACATGCTCTGGGAAAGTAAAGGCGACCGGCATGATGCTGACCACATCACCCATCATGTGCCGACGGTCAATGAAAAATACAGGCCTAACACTGTATTGACCTAAATACCACGATGTATGAAAGGGTTCCTTTACTTTTTTTACTACAAAACCATGATTTTTCCGAAAATTTGTGTCCTTGCGCTACCACGAAAAATGACTACGAACCGCCACTTGAAATGACATAAGAACAATCAAATGATTCTTCTTCTTCATACGCGCCATATCGACTACTTGTTAAACCATTCTTTGAGAATTGTATGTGATCTGAGCCATTGTATGTTGTGCCAGTTATGAGTCTACAAGTAGGCCAGCACATACGATTTCTGCGATACTTTTGATTACTATGGTAGCTTCCATATCCCCTACCTTAGTCGCCTCTTACGACATGTCTTGTAGATCGCAGTGGTACTATTCTTTGCTTCCATTGTGGACCCTGCCACCACACGGGCGAGGAATCAAGTGTTTTCCCTTGGCAACATATGGTTGTGAGACATGGAACATTGATAAATCCGCGGAGAAGAACATCAAGGACTTTGAATGCGAATGCTACAGAAGAGTACTGAGAATATCATAGACAGAGAAAAGAACAAACGCTTCTGTTTTGCAACAGCTTGATATTAAAGAGAGTTGGCTATTAAAGAACATAAAATCAAGGAAAATTAAATATTTCGGACACATCAAATGACATGAGTGCATAGAAAAGATAATTTTGGAGGGAATGGTGCCTGGAAGAAGAATGAGAGGAAGATCTAGAAGACAATGGGTGCAGAATGTCATTGACGATCTGAGAATGGCTGCTACTGACGCCGGTCAACTTGCACAGAATATAGAGTTTTTCAGGACTGCTGTCATGGGAGCCAAGTTCCGGAAGTGACAAGCTACTTGATGATGAAACTACATAATGGGGTCTCTGTGACGTAGAGGTAAGGTGCTCGCCTCTCGTTATAAAGGTACTCGGCTCGCTCCATCGTAGAGCCATCGAAGAGTCGCTGCCCTAAAGAAAATGGCAACCTGCTGCCTTGTGGGTTTCGGCTGAGGACAGCAAAAGGCTAGCGGAGAGCGAACCACACACAAACGCTGGTTAAAATCGAACACACCACCGAAGGATAAGCACCTGAGCTCCAATTGGTATTGAAGGCTTGTGCACGTACATCACGTTCTGATATTTGGCTGTTTATATATCACAATAGAATGATAAAAACGGTTTAGGAACGATCGAGAGAGAAATAAAGAGCAGAATAACGCAGGCCAAAGCTGCATTCCAGAAAATGAGAAGCATGTAAACTCGAACGGAGACGAGACAGAGTGAGAGATAGAAAAGTTTGGACAGCCTAACTTCATGGCACGGAAGAGCGTCAACATCTTCGATGATAGCAAACACCAGAGACATAGATTTGTAGAGGTCCATAATCGCCTAAGCCAGCGTTTCCAAAAGTGGGCGGTACCGCCCCCATAGTGGGCTCTGAAGCGTTCTAGGGGGCGATAGTGGGTTCAGAAGAACTTGGAGGTGTTCAGACGATTAGGGGTCGGTTGCTCCTTAAAGAAGGAATTAATAATAAATTTTTTAAAATAAATTATTTTCGTTATTTTGCGTTTGATTAATCATTTAAAATTTGAATTATGCATTTTAATTTATCTTATGCCCATCTTACACGATTCATTTTTTCATCATTTTCTATTTCATGTATATAATCATTTGAAAATTGACCATGTATGACAGAAATATATATCAATTTCCTATCTTCTTTCTTTCTTTTGTCCTTCTCTGCTTTTTTGCCGCTAGGCGTAGAAGGTTTAATTGATGATCGGTTTCCAAGATAATGTACGCTCGGTCGCTTGATATGGTGTGGTATTGTGGAGTTTTAAGATGTCTGTAACTCCATCAACCCATCTTTTTCTTGGTCTGCCCTTTCCTCTTGATGATTCCATTTTCAGGTTGTACGCTCTTGCAACTGGTGTATTCGGGTTCATTCTGACCAAGTGACCAAACCATTTGAGTCTCTGTTTTTCAATAAATCTAATAGCAGGTGTTGTTCCGACTGTTCTTCTAATTTCCTCATTTCTTATATGGTCTCTTCTTGTTTTATTTACTGCTTTCCTCAGGCATCTCATTTCGCATGTGGTAATTTTCCTTTCTTGTTCTTTTGTCAGTGCCCATGTTTGGCTCTGGTAGCACAGTGTTGGTATAAAGATTGAATTTATAATCTGTCTTTTAGTCACTACTGGAATAGCTGGGTGTTTCAAAATTGGGGTAAGCTGGTATGTAATGTTGTTGGCTTGCTGGATTCTAGTTTCGATCTCTCTGTCCAGTCTACTATCAGATGTGAAGATACTTCCAAGGTATTTGAATTTTCTCACCTGCTTTAGCGTTTGGTCATTTATTTGTATGTTGATATCTTTATGTTCTCTGCTTAGAGTCATGACTTCTGTCTTTTGAATGTTGATCTTCATGTTGTATTTGAGGCAGCTATTGTTGAGTAAGTTTATGTGTTCTTGAAGCTGTTCAATATTATTATGGAATAAACACTGGTCGTCAGCAAAGAGCAGTTCATTTTGTTGGTCTGCGTTGAGTGATGCTTCATCTATTTTGGTGATACTATCCATGTATATAATAAAGAGGAGAGGTGATAAAACACATTCTTGCCGTACTCCTGATGTTACTGGAAACCAATTTGTGAGTCTGGCGCTTGTTCGTATGGCACTTTCAATTTCTATATATATGGCTCTAACACAGTCTCGCAGCGTTCCTTTTATTCCGTAGTTTTCGAGAACATCCCATAATATGTCTCTGTTAACCCTATCAAATGCCTTCTCTTGGTCTATGAAGGCTATATTCATTTGACTTTTGTATTCTATAGTCTTTTCACTAATTTGTCTTAGGGCAAATATTGCATCTGTGCACCCTTTTCCTTTTCTAAATCCAAACTGTTGTGGGCTGAGTGTTGGCTCCACAATTGGTCTTATTCGTTGCTCCAGAACTCTTGCAAACATTTTTCCCACATGGCTTAGGAAGGAGATGCCTCTATATGTACTACAGTCTTGTTTTTACCTTTTTTCTTCCATATTGGTACTATAATAGCTTTTTGCCAATCAATTTCCTATGTCAAAGATAAAATAGAGCATGTATATATGTGGGAGGGGGGCGTTGGCAAACTGTTATAATGTGGAGGGGACGTTACAAAGTTTATGTTGTGCAAAGTGGGTGGTGGACCGAAAAAGTTTGGGAATTTATGGCCTAAGCCAACCAGCACGGCACCTGATAATGATGATGAGTTTCTATTTTATATATGTTCACCTTGATGACCCAATTGCAGAAAACTAATTATGATTAGCACAGCGGGTGATGTTGTTACGCACACCAGGACTCTGCTCATCAGTTATCTTCTACAAGTTGTCATATTTCGAGATGTTATTGGTACTCTCTGGATTAAAAGTAACATTTCTTTTACATGAAGCTGCTGGTACAATCTGAGACAAGAGAAAGTAATATTTTATTAATCTGACGTGACTCATACACTCTGAGAAAGTAATATTTCATTAATCTTACGTGACCCATACACTCTGGGAAAATAATATTTTATATATATGGCGTGACTAGTAGATTCTGAGAAAGTAATATTTCATATATATGGCGTGACTAGTAGATTATGAGAAAGTAATATTTTATATATATGGCGTGACTAGTAGATTCTGAGAAAGTAATATTTCATATATATGGCGTGACTAGTAGATTCTGAGAAAGTAATATTTTATATATATGGCGTGACTAGTAGATTCTGAGAAAGTAATATTTTATATATATGGCGTGACTAGTAGATTCTGAGAAAGTAATATTTCATATATATGGCGTGACTAGTAGATTCTGAGAAAGTAATATTATATATATGTGGCGTGACTAGTAGATTCTGAGAAAGTAATATTTCATATATCAGACTGGGGCAATCGGGCAAGGTACTATTGCAGTCACAACTAACATCCCCTGAAGAACTGGGGCGGGTGATGGTAGCGAGCGCAAAATCCTCAGATGCGTTGCTAGCACCGATTGAAACGACGCTCTACATTATTTGTGCTTGGCCCAAGGCCGGTGTATTCCGAGGTTAACTGCAAATTGCCACGTACCGACACGCATCTGGAAAAGGTTGAGAATGTTCCTACTCCGGATCAAACACAAAAATGAACGGTAAAGTAAGGTCGACAATGTAAAGATCTGACAGGCTGTCCGGGTCCGAACATTGGCGAAGGCTGATACTTTACACGGTGTTTTATACGAGTAAGACGCCGTCCGAGGACAAGCTTATAAGCCCCGAGAAATGTTTCTAATCCAGAACGACCTCAAGGTCAGAAAGGGTATACCAGCGTAACTCACTGTCCAGTGTAACCAAATATACGGAAAAGCTGATTGAAAAGGCATAGATCCGGGCCGACATAGTCGGTTGAAAGGATCGTACCCTAGGAAAGTTCACCCTAGTAAATCAAAAGCTGGCTGAAACCGGACGGGCGAGCCTAGTCACCATGGGCGCACAATCGATCCGACGTAGATCACTCCGTTCTTGTCAAAGGACCAATTATACATCACAATAAGAATAATAAAATTGGCCGGGAAGAATGATCGATAGAAGAAGAAGAAGAAGAGATATATTAGACGTGACTCGGACACAAGAGGGTTGTGGGTTCAATCCCACACGTGAGAAAAGGAATTGACCCTCCCACCTCCTGTACATTAGTTCCTAAAATATGAAGTGGAAGGGAAGTTACTTCATACCCTGAAAGAGTCACGGAGATTGTTTCTTGGTCTTTCTTTCTTCTTTCTTTCTCGAATCCTGTATGCCTCACAGCGTCAGGTCAGGAAGAGATTTCTAAAATGGGCCCTAGTATGCGCTTCGTAGATAGTCTCTTTCGTCGCCTCTGTTATCTCTGAGGTCCATCTTTTGCGTGGCCGGCCTTTTGCTTTGTACCCATTGTATCGGAGCAGCATTGCTCTTTGGGTGCACTGTCTGATGGTAATCTGCTTACGCGACCGAACCATTTAATTTGTTGTTTCTTGATGAAGTCTAGTACTGATGTTGTACCCACTTTTTCCTGATGTCTTCATTTCTCAACCGGTCTCTTCTTGTTACACCCAGCATTCTGCGTAGACACTTCATCTCTGTTGTGACTAGTTTTCTTCTATCGTTTGTTGTCAGCGTCCAGGTTTGGCACTGGTAACATAATGTGGGGAGAAAGATTGTGTTGAACATTGCTCTTTTTCTGTTCATGGTGACGTGTTTGCATCTTAAAATTGGCGCCATTTGCCCTATCATTTGATTTGCTTTGTTGCATCTGTGTTGAATTTCATTAGTTATTCTTCCATTTGCTGAAAAAATGCTCCCAGGTATGTGAAATCTTTTACTTGATTTAGTAGGTGATTATCGATGGAGATGTTGGTAGTGTTTTCCTCTCTGGCGAATGTCATTACTTCTGGCGAATGTCATTACTTCTGGCGAATGAACATACTTCTGGCAATTCATTCTTCTGGCAATGTCATTACTTCTTGCGAATGTCATTACTCTGGCGAATGTCATTACATCTGGCGAATTCTTACTTCTTGCAATGTCATTACCTTCTGGCGAAGTACCATCTACTTCTGAAGCGAATGTCATTACTTGGCGAATGTCATTAGCTTCTGGCGAATGTCATTGATGGAACGAATGTCATTACTTCGGCAGAATTCATTACTTCATGGCAATGTCATTACTTCTGGCGAATGTCATTACTTCTGGCGAATGCCATTACTTCTGGCGAATGTCATTACTTCTGGCGAATGGAAAACACTACTGGTCTATTACTATCTATTCTTCACCTTTGACAATCTTTGACAATCTTTGACAATCTTTGACAATCTTTGACAATCTTTGACAATCTTTGACAATCTTTGACAATCTTTGACAATCTTTGACAATCTTTGACAATCTTTGACAATGTAAGAGACTAAATAAATAACCTTGCAAGTCGACAAGTACCACTCTTCACAGTCGTGAAACGGCGTACACTTGCGTGGTTCGGGCATGTGATGAGACATGGCTCACTCTCCAAGACTATCCTACAGGGAGCAGTTGAGGGTGGAAGAAAGAAAGGAGGGCAGAGAAAATCCTGGTTTGACAACATCAAGAGCTGGTTGGGGCAGAGTTTCTCCACACTCGCCCGAGGAGTTGAAGACAGAGATTCATGGCGTGCTTTTTGTGCTGATGTCTCCACAGTGATACCCCTACGACCATAACGGGTTATGTGCTTTATTATTATTATATACATCTACACACACACGCAAAATAGATATTTCTAGGGATTTCTATAGATTTTGTAGCGGGTGTTTAGTTTAATCATTGGATCATCATCACTGCACGTCGAACCAATTAGTCCATAAGTGTTCCGATCTCCCCTCAGTATGTCTCTCAGCGTGGGGCGACTAACGACCCCGGTTCTTTGTTGGTTGACTAATCTTCGAACAGCGGGTGTAGTGAAGTGGTTAAGACTCTTACATTGGGTTCTGAAGATTGTGGGTTGGAATCCAACCATGTCTTTAATTTTCCCTGTTTATTTTATCAGGAGATCCCTAGGATTGCTTGATAGAGCTACGAAGCTCGTGCTTTAACCAACACTCTCGGGTCAGAGGGTATCTGTGGCGTAGAGATTAGGTGCTAACATCCCGTTCCAAAGTTACTCGGTTTGCTCTCTCGTGGAGCCATCAGGATATCTTTCCAGAGACCCCTGTTCTCACTGTAAGTGAGATCGAGTTCCTAGTCCTATAGGAGACGGACGATAAAACATAGGCTACGTGTTCACAATTTAGCATGTAAAAGCGCCCGAGTGGTTACCGGGCCCAAATTTGGGGTGTAAAGAATAGAACCACTGTTACCTGCCATGCATGTCGTAAGAGGCGACTAAGGAGGTTTGGCTGAAATCGGATGCATGTGTCCTAAACGTGTAGAAGTCTATACGTTTAGGGCCTACCAAACCAATGTGCAACGTATACACGTTCTTGGCAAAGATCAAACATATCACAAAGAGTGATTAAAATTGATCGTAAAGAACGAACACAAACAAGAAGAAGAAAAGCATGTAAAAGAACACTTGTTAGTAAAAAAAGTCGAGAAGAACGAGAGGGAAAGTTAGCTGCTGACAGTTAAAAACTAGCTTATGATAGAGTTATGTGGAAAGCAACATTGCGAACAATCGCAGAATCTTTTGAAAATAGATTTAGGGATAAGATGAAAGACAAAAGAGAAAAGCGAAAACTCAGAAGTTGTAGCAGTAAATGAATGAAAATCGATGCATATACATTACAGGAAGTCGCCTGCCCGCGTGCCCAGCGTGTTCGTAGCGCGTTGACTACGGGTGACTAGTCCTCTGTAAGTGCGGGTTCAACTCCGCGGACTGGCAGAAAAGCTACAGGTTCCCCAGATTTACGGTGCTCGTGGCACCGAGCCGAAGGGTTACGATGTCCATGACACCGAGCCGAAGAGCTTTCAGCTCAAGTGCTTCTGGATCGGAAAAAAAAACCAAAAAAAAACAGGAAGTCGCCGTCAACAACAGTAAACGAGTCGTCAAAACAGTAAAGGGATTAATTAATCAACATCGAACTGGCGTGCTGGACCGCTGGACGCTGCTGGATTTGCCGAAACGGAGATCGGAGCACCTATGGACATGTCCGGACTGCTATGATGATGCTCCTCATATAACTGATAACTGAAACGATTCGTCGATTTTCTAGTCACCACGTATACGTTCAGTAGTTTGCCATTGTTTTCTGAACGATGGGGTCTATTTTTACTATTCTTAAAAATGTATTGAGACAAATTTGCTTCCAGTTATCAGTTATTAGTTATCAGTTATCATTTATTAGTTATCACTTATCAGTTATCAGTTATCCGTTATCACTTATTAGTTATCAGTTATCACTTATCAGTTGTCAGTTATCAGTTATATGAGGACTATCATCCTAGCTCTCTGGACATGTCCATAGGTGCTCCGATCTCCGCCTCAGCAAATCCAGCATCGTCCAGCGACCTAACACGCCAGTTCGATGTTGATTAATCAATCTCTTTGTATATTTAGTATGTCATTCTTTTCGGGCTGCACCAGTATTGACACCATTAGGGATTCACAGCCCTGAAACTCCTCTGTTCGGAAAGACTCTCTCAATGCGTGAAGAATGTCATTTCGATCCATGGCAGCTCCTCTGATATTGTAGCCAAGTCAGCCAATCTATCAGCTTGTTCATTACCCCTAACTCCTGCGTGCCCAGGGACAAAAATGAAGGTGATTTCTCTGATCATTGTCTGTACCAGTACCTCTACCCAGTTGCGTCACAACATTCCTGATTCGACTTTACGAATCATAATTTGGATTTGCGTCACCATGAACACAAAAAGAGCAATGTTCAACACAATCTTTCTCCCACATTATGTTACCAGTGCCAAACCTGGTCACTGACAACAAACGATAGAAGAAAACTAGTCACAACAGAGATGAAATGTTTACGCAGAATGCTGGGTGTAACAAGAAGAGATCGGTTGAGAAATGAAGACATCAGGAAAAAGTGGGTACAACATCAGTACTAGACTTCATCAAGAAACAACAAATTAAATGGTTCGGCCACGTAAGCAGATTACCACCAGACAACGCACCTCAAAGAGTAATGCTGCTCCGATACAATGGGTACAAAGCAAAAGGCCGGCCACCAAAATTGGACCTCAGAGATAACAGAGGCGACGAAAGAGACTATCTACGATCGCATACTAGGGCCCATTTTAGAAATCTCTTCCTGACTAACGCTGTGAGGCTAGATCGAAGAAGAAGAAGAATTTGGATTTGCTTCCAAACTGCCCCATGCGGGATTTGAACCAGTTACTCTAGGTTATGATCGAGTTCACTACCGCTTACGCTACAACGCTCACGTTACAGAAATACACTTGCTAATTTGATTGTCTGTAAAGACGAAAAAGGCCATATATATATATACTTTTTCCCATGTTTGTCAACATTGACAGATCTCAAATATCTATTATATATTTACTCTAAGTTTGAAGCCAGTTCTTAAAGTTCTAGCTCTGAGGGCATCAATAGTTCGATGTCACCAACGCGATAAATAGTGACACATGTAAATATAGAAAGATCAGATGAAATTATATTAATAATAATAATTAATATTTATTACCTACCAAAGCCTGCGACCATTAGTTGGTGATGTTTGGGCAACGCACGAATATGTCTCTAAACTTGGAGAGTACAGCACACTTAAAATATATTACGTCATTAAATTGTGAAATTTATTTCAGCAATTTCAGTTTCAGTTCGGATTATCTTCATTGCACTCCGGACAATTGTGTAAAACATGACATGAAAATCAACAACACTAAAACAGAAATAAAGAATATGTGAAGGAAACATAATAATCTAGACATCCATGTCAATGGCACTAAAATAAACCAAGTGAAAGAATTCAAATACTTAGGAAGCATATTCACAGAAGACGGAAAACTGGATAGAAAGATAGAGGCTAGAGTACAAAAGCAAATGCTGTAACCTACCAGCTAGCCCCATTGTTAAGGCACCCAAAAATTTCACAGGCAGCTAAGCAACAGATGATCAACAGCATTTTATACCTACTTTGTGTTACCAGAGCCAAACATGGACATTGAGCAAAGCGCAGTCACAAAAATAACTACATGTGAAATGCGTTGCCTGCGAAAAGTTACCAACAACACAAGAAAAGACAGAATCACCAACATCAGCATAAGAAAGAAAGTTGGCACAAAACCGTGCTTGAATTACATAGATAAACAAAGAATGAAGTGGTTTGGCCACTTAATAAAAATGCATCCAAACTCCACAGTATACAGAGTCTTCTACAACAGAACATCGGAAAGAAGGCAAGAGGAAGACCACGGAAAAGATGGTTAGATAGCGTAGCAGAATCCTGTGAAAGAGCAAAGATAACAATCACACAAGCCACCAGAACAGCGCAAGATAAAAACAGAAAACCACGACACTGGGCAACAACCCGGTAGCAGTGTGACGACAAAAGAAGAAGAAGAAGCACTCCGGACATGTCCATTGGTTCTACGATCTCCTCCGCAATAACTCCAACAGCGTACAGCGACTGACCGTACCAGTTCAATATTGATTGATGAGCCTACTCATATACCTGTTGTGCTGTTCTTTTGCCCTTGTGGTTACCAGGGCCCAAGTTTGGGGTAAATAATAGAACCACTAATACCTACCACATGCCATATATGACGAAAGTGGAGGTTTGGCCTGGGATTAGCTATCCCATCCAGTAAAAATACTCAGCTATAAAACCACAATCAACTAACGAGAGTTTGCAAAGCCTTGGTTGGGGCCTATGCCTCCTTTGGGGCGAAGGGTAGAAGAAGAAGAAGTGCCCATAGTACTGAACCACTGTACCCCTATACTGGGGCACATCAGGTCACATAAAGTAGGTCAGTGTTAACTTATTTTATTCCCAAGAGTTATTAGTTTTACACAAAAGATATTTTTTACTGTGAACCTAAATTGTTACCCTATACACTGGTACCCTCAACTTAAACACATTTTCAGAACTCTAAGAACCGAGTTTAATTATCCAAAATGTGACCCACTGTGCTCCGGTCTCCACTACAGCGATTTAAACAGTTATCCATTGTACAAGTAGAACTGGATGCCTGACGAGCATAGTGGCCACTGTGCCATTCTCCACTACAGCGATTTAAACAGTTATCCATTCAAGAGAACTGATGCCTGACGAGCATAGTGAGGAATGTGTTTGATCAGCGAGCTACGGAACCATCAGTAAGCATACTCTTCGATAACTGTTGGCGGATACTGAGAACCTATGAGTCTGTCCGGAGAGCAATGACGTCAGTTTAGTAACCAATAACCAATAACCAATAACCGTAGTGTAATGAAGATTTTCCAAAATTAAAATGAAACTGAACTAATTTTACTAATGATGTCTATCTTGTCTGTGGTTGGCTTGAAAGGCGGTAAGGTTATCTTGATGAGAGAGTATTTCCGAACAGAGTAGTTTCAGGGCTGTTGATCCCACTCGCTGACCAGATTGAAAGAGATGCGTGTCGATATTGGTGCAGCCCGAAAAGAACAACATACCATATATACAAAGAGATTGATTAATTATCATCGAACTGGCGTGTTGGGCCACTGGACGCTGCTGGATTTGTTAAGGCGGAGATCGGAGCACATATGGACGTGTCTGGAGTGCTATGATGATAGTCCTCATATAACTGATAACTGAAGGTTATCTTGTGTTTCTTAATGACCCATTTATAAGCTTCTTCTTTTCCTGAATCTGAGACAAAACAAGTTAAGGAGAAAGACCGAAAGAAGAAGAAATAAATAGCCTTGTTGCAATTGTTCATTGTAGGATTATCTTCATCGCACATCAGACATGTCCATAATTGCTCCAATCTCCTCCCAAGCTTGTATCTCAGTGTGTTTAGGCTAATAACTCCAGTTCTGTGTTGATTTATGTATCTACTGGGTTTTCTCTCGTGGTTTTCCGTCTTGCCGCACATATCGGTATGACAACTTGGCAACCGAGATAGAGAATACCCTTTATCTTCGTCGTTGAAATCTTCAGAGCGTATGTTTTCTCTGAGAGCGTTAATGATGTCGCTTCTGTCCATAGAAGACCTATTCTCAATCGTAGCATTGTCCACCAGTGTGTCTGCTCTCTCATTGCCCTTCACCCCAGCGTGACCCGGGACAAAGATGAAGGTAAGTATCTGGATTGACGAGTTTTCTCTCTCTCTTGCGTTTCCGGCCTAGACTGGTGAATCAACTTTTATCATGAATTTTACCGTGGTTTTAAGGGACTCTGGGGAGTTTTGAATTACTTGCATCCACTGCCTTCGTACATAACCAGCCTTGATCTTCTGTATCATGCTCATAGAGTCGCTGAGCATGCATGCGAGAGTGAATGTTTGCGTCTGTAGCCACTCCAGGGATTTTGTCAGCGCCATAACCTCCATAGTCATGCTGCTGGTATTTGTCGTATATACGCCACTCGCCTCTTTGATGACTTTTCCTTTCGCTCTAGCCATAAAGGCCCATACACTCAGACTGTGCCGAATAACAGAACCATCAGTGAAAACAACAGCATCTTCCTCCAATGTGTAGTTATTTATTACTGCTTCGACTTCTGCGTTGACTATTGTGGGCAGCGAATCTCGTCTTGGTTTGTTTATCGTGGTGACTACTACAAAGAACTAACACTATGAAGTATCTAGGAGTACAATTTGACAGAAGTCTAAACTATAAGGCACACGTGGACACCATGATCACCAAGACCAGAAAGGTACTGGTGGCCATGAGAGTCATGGCTGCCACGTTACCGACAACGTCTGCTAGTCATTCTGTACCAGGGGTTGATCCTGTTTGTCATGGAATACACATTGGCGATGCTCACTCTCAGCAAGACACAAATTCACGGGCTAGAGAAGATACAGAACGAAGCAATGCACATCATACTTGGATGCACCAAAGGCACAGCATGTAGAGCAATGAGATACCTGCTAGACCTTCCAGACATAAATAGTAAAATTGGGCTGCGTAGAACAGATGCCTACCTTAACATCACTCAAGACCTAACACATCCACTATACAATGAACTAGACAACTGCAAAGGCAATAGACTTAAACGTGGCCAGTCGTGGCTGGTCAAGCAGAGAAGGTCATACAACGCGTATGTGCCATTCACGACATTGACCATGGAGAAGAGTGGATACCAATACACACTGAACTCTGACTCTCAGTCGATGCTTCACAAGATCCAGAAGGGCAGGTTTCGGTATGAGTGGATGCCGTCTATAGAAGTTTCTAACCTCCAGAGGCTTACATGGATATACTATCCTGGGCATGCGGGTGTTTCGGTAATGAGAGAGCGGACAGGCTTGCATCAACAGCATCGATTGTTGGGTAGTTGAAGATGGATAAGGGGGATATTTTTCGGTCTCTTCGTGACTGTCTGTTGGATGAGGACACTAAAATCGATGTTGAATCGATCAAGTGATGTAGGCAGTTTGGAGTTACCCGTTGTACAAGTAGAACTGCATGCTTAAGAGGCGGAGTGAGAGGTGTGTTTAATTAGCGAGCCACGGAACCATCATGCAGTATGCATACTCTTCGATATCTGTTGGGGAGACTGAGCACCTATGGGTCTGCCCGGAGTGCAATGACGTCAGTTTAGTAACCAATAACGAATAACTAATAACCCACTGAACACAAACAATCCTTTGTTGCAATTCTTCCCATTATTGATGACATCATTACGATTATTTTATCAAAATACATATAATAATTGTGCTTTATTTACTTATCTGACGTCATATTTCTCAGCTGTTGACAAAACTTCAAACGGCCTTTTGTTATAAGATGTAGAAATGTGTCATGTAAGAACACTTTTCAGGTATTTACTATTGTTGATACAAATATAGATTAAATTTACTGCCAAAGTAAGCAATACATTAGTTTGTTTCCCAGAATCGCCCACGTGTTGCTAGGACTCGCAAGGGGAGCAAAGTATAGTAACAGTGCGATCTACAAGACATGTCGTAAGAGACTAGAATGAGAGAGATTGGTGTCGATATTGGTACATCCCGAAAAGAACGACATACCTAGTATGCGAAGATATTGATTAATCAACATCGAACTGGCGTGTTGGGTCGCTGGACGCTGCTGGATTTGTTGGGGTAGAGATCGGAGCACATATGAACGTGTCCGGAGTGCTATGATGATAGTCCTTATATTGTTGATAACTGAAGTCAGTTTTGTTTGCTGGAGTAATTAATATATGTTGTATGTTCTATATTATCAGGTACACGTCGACTGCGGTTGCTTAAGAGAACATTCTTCTTCTTCTGCGTTCTCCCTAGATTGGGATTTCGGATTCTCTAATAAAGGCAGCCGTCTACCTCAGATTGTCAGCCACGCCATACATTTTGTCTTGGACGCTGGTGTAAGTGGGCCGCCTCTTTCTTCTCAGGTCTGCATACTGGGGGCAGTTCTGTAGGATATGTTCTGTTGTCATACTCGCCAAGCCACAGGGGTACAGGTCGTTGGTGCCTATTTTGAATTTAGTGTACAGGTGGTGTCTCATTCTGTTGTGACTCGTCCGGAGGTGAATTATGGCTGTCTGGTCCCTTCTGGACAGTTGGTAATATCCATCGTTCTTGTTGTATTTTGGATGTTCCTTGTCCTATTTTGCCTTGTAGTGCCTTTTGGCGATGGGTTTAGCTTCTTCATAGCTAACCATGTTGTCATCTTGGGGCATTCCTGCTCCCTCTTTAACCAGTCTTTATTTTCTATATTACCAGGTACACGTCGGCTGCGATTGCTAAAGAGAACATTCTGGATACGTTGTATGACATATAATGCCTGACAATTTGATGTACCTCCTGTTCCTGTCACACACCAGATCTCTCGACTTCCTCTAGATAAAGAAGAGGAAACTGTATGATAACATTGATGTTTGCTCTAATTGACAAGTATGGGATACTGATAGTTCTTCTAGTCCTGACAGGTGATATTAAAGGTAATATACGCCCACATTTCTCTCACCTGTGCTTGTTTGTGTGTTTCATAACGTGTTGATGTTGTTTCAGTTAACATTCAATGAATAAAATATGAGAATAAACATCGACAAAACCGAAGTAATGACATTCGCTAGAGAGGAAAACACTACCAATATCTCCACCGACAAACATCAATTAAAACAAGTCAAAGACTTTACATATCTACGGAGTGATTTCTCAACAAATGGAAGAATAACTAATGAAATCCAACAAAGCAAATGAAATGATAGGACAGATGGCATCAAATTTGAAATGCAAGCTTGTCATCATGAACACAAAAAGAGCAATGTTCAACACAATCTTTCTCCCAACATTATGTTACCAGTGCCAAACCTGGACGCTGGCTGACATCAAACACTAAAAGAAAACTAGTCACAACAGAGATCAAGTGTCTACGCAGAATGCAGGGAGTATCAAGAAGAGTACGGGTTAGAAATGAAGACATCAGGAATAAGTGGGTTCATCATCAGTACTGAACTTTATCAAGAAACAACAAATTAAATGGATCAGCCACGTAAGCAGATAATCAACAGACAGTGTGCCTCAAAGAGCAATGCTACTCCGATACAGTGGATACAAAGCAAAAGGCCGGCCACGCGAAAGATGGTCTTCAGAGACAACAGAGGCGGTGATGTTTATGAAGCCACACAAAAGCCCGTTCTAGAAATCTCTTTTATCCTGATACTATGAGGCAAACATGATTAGAGAAGCGCGCACAAAAGCCCGTTCTAGAAATCTCTTCTTATCCTGATACTGTGAGGTAAAACATGATTAGAGAAGTGCACACAAAAGCCCGTTCTAGAAATCTCTTCTTATCCTGACACTGTGAGGCAAAACATGATTAGAGAAGTGCACACAAAAGGGTTTTAGAAACTTTTAATCACCTGTACACTTTAAAGTAACGACCGTGTGGTACAGAGGACAGATTGCGAATTAAAAATAGTACACTCGCGCAACCTACAATGCATGCCGAAATAGGGGGAAGACTGCAGTAAAACTTGGTAAAACATCGCAAGCTCCTGAATGATACTGGCCATTCAGGAGCTTGCGATGTCCAGGTCACAGCCATCCGATCATGTTCCTCTGATGATCGTAGTCGATTTGCTATGGAGAACCGTTTTATTTCGTTATATGGTACCTTGCGGCCTCTTGGACTCAACGCATTACATTCCTATGTTTCTTAGTACTTTCTCATCTCATGCCTTGTAATCTATATGTGTATTTGCTTCATATATATAATTTATATTTTCACTTGATTGTATATTGTTTCTCTTCTTTTCCACTTCTAGTTTTGTGTTGCACTCATTTCGTTATTTGTTTTTATTCCCAGATTTTCATTAGATACATTTGCATGTTTCCGTTATCGTCCATTTGTAAGTGTTCTCTATAATTCGTCACTCCTGTTGTGTCGTTTGCTTGATAAAAACCTTTTGGTCAAAACGCTGCTGTTTATCGTCACTGTTTCTGTATTTTGTAAAACTATAGTACTTTGTTTGTACGTGTTTCGCAACCTACAATGCATGTCGTAAGAGACGACTGATGAAGGCCCTAGGGATGCTACCCTAGTAAATAAAAATCATCGCAGAAATCGGATTTTTGGCATACTTGTTGGCGCATGACTATCAACAACGAACAATCGCTCTTAGGCTCAGATCACATATAAATCACACAGAGTGGTTAACAAGTGGTCACTATGGAGCGTTAGAAGAAGAAGTACCTCTAACAAAGTGTTCATGTTTTGCTGTTCCAATTTTCACCCCCATCTCCTTCACTCTGGATAGGGATATCATTTTATAAATGTTTTTAAAAACATCGATGCGACCTGGTTCTCTTATGACATTGATGCAATCTGTGTTAACCATTGACTGCTCTTCCTTGACCACTACTGTATCAGTCAGGTGATCTGCAAGCTGATTGTCTTGTATTCCCGCAAAATTTAATACAAAAATAAAGATGAAATTCGAAATTGGAGATACACGGCGTTCCTGTCATATCGTTTTCTTTATCTTTCAACTTCCAGAGTAGCACACGTATTCAGCTTTTACTCTCTCTACCAACACTGTGCTACCAGAGCCAAACATGGACACTGACAAAAGAACAAGAAAGAAAATTACCACATGCGAAATGAGATGTCTGAGGAAAGCAGTAAATAAAACAAGAGACCATATAAGAAATGAGGAAATTAGAAGAACAGTCGGAACAACACCTGCTATTAGATTTATTGAAAAACAGAGACTCAAATGGTTTGGTCACTTGGTCAGAATAAACCCGAATACACCAGTTGCAAGAGCGTACAACCTGAAATGGAATCATCAAGAGGAAAGGGCAGACCAAGAAAAAGATGGGTTGATGGAGTTACAGACATCTTAAAACTCCACAATACCACACCATATCAAGCGACCGAGCGTGCATTATCTCAGAAACCGATCATCAGTTAAACCTGCTACGCCTTGCGGCAAAAAAGCAGAGAAGGACAAAAGAAAGAAAGACTCTCTCTAGCCATCCAGTTCAATTCTTTCCATGTTTTACCTATCCTTTTAATATTACCTTCCTGCTCTCTTCTTCACAGCGTTCCTGCCATTCACAGACAGTCATAATTTTCTGTGGAAACATATTCATTGTTTCACTCATTAGTGCTGGTGTATGCCTCGGAAACATGGACGACAACAAGGAAGCCACCAGAAAACTAAAGACCTTCATGAATGGATGTTTACGTAGAATAGAGGAACTGATAATGTATGATAAGATTACGAACGATGAACTCAGAGAAAGAACTAAGCAGATACCAGCGAAGAAAGAGTTAAGGAAGAGATGCTGGCGATGGATAGGACACATATTGAGAAGGCCGACAGGAATCATTGCAAGATAGGCAATGTTTTGGAACCCACAGGAAAAGAGTAGGGGACGGCCTAGATAAACATGGAGAAGAGAATCGAAGGCAGATATTAAAATGATAGGTAAAACATGGACAGAATTGGAATGGATGGTAAGAGAGAGGAAGAGCTGGAAGAAGTTTGTTGAAGACCTGTGCTCCATTGGGAGTTGAAATGTGAAGAAGATGAAGTTCAGTATAATGCATGTTGGAATTATCTGAATGATTTATATTTCTCTCCCTCCCCCTGCCTCATAAATCTCAGGAACAGATTGTCCAGCTGGGATATACGGCGAGAAGTGTTCAAAGCGATGCCCGACAAATTGTGGCTCCTTACTGTGTAATCGTTTGTCTGGTGATTGCTTTTCCTGCAAGATTGGTTACTCTGGACCCAAATGTTTAGGTTTGAAATTTTGTTAATTATCCAACTTTCATTCTGAAATATTTTGCTCCGAGTGGTTACCGAGGCCCAAATTTGGGGTGTAAAGAATAGAACTACTGTTACCTGCCACGCATGTCGTAAGAGGCGACTAAGGAGGTTTGGTTGAAATCGGATGCTTGTGTCCGCTAGGGAATGCTAACCCGAAACAAATGCTTGCAGAAAACGGATGCACCAGACCGTAAGGTGCATAACATGGTGCAACGACCCTCACAATGAGGAATGGGATAACGGATTCTACGGTCGCCAATCTGCCTCGGAGATTTAGCCACGCTGTAAGAATGTCAGACCTACCATCACGAGGGTGACCAAAACTTACTGCGGGAAGAGGCCGGCACAAACGGAGATGCAGAAATCATAGTAAGTATATCCTATAGAACTGCCCCCTGTATGCAGACTTGAGAAGAAAGAGGTTTACTTACAGACTTACACCAGCGTCCAAGAGAAACTGTATGGCGTGGCTGATAATCTGATGCACACGGCTGTCTTTATTAGAGAATCCAAAATCCCAATCTAGTGAGAACACAGAAGACAAACTGTATGGCGTGGCTGATAATCTGAGACAGACGGCTGCCTTTATTAGAGAATCCGAAATCCCAATCTAGTGAGAACGCAGAAGACAAACTGTATGGCGTGGCTGATAATCTGATGCAGACGGCTGTCTTTATTAGAGAATCCAAAATCCCAATCTAGTGAGAACACAGAAGACAAACTGTATGGCGTGGCTGATAATCTGAGACAGACGGCTGCCTTTATTAGAGAATCCGAAATCCCAATCTAGTGAGAACGCAGAAGACAAACTGTATGGCGTGGCTGATAATCTGAGACAGACGGCTGCCTTTATTAGAGAATCCGAAATCCCAATCTAGTGAGAACGCAGAAGACAAACTGTATGGCGTGGCTGATAATCTGATGCAGACGGCTGTCTTTATTAGAGAATCCAAAATCCCAATCTAGTGAGAACGCAGAAGACAAACTGTATGGCGTGGCTGATAATCTGAGACAGACGGCTGCCTTTATTAGAGAATCCGAAATCCCAATCTAGTGAGAACACAGAAGACAAACTGTATGGCGTGGCTGATAATCTGAGACAGACGGCTGCCTTTATTAGAGAATCCGAAATCCCAATCTAGTGAGAACGCAGAAGACAAACTGTATGGCGTGGCTGATAATCTGAGACAGACGGCTGCCTTTATTAGAGAATCCGAAATCCCAATCTAGTGAGAACGCAGAAGACAAACTGTATGGCGTGGCTGATAATCTGATGCAGACGGCTGTCTTTATTAGAGAATCCAAAATCCCAATCTAGTGAGAACGCAGAAGACAAACTGTATGGCGTGGCTGATAATCTGAGACAGACGGCTGCCTTTATTAGAGAATCCGAAATCCCAATCTAGTGAGAACACAGAAGACAAACTGTATGGCGTGGTTGATAATCTGAGGCAGACGGCTGCCTTTATTAGAGAATCCGAAATCCCAATCTAGTGAGAATACAGAAGAAGAAGAAATATATTGGTCAAGTTAAACGTCACAATGGTGTGTAGGGAACGGTAATGGAAGGTAGTGTTCCTGGAGTACACGGCAGAGGACGATCAAGGCGAATGTGGCAGCAGGACATCAAAGAAACCGTTATCATGGCGCTGGAATAGGTGATAGAACTTACTAGAGACAGATAATGTTTCAGACGGGCTGTTATAAAAGCGACGGTCAGCAAAGTCCATGCTTCTACGTGAGAAGGTTATATTGTTGCAACGTATGTGTGGGAAGCATGGACACTTAACAAGGTAGTGGAAAATATATAGATATGCTTTTGAATATAAGTGTTACGTATTCGAGTCCTAATTATTAATTATCCAAAAGTTAAATTGTTTAGGTCATGTGTGATTCCTGTACTGACCTACGGTTGTGAAAGTTGGAAATCAACAAAGAAAATTGATAAGAAACTGGACAGCTTTGAGAATAAATGTCTCCGAAAATTATTAAAAGTAAAATGGAGTGATTTCTTTTTGAACAACGCAGTGACAGATATAACACAGCAGTGGCGGCTCGTCATTAAGGGCCGGTGGTGCCGGGCCCACAAAAATAGGATGTAACGTGTTTATACATTAAAATATAACCTAACCGAAATGATGATTTTTCCGAAAATATCTGTCTGGCCCCACCAACAAAAATGATCACGAGCTGCCACTGGAACACATCAACAACCCGTATCAAATATTATAAGGAAACGAAGGTGGAAATATTTAGGTCATGTTCTTAGATCAGACGAAAAGAGACTAAATCGACAAGTCTTATGTGGTCACCAGTTGGGAAAAGAAAACGTGGAAGACCTAAGACCACTCTTCGAAGAACAATCCTACAAGAAAGTAAACTAGTGGGATGTAAAACCATACGAGATCTCCAACTGCTAGCAACGAACCGCATCACATGGAGCTCTAATACCTCTGCCCTATGTGCCGCCTTTGGCACGAAAGGAACAAACTAAACTAAAACTAAAACTAAAATTAGAGTCCTCCGCATATCATAGACATAGTTTTTAGGGTGCTGTGATGAAAGTGACAATCCGCAAGCGACATGCCACTTGATAATGATTACGTTTATTCAATGTTTGTTTGTTTGTTTGTTTGCTTTCATTCTTATCAAAAAGTTTCCGGCGAAGTGATTACAACGTTTTCCTGACGCTCTGAAGGTTGTAGGTTCACGCCCAGATCGAGTGACATGTGCAAGTTTTTTTAAATTTAGGAGCTCACAATGTCCAGGCTTCAGCCATCCGATCATGTTCCTCGGATGATCGCAGTAGATTTGCTCTGGAGAATCGGTTGATTTCGTTGCATGGTACCTTGCGACCACGTGGGCTCAACGTATTACATTCCTATGCTTCTTAGTACTTTCTCTTCTCATGCCTTGTAATCTATATGTGCATATGTTGCATATATTCAAGTTATATATTTACTTGACTTTTTATTGTTTCTCTTCTTTTCTATTTCTAGTTTTTATATGTGTTTTTTGTGTTACATTTATTTCGTTATTCGTTTTTATTTCCAGAATTTCATTAGAAACGTTTGTATGCAGTCGTCCATATGTTTTGTTTTTTAAATTCGCCACTCCTGTTCGTTTTCTTGATAAAGGCCTTGTTGGTTGAGACGTTGCTGTATATTATCATTGTTTTTGTAATTTGTAAAACTACAGTACTTTGTGATTACGTGTTTCGCCAATCAAATAGTTTTACTGCAGTCTCATCTATATTATGTTTTTTTTCATGAGTTCCTCAATATTGTTGCTAGAGTCACCTGTGTGTTGCTACGGCTCACAAGGGCAGCAAGGAATAGTAGCCCTGCGACCTACAAGGCATCTCAGAAGAAGCGACTGAGGTAGGAGCCTAGCAAGGTTATCCTAGTAAATAAAAGGCGTCGCAGAAATCGGATGTGCTAGCCTACTTGTCGGCGCGTAGCTGGCACAACGTTCTGAGGTTTGGACTACATACACATCGTAAAGAGTGGTTAATACGTTGTCAATATGGAGGGTTCAAAGAAGAAGGTGCTAGAGTTACGGAGTTCGTGCTTTGTGCAGCACTCATGGTAGATGGTGTGTCATCTCTGCCGAAAGGGGTGGTGGCATATGGGAATACCCAGTGTAATGAAGTCTGCCCTTAACTCCTTTTTGTAATCTGTGTGGTTTGTAATCTCTGTGGTTTGTAATCTGTGTGGTTTGCGATCTGTGTGGTTTGTGATCTGTGTGATTTGTAATCTGTGTGGTTTGTAATCTGTGTGGTTTGTGATCTGTGTGGTTTGTAGTCTATGTGACTCGTGATCTGTGTGGTTTGTAATCTGTGTGGTTTGTAATCTGTGTGGTTTGTGATCTGTGTGGTTTGTGATCTGTGTGGTTTGTGATCTGTGTGGTTTGTAATCTGTGTGGTTTGTGATCTGTGTGGTTTGTGATCTGTGTGGTTTGTAATCTGTGTGGTTTGTAATCTGTGTGGTTTGTAATCTGTGTGGCTCGTGATCTGTGTGGTTTGTGATCTGTGTGGTTTGTAGTTTATGTGGCTCGTAATCTATGTGGCTCGTAATCTATGTGGTTTGTGATCTGTGTGGTTTGTGATCTGTGTGGTTTGCAATCTGCGTGGTATTAATCTGTGCGGTTTGTAATCTATGTGATTTGTAATCTGTGTGATTTGTAATCCGTGTGATTTGTAATCTGTGTGGTTTGTGATCTATGATCTTTGTGATATGTGTGGTTTGCGTATTAAACGTGAGTACGTTGCGACCACGTTAGGCCGCCTATAACATAAAGGAAAGAAGGAACACTTTTTCATACCATCAGGTATATTGAGGAATATGGTGTTTGGTCTGCATTTTTCATTGACCATCGCATACGATGGACACCGACGGTAAACAGTATGCCGACTGCTACCACTGCTACCACTGCTACCACTGCTACTACTGCTACGGATACTGCTGCTACCGCTACTACTACTACTACTACTACTTCAACAACTACAACTACTCTTACTACTACTGCTACTACTACTACTACTGCTACTGCTACTACTACTACTGCTACTACTGCTACTTCTACTGCTACTTATACTTCTACTTCTACTACTACTACTACTACTACTATTACTACCACAGCTACCGCCTACTGCTTCTATCTATTTTCTACTAATACTACTACTACAACAACAACTACACCAACAACTACTACAACCACTACCATCACAACCACCATTACTGCTACTATCTTGACAATAATATATATCTCTGCATAGCTATATATGTACTGTATGCGTACTGCATGAGTACTGTATGCGTACTGTATGCGTACTGTATGCTTGCTTACAGTTTGTTCGAATGGTTACTACGGAACTAACTGTGGAATACCGTGCTCCAGTAACTGTTACTCTACGCATTGCGAAGACGATTACGGCCATTGTCGTTTTTGCGACTATACTCGCACAGGACCGTTTTGTGAAGGTATGTTATGTTATGTTATGTTATGCGATCGACGTCATGGAACATTGGACATTGCCATTCGTGCTCGATCCTCCGCTTCAGCAGCCATCCCAAAGTCCATTTGTTCATAATACCGACGAGAAGTTGATTAGTATATCTTCTCTCTCTACCACAAAGACGACACTGTCTGGCATGTCCAAACTTAATGCCTATTTCGTGTCGGGAGACTCGCTCATGTCACATAATTGAGAGCGTACCGCATTGATGATATCGGCTCTGTCCATGCTTCTGCTAGCTTGAGTTGGGGTATTGATTGCAAGATAGTCAGCACGCTCGTTACCCTGCACTCCAGCATGTCCAGGCGTGTACAGCCAAGTCATTTTCTTGAGATGTGATCTCCGAATGCTGTCCACCCATTCCACGCGCAGATTTCCAGATTCAATCCTTTGAAGCATATTTATCGAGTCTGATATGATAATCGTACGGGTTACCTGTTACTCAGCCACCCATGACAGAACCCTGGAGGCAGCGGTGATCTCCACAGTCATGCTCGATGTTGTTGTCTCGAAAGCGCCGCAGTCCTCATGAAGTATGCTACCGTTTCGTTGTGCTGAATAGCCTGCTCGATGATCGGGTTCTGTTTTATGAAGGTAAGGGCTGGACTGTAATAGCTACCGTTGCATAACCATTACATTATAACTGGAACGCTTAATCAAACCAAATAGGATATCAAGAGGTAGTTGTCATTACATGTTTGCTTTGATGTTTCTAAACCAAAGAAGGCCAATGTCAAGGTAAGATTCTAGGAAGTAAAGGTCATGTCAAGGTAGATTCTAGGAAGTAAAGGTCAATGTCAAGGTAAGATTCTAGGACGTAAAGGTCAATGTCAAGGTAAGATTCTAGGAAGTAAAAGTCAATGTCAAGGTAAGATTCTAGGAAGTAAAAGTCAATGTCAAGGTAAGATTCTAGGAAGTAAAGGTCAATGTCAAGGTAAGATTCTAGGAAGTAAAGGTCAATGTCAAGGTAAGATTCTAGGAAGTAAAGGTCAATGTCAAGGTAAGATTCTAGGACGTAAAAGTCAATGTCAAGGTAAGATTCTAGGAAGTAAAGGTCAATGTCAAGGTAAGATTCTAGGAAGTAAAGGTCAATGTCAAGGTAAGATTCTAGGAAGTAAAGGTCAATGTCAAGGTAAGATTCTAGGAAGTAAAGGTCAATGTCAAGGTAAGATTCTAGGAAGTAAAGGTCAATGTCAAGGTAAGATTCTAGGACGTAAAAGTCAATGTCAAGGTAAGATTCTAGGAAGTAAAAGTCAATGTCAAGGTAAGATTCTAGGAAGTAAAGGTCAATGTCAAGGTAAGATTCTAGGACGTAAAGGTCAATGTCAAGGTAAGATTCTAGGAAGTAAAGGTCAATGTCAAGGTAAGATTCTAGGACGTAAAAGTCAATGTCAAGGTAAGATTCTAGGAAGTAAAGGTCAATGTCAAGGTAAGATTCTAGAATGTAAATGGCAATGTCAAGGTAAGATTCTAGAGACGTAAAAGTCAATGTCAAGGTAAGATTCTAGGAAGTAAAGGTCAATGTCAAGGTAAGATTCTAGGAAGTAAAGGTCAATGTCAAGGTAAGATTCTAGGACGTAAAAGTCAATGTCAAGGTAAGATTCTAGGAAGTAAAGGTCAATGTCAAGGTAAGATTCTAGGAAGTAAAGGTCAATGTCAAGGTAAGATTCAGAAGTAAAGGTCAATGTCAAGGTAAGATTCTAGGAGTAAGGTCAATGTCAAGGTAAGATTCTAGGACGTAAAGGTCAATGTCAAGGTAAGATTCTAGGAAGTAAAGGTCAATGTCAAGGTAAGATTCTAGAACGTAAATGGCAATGTCAAGGTAAGATTCTAGAGAGAATCATGATATAGTTGTTTGCAGAACGAAACGAGGCATACAAGACAACAACTTCCAGTGTAAGGATGGAGGTTGTGACCATTACTGCTGCCCTCGAGTGGTTTTCTGGAATTCTGTTCATTGAGGCAGATGTTTTATCTGACCTTCAGTCAATTCTTCAACAGGTTCAGCAATGTAGGTTGCGGTATGAGTTGATGTCGTCTATTGGGATGTTCAACCTCCAGAAGCGTTTGTGGATCTAATGTCTGGGGTCAAAGGCGCAGTCAGAGTGACAACGTCGCGCCAGGATTAGTGAGCTGGCAATAAGCAAGATGAGAGCCGTTGTAGCGTAGTTGTTAGTGAACTCGCTTCTCAAGGCTGGTGGTCTGGGTTCAACTCCCGCAGTGCGCGTGGAATTTTTCACGGCCGCGACGGCTCTCAGGACTCAGCCTCAACTGGGTACCAGACATGCTCTGGGAAAGTAAAGGCGGCCGGCGTGATGCTGACCACATCATCCATGTGTGCCGACGGTAAATGAAAAATACAGGCCTAAACTGTATTGACCTATATACCACGAGGTATGAAAGGGTTCCTTTGATTTTTTTCTTTTTTCTTTTTAACAAGCAAGATCCTACCCCACCTCCACGTGGTGACCCTGGAAACAGAGCGAGGTTCTGTCTGGCTAAGCGAGTAGGATCGAGGAAATTTACTCTGGTATGTTTGATGAGATATGCTCGTAACACAGACGAGCAGAATCCCAGAGTGATTGTTTCTGCACGTCTCTTCCAGACGGATGGAAAAAGCTGAAAAGGTAAATACAAAACGTTGGAAATGACAAGGTACGAGTCGTCAGGAGGCACGTCACCTCGAAACAATGGTCGCGCCCATTTTTCCAACTCGCGACAAGAATCGTCGGAAAAGGTGCAACGTGTCGTGACGACACAAGGAAAGATTGCAGTAAACTCCGTATCAGAGGCCAAGCGCAGATACATTTATTGGCTAAGGTTGATCGAGCGCAAATCCTTTTTTTTATAGTGCCTAACGAAACTGCCCTAGCTGGGACAACTGGGCAAGGTACTGTTGCACTAATAACTAACATCCTCGGAAGAACTGAGGTGGGTGATTTTGGTGAGCGCAAAATTCTCAGTTGCGTTGCTCGCGCCGAATGAAATATCTCACCCTCTAAAATATCTGTGCGCAGCCCCAGTCCAGTGTTTCCCGAGGACAGGTAAACTGCAGAGTAGACATTGCAAATTGCCAAGTGCCGACACGCGACCCGAAACGGTGGAGAATGCTCCAATTTAGGAATAAACTCACCGTGGATACAAAAATAAGGCCGATAATGTAGAGAGTTGACTGGTACAAACCCAAACATTGGCGAAGGGTGATACTTTTCGAACTTTGATCATCCTGCACGAGTGAGCTGACGCACAAATGACAAATCCATCCGTCCCACAGTTCCAGCGAAAGCTACCTTAGTAAATAAAAAGCGTGGCAAGAAATAGGATGTTCTCGCCTAGGCACCCATAGGCGCATAACTGACACAACGAACAGTCGCTCTGAGGCTCAAATCCCATACAGACCCTAAAGAGTGGTTTAATAAGAGGTCGAGAATAGACTTTCGCAGAAGAAGAAGAAGAAGGATCTACTGTCCTGGGCGTGCAGATGTTTTCGGTAATAAGAGAGCCGAAATGCTTGCATTGGTTGTCGGAGATTTGAAGATGGATAATTGTGATGCTCTTCAGCCTCTTCACGAAAGCCTACTGGGGGAGGACACTAAGATACATATTGAATCCATCCAGCGATTTAAGCAGTTTGAATGTCACACGTTGTGCAAGTAGAACTGGATGCCTGAGAAGCAGTGGAGGGGTGCGTTTAACCATCGAGAAGTAGGAATCATCAGTATAGGCATACCCTTCAACATCTGTTGGGGAAGACTGGGCACCTATGGATTGGCTATGAGTGCTAGGACGTCAGTTCAGTCAGGACATCAGTGACTAATTACTGGTTGACTGATTGATAGGACCATCAACAATGCACTTCGGCTCTAAACTCCTCTTTACACAGGAAGATCTCAGCCACAGAGAACGATCTCCGTAGCACCAGCGAAGTTTGCAGATGTAATTTTGAGGATTGTGAAAATGTGTAGCAAGTTTGTATTAATCTGAAATAGTTTTATCCGGGGGTATCTGTTTACACTGAGAGCTTGTACATTCAAAATAAATTCCAAGATTTGCGAATTTGCTAACGTGTTATGACATTCACATTTGAAAATGGTTACTATATCGATGTCATTATACTCCGGACAAACCCATAGCTGCACAGCTTTCCCAAACAGATGTCGTAGTTGCGGATGGTTCCAGAGGCTTGATGGTTAAACACACTCTCTCTCTCTCTCTCTCTCTCTCTCTCTCTCTCTCAGGCATCCAGGTCTACTTGTACAAAAGATAATTCTAAACTCCTTAAATCACTGGATCGATTTAACATCTATATTAGTATCATCGTCCAACAGGCAGTCGTGAAGAGACCGAAGAACATCCTTCTTGTCCATCATAAACTTCCCAACAATCGATGCTGTTGATGCAAGCCTGTCCTCTCTCATTACAACAAACATCCATCCCAGGACATAGATCCCCGAAGCCTCTGATGGTTATAAACTTCTATAGACGACTTATACATCGTCACTGGATCTTACAAACATCTCTGAGAGTCCGTCAACAACCCCGTAAATGGTGCCTAGAGAGCCAATGAAGGCCAGTAACGGTCTCAACTCCATCTCATCGAAGTAGTGTCACTCTGCCCTCGTCTGCAACAACTACCATGCTTGCACCAACAACCCCAGCCTGATTTCTCACTCATACAGTTATAGTTTAAAAAACATCATCATCATCATCCCTTGTATTATATTCTATCAACTACTCAATTGCTAGTTCAGCCTTCATGTTGCCCCGATATTTACATTCTCATTCACACAAATAATCACATAAACAAAACACATCCATGTGAATGGCACTACAATCAACCAAGTGAAAGAATTCAAATACTTGGGAAGAATATTCACAGAAGACGGAAGACTAGATAGAGAGATAGAAGCTATAGAGTCTTCATCTTCTTGTTCTTCACCATTCGTCCCTAGGGAAGCATAGGTCCACAACCAAGACCTTCCAAGCGCGCCTCTTTAAGACGATCTTTTCCAGATCTCTCCTAATTGTCTTAACATGATTCCCTCTTGCGTGGTCTTTACTCGGGTGGCAAGCTATGAATATTCCTGGTTGTGGTTTCTGTAGCTATCTAGTGATTTTTACAGGGTGGGGTAGCTAGCCCCAAGCCCAACCTCATTAGTCGTTTTTTACGACATGCGTGGCAGGTAACAGTGGTTCTATTCTTTACACCCAATTTGAGCCCCGTAACCACGCGGGCGAGAGAATAGAGTGCAAATAGCAAATGCGGTAGCCTATCAGCTAGATCCATTGTGAAGGCACCCAACAATTTCTCGTACAGCTAAGCAACAGAAGATCAACAGCATTGTCATACCTGTGTTGTGTTACCAGAGCCAAACATGGACAATGAGCAAAGCACAGTCGCAAGAAATAACTACATGTGAAATGAGGTGCCGGCGAAAAGTTACCAACAACACCAGAAATGACAGTCACTAACGTCAGCATAAGAAAGAAATTTGGCACATAACATTTATTGAATTACATTGAGAAACAAATAATGAAGTGGTGTGGCCCTTAGCTAAACACGTAAAACAAAGTACTATAGTTTTACAAAATACAGAAACAGTGACGATAAACAGCAACGTTTCGACAAAAGGCCTTTATCAAACAAACAAACAAGAATGACGTATTCTTGTGGCCACTTAATAAGAATGCATCCAAACTCCACAGTATAGAGAGTTTTCTACAACAGAACATCAGGAAAGAAGGCGAGAGGTAGACCATGAAAAAGATGGTTAGATGACATAGCAGAATCCTGTCAAAGAGCAAAAATAACAATCACACAAGCCACCAGAACAGCGCAAGATAAAAACAGAAAACGACAACACTGGACAACAACCCGGTAGCAGTGTGACGACACTGGGCAACAAACCGATAGCAGTGTGACGACAAAAGAAGAAAAAATAAAGAAGAAGAAGAAGAATAAGACACATAATAAGCAACAAATAACCACACATATAAACAAAATATGGGTGTGAAGCATGGGCATTTAATAAAGCAGTGGAAAAACATATATGTGCTTTTGAATATAAGTGTTACAGAAGAATCCTCCGTATATCTTGGACAGAGAAGAGAACAAATAGATCCATTCAGAAAGAACTCAGAATCAAAGAAAACTGAATAAGAAAGAAAATTGAGATATTTTGGACATATAAAAAGACATGAAGGACTGGAGAAGACCATCATGGAAGGAGGCATACCGGCAAAGAGAAGAAGATGAAGACCATGAGAAGACCAATGTAAACATCTATAATATATATAGTAGTTCAATTGAAATTGGATATTTGACATATAAAGACATGAACGGCTGAGAAAACCATCATGGAAGAGGCATACTGGCAAAGATTAGAAGAGGAAGATCACGGAGAAGATGGATTCAGGATGTAACTGATGGTTTGAACATGACGGCTGCAGGACAGGACATCTGGCCTATGAGAGAGAAAATTCGAGGACTGTTGGGTGGAAAATTCTGCTCAGGACAAGCTGTTTAATGATGATAACCACACAAAATAATTGGTCTGTTTGGTTTGACAGACTGTCCTGAAGGCACGTATGGAGTAAATTGTAGTAGCAAGTGTATGCCGAGCTGTAACCCATCATCTTGTCATCACCAGACTGGACATTGTGAGCAATGTTTAGGGAACTTTCAGGAACCGTCATGTACAGGTCAGCATCCAACACAAGTTTTCTGTTCAACTAAATAAATAGATTAAATAGATGAATATATTAAGTAGATGGATTAAGTAGATGGATTAAGTAGATTAAGTAGATGGATTAAGTAGATTAAGTAGATGGATTAAGTAGATGAATTAAGTAGATTAAGTAGATGGATTAAGTAGATGGATTAAGTAGATGGATTAAGTAGATGGATTAAGTAGATGGATTAAGTAGATTGATTAAGTAGATGGATTAAGTAGATTAAATAGATGGATTAAGTAGATTAAGTAGATGGATTAAGTAGATTAAGTAGATGGATTAAGTAGATGGATTAAGTAGATGGATTAAGTAGATGGATTAATTAGATGGATTAAGTAGATGGATTAAGTAGATGGATTAAGTAAATGAATAGATTAAGTAGATGGATTAAGTAGATAGATTAAGTAGATGGATTAAGTAGATGGATTAAGTAGATAGATTAAGTAGATAAAGTAGATAGATTAAGTAGATAGATGAAGTAAATGAATAGATTAAGTAGTTGGATTAAGTAGATAGATTAAGTAGATGGATTAAGTAGATGGATTAAGTAGATTAAGTAGATTAAGTAGATGGATTAAGTAGATTAAGTAGATGGATTAAGTAGATGGATTAAGTAGATTAAGTAGATGGATTAAGTAGATGGATTAAGTAGATAGGTTAAGTAGATGGATTAAGTAGATATATTAATTAGATGAATAGATTAAGTAGATGGATTAAGTAGATAGATTAAGTAGATAGATTAAGTAGATAGATTAAGTAGATAGACTAAGTGGATAGATTAAGTAGATAGATTACGTAGATGAATAGATTAAGTAGATAGATTAAGTAGATAGATTAAGTAGATAGATTAAGTAAATGAATAGATTAAGTAGATAGATTCAGTAGATAGATTAAGTAGATAGATTAAGTAGATATATTAAGTAGATAGATTAAGTGGATAGATTAAGTAGATAAATTAAGTGGATAGATTAAGTAGATAGATTAAGTAGATAGATTAAGTAGATAAAGTAGATAAATAGATTAAGTAGATAGATTAAGTAAATAGATTAAGTAGATAGATTAAGTAGATGAATAGATTAAGTAGATATATTAAGTAGATGGATTAAGTAGATAGACTAAGTGGATAGATTAAGTAGATAGATTAAGTAGATGAATAGATTAAGTAGATGATTAAGAGATGGATTAAGTAGATGAATTGTAATAATTAAGTAGATAGACAAGATAGATTGAGATGATTAAGAGATGAATAGATTAAGTAGATAGATTAGTAAATAAAGTAGATAGATTAATAGATAGATTAAGTAGATAGATTAGCAAATGGATTAAGTAGATAGAATAAATATACAGGATTATATATTATAAACAATTAGCACATCTTACAACAGAGACCGGAGAGCGTGTGGCATACTAGATATGAACACCAGCTTTCCCTTACAAAATTACATGGCAGGGCCACATCATATATCTGCTTTTGAAAATAATTGTTTCAAACGTCTCTCGTATCAAACGAACAGAGAAGAGAACAAATAGATCTACCCAGAAAGAGATAATTTGCATGTTCTTTTTCAGAATGCAAACCGAATTTTTATGGAAGCACTTGTTCTACACCATGTCCTGAGTTTTGTGCGGACAAACAATGTAACAAAGCCACTGGCCACTGTTCTAGTTGTGTGGGTAGTAGGAAAGGATCGAAATGTGATGGTACTGTTCTGTGTTTGTATTTTGCATATTTAGCAATGGTATATTCATGATCCCAACTTGGGAGTGCAGCTACTTCTTCTTCTTCTTTTGTAGTCACACTGTTACCGGGTTGTTGCCAAGTGTCTTCACACTGTTACCGGGTTGTTGCCAAGTGTCGTCGCACTGTTACCGGGTTGTTGCCAAGTGTCTTCACACTGTTACCGGGTTGTTGCAAGGTCGTCGCACTGTTACCGGGTTGTTGCAAGGTCTCACACTGTTACCGGGTTGTTGCCAAGTGTCGTCACACTGTTACCGGGTTGTTGCAAGGGGTCGTCACACTGTTACCGGGTTGTTGTCAAGTGTCGTCACACTGTTACAGGGTTGTTGCCCAGTGTCGTCACACTGTTACCGGGTTGTTGCCAGTGTCGTCACACTGTTACCGGGTTGTTGCCAGTGTCGTCACACTGTTACCGGGTTGTTGCCCAGTGTGGTGGTTTTCTGTTTTTGTCTGCGCTGTTGTGGTTGTTTGGTTGATTGCTATTTTTCTCTTTGACAGGATTCTGCTATGCCATCTAACCATCTTTTCCGTGGTCTTCCTCTTGCCTTCTTTCTCGATGTTCTGTTGTAGAAGACTCTGTATACTGTGAAGTTTGGTTACATTCTTATTAAGTGGCCAAACCACTTCATTCTTTGTTTCTCAATGTAATTTAAGCAAGGTTCTGTGCCAGCTATCTTTCTTATGTTGATGTTGGTGATTATTTGGGCTACCACATTCGGCACACTATCAAAACGATCGTTGGACAAACAACACAAAACTAAAATTGCAAACGAAAATTCAAATATTTCGAGCCTGTGTAATTATTTATTTACTATATGGCTCAGAAACAGGGACAGCCTACTCAAGACACGAGAGGAGACTTAACATCTTTCTCCTTCGATGTCTCCGCAAGATTATGAACATCGGTGGTACGACAAGATAACCAACTCTGAAGTACTGCAACTTGCAGACCTGCCTTCCATCATGGGCATGCTCAGCAAGATGGTTGGTGCATGTGAGAAGAATGGACACTTATCGAGTACCAAAACAAATGTTGTTCTGTGAACTTTCCGAGTGGAAGAGGCACCAGGGCAGATCGCCGCTCAGATATAACGATGTCTGCAAAGTCTCACTGAAAAACTTTTCTATAGGTCCCAACACATGAGAAAAACTAGCTGATGACAGAATTATGTGGAAGTCGATATTGCGCAGGAGCGCAGTCTTTGAGAAGAGACTTATGTATGAGCTGAACGACAAGAGAGAAAAGAGAAAACTCAGAGTTTGTCACAGTAAAACACTTGTCAATTGACCGTCTGTAAAGACCAAAAAGGAACATATTTATACATACATTCATGACTAAAACTAAGCATCTGCAAGTTAGATAGTTACTTAATTCCGAATTTTCAATTCAAATGTTGTATCAATCATAACATATGCCAGCGAGAGTTGTATCAATCTTAACATATGCCAGCGAGAGTTGTATCAATCCTAACATATGCCAGCGAGAGTTGTATCAATCCTAACATATGCCAGCGAGAGTTGTAACACAGATTCAACTAACATATGACAGCGAGAGTTGTATCAATCCTAACATATGCCAGCGAGAGTTGGAAAATGACTAAAGATATAGAATGCAAGTTGAATGCATTTGAAAATAGATGTCTGCAAAAAATAATGAATATAAAATAATGGGACGAATTCAGGAGAAGTGATGAAATCATCAGAGACATGTCTGATCAACCACTAGTAACAGCTGTTATAAGAGGTAGGAGATGGAGATATGTTGGACTTACATTGAAAATATATGATCAAAGAATACCAAAGACGGCGTTGAAGTGTGAGGCAAAGGGATCAAGAAAGAGAGGACGCCCTAGGGAGACACTGAGACTAACTTTACTGAAAGAAGCTAGAAATATCGGACTCAATTTAATGGAAGAGATTGAGCCAGTTGTTCAGGATAGAACGGTATGGGGAAATTACTTTCGTGTCCTATGTAACGTATAACGGTTCGAGAGGAATATATGTATATTTATGTTTATAAATTTGGAACTCGAAGTTGCTCGTACCGTGTCAAAACTAAATTATGAATTTCCATTCACAATGTTGTATCAATTATATGTTGAATCAATTTTGTGTTGTATCAATTTTGTACGGTTGTAAGAGCTGGACACTCAATGCAGAATTGGATCGAAGAATCCAGGCCTTCGAATATAAGTGTTACAGACGGGTACTACGTATTAGTTACATAGAACATAAGACGAATATTTATGTAAGAGACCAAATAAACAACTTTGCAGGTCGACAAGTACTACTCTTGACAATCGTGAAACGGCGTAAACTTGCGTGGTTCGGGCATGTGATGAGACATGGCTCACTCTCTAAGACTATCCTACAGGGAACCAGTTGAGGGTGGAAGAAAGTATGTGATGTGACATAGCTCATCTCTGATTATCCTACAGGAACATTTGAGGTGGAAGAATATGTATGAGACATTGCTCACTCTCTAAATTATCCTACAGGAACAGTTGAGGTGGAAGAAAGATGTGATGAGACATAGTCACTCTAAGCATCCACAGGAAACAGTTGAGGTGGAAGAAAGTATGTGATGAGACACCACTCTAAGACTATCCTACGGAACAGTTGAGGTGAAGAAGATGTGATGAGACAAGCTCATTACAAGACTGTCTACAGGAACAGTTGAGGTGAGAAAGAGGAGGGCAGGAAAATCCTGGTTTGACAACATCAAGAACTGGTCAAGACAGAGTTTCTCCACACTCGCTCAGGAATTGAAGACAGTGACTCATGGCATGCTTTTTGTGCTGATGTCTCCACAGTGACACTCCTACGACCTAACGGGTTATGGGCTTTATTATTATTATTATTATATAATATTGCCTTTTTCGACTTTACAGACAGTCAGTTGGCAAGTGTTTCACTGTGACAACTTCTGAGTTTTTGCTTGTCTCTCTTGTCTTTCAGCTCATCCCTAAGTCTCTCTTCAAAAGATTCTGCACCTTTGTGCAATGTTGTTTTCCATATTTCTCGACTATCAGCCAGTTTTTCCCATTTGCTTGGACCGATAGAAAAGTTATTCATTGAGGTCTTGCAAACATCATTTGTGCCTAGCCTGGACAGCTGATATGGGGAATGTGCCTTGCCCATTTTGCTCAAACCTCCCTCTCTTCCCTACTCTTTAATCCCAAGGAAAGACAAAGTTCTTCCATCTTCTGACATTCCCTGCAAACCCTGCTTGATTCCAAACATATTATTATATTATTATATCAATATTAACATTCAAGAGAGAGTTTGTAATTTCCTATGTACGACATGTAAGTGAGGGTCTGTGGTTTTGCAGTAGTGAGCTCGACCACAACGCAAGAGTACCTGGTTCAAACTTCTCGGCAGGCAGTTTGGAAGAAAATATGTTCCCGTGAATTTTTACGAACGGTAAAATTTGACCTCACTATCCAGAAAGCAATTTAAAAAGTACTGAACGTATTAGTGGTGTTTAAAAAATCAACGACTCGTTTACTGGGGTTGATCTCTCTCTCTCTCTCTCTCTCTTTAACCTGTTACGCCCTTGCCGTTTAGGGCAGCAACAAACGTACACCATTCTTCCCTGTTCATGGCCTTCCTCTGTATTGTGTTCCAGCTATGATTCATTTCCTTCAGTTCTTGCTCTATTGTTCTCCTCCAGGTCGTCTTGGGTCTTCCACGCTTTCGCCTACCCTCTGGAGTCTATCTCAGTGCAGTTTTTGTGTCGGAGCCAGTCTCCATGCGCATCACATGTCCAATCCATCTCCAGCATCGTCTTCGGATGATAGTGCCCATATTCTCTTGTTGGCATCGTGCAAACAATTCTTGGTTCGAGATAGTAACTGGGGTTGATGGTGACGTTCTAATAAAGGATATTCCACGATTTTCATTTTTCATAATCTTGTTTAGAAATATGGAACTCAAAGTTACTCGTATGGTGGTAAATCTAAACTCATCATCATAAAATAGCTTGTCCTGAGCAGAACTTTGCCACCCCAACAGTCCTCCGGAATTTCTCTCTCTCATAGACCAGATGTTCTGCCTCTGCAGCCGTCATGTTCAAACCATCAGTTACATCCTGAATCCATCTTCTCCGTGGTCTTTCTCTTCTTATCTTTGCCGGTATGCCTCCTTCCATGATGGTCTTCCCCAGCCCTTCATGTCTTTTTATATGTCCAAAATATCTCAATTTTCTCTTTCTTATTTGTAGCATCAGCCAGTTTTCTTTGATTTTGAGTTCTGTCTGGATAGATCTATTTGTTCTCTTCTCTGTCCAAGATATACGAAGGACTCTCTGTAACACTTATATTCAAAATCAAGCACATATATGAAATATAAATTACGAATTTTTAATTGCAATGTTGTATCACTATTAAGAATAATATCAGAAAATGAGAAGCATTATATGCAACAAGTCATTGTCAATGCAGGTCAGAATGTGAGTTACACAGTGCTACTTAGCGACAATGCTGACATACAGATGCCAATCATGGACAGTAAACAAACAGATCGAAAAGTCTCTGAGGCCACAGAGATGTGGTTTTACAGAAGAATAATAAAAATTCCATGGAATATTAACATCACATTTGTGAAGTTGTTGAATGAGGTCAAGACACAGAGAACGCATATCATCAAAATACAAAAGAGGCAATCATCATTTTTCGGACATGCAGTGAGTAGGAGAGGTTTAGAACCTATTGTAACAACCGGTAAAATCTAAGGAAGACAAGACAGAGGACGACAAAGAGAAATACTTTGAGACGCCTGACTTCATGGCACGGAAGAGCGTCAACATCTGAGATGATAACGATTAGCAGAGACAGAGATTTGTGGAGATCCATGATTGCCTACACCAGCCTCCACGACACCTGATGATGATCAATATTAACGTGTCATATATATATATAAATGTCATAATCATTAGGTGCCATTCCGGCTGGCGTAGGCGATCATGGCTCTCCACAAATCTCTTTCTTTGGTGTTTGCTATTAACTCAGATGTTGACACTCTTCCCTGCCATGAAGTCAGGCTAAACAAAATGTTCTCTCTCTGTCTTCCTCTGTCTCGTCTCCCTCGATTTTACCGGTTGTGACAATGTTTTCTAAACCTCCCCTCCTCATCACATGCCCGAAAAATGATGGTTGCCTCTTTCTTATATTGATGATAAGCTTTCTCTGTGTCTTGATCACATTCAGCACCTCAACATTGGTCATTTTAGCAGTCCAAGGAATTCTCATCATTCTTCTATAAAACCACATTTCTGTGGTCCTCAGAGATTTTTCGATCTGTGTGTTCATTGTCCATGACTCGCATCCGTATGTCAGTATTGGTTGTATGTAGCACTGAATAACTCGCATTCTGATCGGGATTGACATGGACTTGTTGCAGATAATGCTTATCATTTTTAGGAACGATGTTTTCGCTTGCCCTATTCTGCTCGGATCTACTCTTTATTTCTGATCGGCATCTGCCATCTGATGTTACAAGGATTCCGAGGTATTTAAATTGCTGCACTTGTCTCAGCTTAGTCACATTTACTGCGATGGTGCATTTCTTCTAATTCTGCTGATTTGATATGTACGATGTTTAATGAATGTATCTTCTTCTTCTTCTTTGCGTTCGTTCTGTACGACCAATTTTAATCACTCTTTGTTATATGTTTGATCTTTGCCAAGAACGTGTATACGTTGCACATTGGTTTGAAGGCCCCTAAACGCATAGACTTCTACACGTTTAGGACACATGCATCCGATTTCAGCCAAACCTCCTTAATCGCCTCTTACGACATGCATGGCAGGTAACAGTGGTTCTATTCTTTACACCCCAAATTTGGGCCCCGGTAACCACTCGGGCGAATGAATGTATAATTTTCAAACACAGTCAAATATGGTGCCAAGGGACAAAGGCAGTCTTTTAAATACTTGATTTTTGTTCTGATATCAGTTCCCTTCTATAGGTTAGTAAGTTCTTTTTATTTTTGCAAAAGCAATGCTCAGCCTTCTTTTTAATTTCATTTATAGCATTCTCATCATTTGTCAACAATGCTACACGCATGTGTTCCAGTGGCGGCTCGTGATCATTTTGTTGGTGGGGCCAGACATAAATTTTCGGAAAAATCGTGGCTTCGGTTAGGATAAATTTTAATGAATAAAATAATAAATACACGTTACACCTTATTTGTGGTAGGGCCCGACACCACTGGCTCTTAATGACGAGCCGCCACTGGCTACACGATATTCAAAGTTGTCGACTCTTATTTTTAGCCGAATCGTGTCATATCCTATACAGGACGTAGCCATCAACCACAGTAGACGAGGCGTTGATTTTATAGGCACCACTTATACGTTCAGTAGTTTGTTACTGCTTTCTGAACGGTGAGGTCTATTTATACCTCTTTGTAAAAATCCCACGGAAACGAATTTGCTTCCAAACTTGTTCCCAGTGGGGTTTGAACCAGGTACGCTTGGGTTTGTGATCGAGCTCACTACCTCTTGAGCTACAGACTCTCACTGTGTATATATATGCACGTTCGAATTAAATAATTTCTTGTTTATTTCTTGCAGTATGTCCTAAAGGAACTTATGGTGGGGCCACATGCAATAAATGCGGAAAGTTTTGTGTAATAATAATTGTCACCACATTACTGGAGTCTGTCTGAGGTGCAGGGTTCCCATGTAGCGCCATCATGCAAAGGTCTTGTTCAATAGTTGCAGTCTTGTTCAGTAGTTGTCTTGTTCAATAGTAGTCTTGTTCAGTAGTTGTCTTGTTCAGTAGTAGTCTTGTTCAGTAGTAGTCTTGTTCAGTAGTTGCAGTCTTGTTCAGTAGTTGTCTTGTTCAGTAGTTGTCTTGTTCAGTAGTTGCAGTCTTGTTCAATAGTAGTCTTGTTCAGTAGTTGTCTTGTTCAGTAGTTGTCTTGTTCAGTAGTTGCCTTGTTCATAGTAGTCTTGTTCAGTAGTAGCCTTGTTCACGAGTAGCCTTGTTCAGTAGTTGTCTTGTTCAGTAGTAGCCTTGTTCAGTAGCAGTCTTGTTCAGTAGTAGCCTTGTTCAGTAGTAGCCTTGTTCAGTAGTAGCCTTGTTCAGTAGTAGTCTTGTTCAGTAGTAGTCTTGTTCAGTAGTAGTCTGACTGTGATGTCATACCATATATGTTTAGTACAAGGTTGTTATGGTAATAATTCAGGTGGGAGGTGGGAGGGAGGGGTGTCTCTGTAGCATAGAGGTTATATGCTCGCCTCTTGGGCAAAAGGTAACCGGTTCGCTCCCTCGTGGAACCATCTGGAGATTCTTTCAGAGATCCCTGATCTCAGTGTAGGTGAGATCGAGTTCCTAGTCCTATCGGAGACGGACGATAAAACGTAGGTCTCGTATTCAATTTGAGTACGTAAATGAGACTTTGGTAGTTGAAAATCATCGAGAAGTGTAGACTGGACAGCCGCTGACCGAGCATAATCATCGAGAAGTGTAGACTGGACAGCCGCTGACCGAGCAAAATCATCGAGAAGTGTAGACTGGACAGCCGCTGACCGAGCAAAATCATCGAGAAGTGTAGACTGGACAGCCGCTGACCGAGTAAAATCATCGAAAGTGTAGACTGGACAGCCGCTGACCGAGCAAAATCATCGAGAAGTGTAGACTGGACAGCCGCTGACCGAGCAAAATCATCGAGAAGTGTAGACTGGACAGCCGCTGACCGAGCAAAATCATCGAGAAGTGTAGACTGGACAACCGCTGACCGAGCAAAATCATCGAGAAGTGTAGACTAGACAGCCGCTGACCGAGCAAAATCATCGAGAAGTGTAGACTAGACAGCCGCTGACCGAGCAAAATCATCGAGAAGTGTAGACTGGACAGCCGCTGACCGAGCAAAATCATCGAGAAGTGTAGACTAAACAGCCGCTGACCGGGTAAAATTCATTAGAAAAAGATTTAAAGTAAACAACTCCTACAAAATATCGTCACCACCTCCAAATTATACCAGGGACTCGCCGGTGCTACGGATTTCATGCACTGTTGCTGAGATCTGTGTGTGTCAGAAAGGGATCGGAGTACACATGGTTACTCACCGAAGTGCAATGATGATGGTCCTATAAATTAATCAACATAATAATAATTCTGAAGAACATATGGAGCTCAAGAATGATCTGAAATAAAACAAAGAAATTGATATCAACTCAAATGTCAAGGCGGTCCTTCTATATAGAGCGGGAACATAGAGAACAAATAAAGGCAACACCAAAACTGTAGAGAAAGTTGCAGACATTCATCAATAGATGCTTCCGTAGGATTTTCCATCTGCGATGGTATGACAGGACCACAAGCAAGGAACTTAGCCTAAGAGGGGAACACTAGCCTAAGAGGGGATCACTAGTCTAAGATGGGATCACTAGCCTAAGATGGATCACTAGCCTAAGATGGGATCACTAGCCTAAGATGGGATCACTAGCCTAAGATGGGATCACTAGCCTAAGATGGATCACTAGCCTAAGATGGGATCACTAGCCTAAGATGGGATCACTAGCCTAAGAGGGGATCACTAGCCTAAGAGGGGATCACTAGCCTAAGATGGGATCACTAGCCTAAGATGGGATCACTAGCCTAAGATGGGATCACTAGCCTAAGATGGGATCACTAGCCTAAGATGGATCACTAGCCTAAGATGGGATCACCTAGGCCTAAGATGGGATCACTAGCCTAAGATGGGATCACTAGCCTAAGATGGGATCACTAGCCTAAGATGGGATCACTAGCCAAGATGGGATCACTGCCTAGATGGATCACTAGCCTAAGATGGATCACTAGCCTAAGATGGGATCACTAGCCTAAGATGGGATCACTAGCCTAAGATGGATCACTAGCCTAAGATGGGATCACTAGCCTAAGATGGGATCACTAGCCTAAGAGGGATCACTAGCCTAGAGGGATCACTACCCTGATGGGATCACTAGCCTAAGATGGGATCACTAGCCTAAGATGGGATCACTAGCCTAAGATGGGATTTCACCAACAATAAGACTGCTGCGGCTCTCAGCCCATTTTTGTATGGTATAAATAAATAAAGCCCACATTGACGGAATTAAAAAGTTTTGTCATAAAAAAAAGTAATCTTGTCCATTTAAATAGTCTGTATATCCACAGCCAACTCTAGATAACTAGGCCAGACAACTGACCGGGTATTCCTGATCTAGATCAGAGAAGGGGCCGGAAAATATAGATGTTTGATAGAACACTGCAAGTTTTTTGCAATTTTACTCAATTCTGTGAGTCTATGGTTATTTATTGGTGAAAAATATTCATAATATTGATATTCGTTATTGTTAAACTTAACTTGTTGCATAATATAACTTCGATTTAACATTTTGTGTTGATTTTAAAAAGAATTATACATGCAACAATACTGGAATACGAGGTCACGTTGTGTAATTTGGGGTCTGATTTCCCATAATTCTTACCTGAGTCCGAAGGCCCATAAGTTTATAGTTGGCTTTGGTATATCTGACCTTATTTTCTTGTTTATAATATAAACATGATCTACATATTTGCATATTCAATTAGGACAGTCCATATATGGTAGTAATATATTTTTAATTAACTCTGGTTTCAGACTGTCCAATTGGAATGTTCGGAACGAGTTGTTCTGAGAAATGTCCAAAGTATTGCAGTTCTCGCAATTGTAGCAGTGACACAGGGACGTGTTACACGTGCAGCAACGGCCGCATAGGGCAACGATGTGAAGGTCAGTGTAAAGTTAAAGCATAGCTAATTAACAGAAGTAATTATAGTGCGTTTCAAAACGTTCGGTCAACGATTGACCTCAAATATCTCCATATTCATTGCATGGATGAACGTGATTTTTGCATGTGGTGTTATATTTCCGATGTCCCAACGATTTTCTAAAATTCAATGTTGCAGGTAGTGTACTTTTCTTGCAACGGCGAATTCCTTTGATCTTTTCAAACCTAGTAATTATCTGGTGCTGGAAGAAAATAATTTACCGTAAATTAAAAAAATCACATATTTTCGGCATAGGCGTATGTACAATTCGAATTTTGGAGGGTGAGATAACTCATATTATATAAATCATATAAAGTGTTTACTCACTTTGATGAGCCTAACATTTTGTAATACACCTATGCTCTGAAAACACAAACGGTAAATTGTAACTGAACACACCGGAAGGATCATTATACATTTTTTTAAAGTGCGATAAAGCGATTAAAATCGGGAAAACCACGTGAAAAACGTGCAAGTCGTGGAACTTGCAACATCTCACAAATATGAAGGGGTAATATTTCTCATTATATGGTTGGCTAAGGAGATGGTCACTTTTATATACTTTACATAAAGAAAATTTTAAACCATACGTTTGTTATTGAGTAAAAAATATCAACCTCGGGACATTACGATCATTAGATCATATGCAAAGTTACATCAATTACGGTCAAGCGGTTGCAGAGATATTAAATTTTCACCGCGGAAAATCAATTTGAAACGCACTATAGAACCAGTAACCATGTGTGCTCCGATCTCTTTCTTACACAGGAAAATCTCAGCTAAAGTCTGCGAACTCCGTAGCACCGGCAAGAGTCCCAGATGTAATTTAGAAAATGGTAAAACTAGTTTGTAGGAATTAAAGTCTTTCTAATGAATTTTGCAACGGGCAGCGACTTTCCAACCTGCTCTTTACAATTTTGAACTGTCCAGGGTTATTTTACATGCTAAACTTGAACACAGTATTAATGGTTCTACGTTTTATGACCCGTCTCCTGTAGGACTAGAAACTCGATCTCACCTATACTGACATTAGAGAATTTTGAGGAAAAAAATTTACCCCGCTATCTCCACGAGGGAGTGAACCGAGAACCTTTCTAACGGGAAACGAGCACCTAATTTCTACACCACTGAGACGCCATTGGTTAGTAGATTAAGAAAAACCCACATAGCAGCGATATTTTTGGAAACTTTCCCAACCACATACTTCTTCTTCTTCAGCAGTGATCTCTGGTCATGCGCTTACTTTACTGTGGACCTCAAACTGGGCAGTCAGCTTCAGGTCTGTCAGTTTTCTTCATAGTTTAGCTTTCAGGGGTCAACTGGGTGTGACCACATGTTGCTTCTCAGCTCACCCAGGAGAGGACAGTCTTGCAGGATATGCTCCGGTGTCTGTTCCGCCTGCTGACACTGGCAGAGAGCTGTTTGACATATTCCTAGTCTATATAAGTGTTTGTTGAGTCTGCAGTGTCCTGTGCGTAGTCGAAATATAATAACCTGGTCTGTTCTGCTGAGGTCTTTGAGGGAGTCTTTTCCATAATCATATCCAGTGTTTGTCTTCCAGTCTACTGCAGATTTTCTCTGTGTGAGGGTTCTGAATTCTTGAAAAGACAGAGGGTTGGTAAATGTGTTCTTTGGAACTCCTCTCCTTAATTAAGACATCGGCACTGTCATTGCCTGCAATGCCACTGTGAGATGCAATGCCACAGTGAGATGCAATGCCACAGTGAGATGCAATGCCACAGTGAGATGCAATGCCACAGTGAGATGCAATGCCACAGTGAGATGCAATGTGTCACAGTGAGATGCAATGTGTCTTAGTGAGATGCAATGTGTCACAGTGAGATGCAATGTCACACTGAGATGCAATGTGTCACAGTGAGATGCAATGTCACACTGAGATGCAATGTGTCACAGTGAGATGCAATGTGTCACAGTGAGATGCAATGTCACACTGAGATGCAATGTGTCACAGTGAGATGCAATGTGTCACAGTGAGATGCAATGTGTCACAGTGAGATGGAATTCTTTGCTAAGACATCGGCACTCACATATTTTTTTTGTGACTAGAGATTAACTGATAAGACATTCTGCTTCTTACATACGATCTGTTTCTTTTACAAAGAAGATCTCAGCGACAGTGCACAAACTCCCTAGCATCGGCGTGGGTCCCCTATCAAACGAACAACTTGTATAACTGTAGCCAAAGATCTAATTGTGATCAAAGAAAAAAAACCCTGCAGATATATCAATTGAGTAAGACATGGAAGTCAAAGGAGATCAAAATAAACACAAAGCTGAGAATCTGTCAATAATATATGAAGTCATTGCTGTTCTATGGCTCGGAAACATGGAAGACAACAAAAGAAACCACCAGAAAACTACAGACTTTCATAAATAAATGTTTACGTAGAATAGAGGGACTGAGATGGTAAGATGAGATTACGAACGAGGAACTCAGAGAAAGAACTAAGCAGATAACAGTGGGGAAAGAGCTAAGGAAGAGACACTGGCAATGAAGATGACACACATTGAGGAGACCGACAGGAAGCATTGCAAGACAGGCACTGCTTTAGAACTCGCAGGGAAAGAGGAGTAGGGAAGGCCTAGACAGACCTGGAGAAGAGAACTGGAGTCTGATATGAAGAGGATAGATAAAACATGGAAAGAATTGGAAGGGATGGTAAGAGAGAGGAAGAGCTGGAAGAAGTTTGTTGAAGACCTGTGCTCCGTTGGGAGTTGAAAGAAGTTTGTTGAAGACCTGTGCTCCGTTGGGAGTTGAAAGAAGTTTGTTGAAGACCTGTGCTCCGTTGGGAGTTGAAAGAAGTTTGTTGAAGACCTGTGCTCCGTTGGGAGTTGAAAGAAGTTTGTTGAAGACCTGTGCTCCGTTGGGAGTTGAAAGAAGTTTGTTGAAGACCTGTGCTCCGTTGGGAGTTGAAAGAAGTTTGTTGAAGACCTGTGCTCCGTTGGGAGTTGAAAGAAGTTTGTTGAAGACCTGTGCTCCGTTGGGAGTTGAAAGACGTTTGTTGAAGACCTGTGCTCCGTTGGGAGTTGAAAGAAGTTTGTTGAAGACCTGTGCTCCGTAGGGAGTTGAAAGAAGTTTGTTGAAGACCTGTGCTCCGTTGGGAGTTGAAAGAAGTTTGTTGAAGACATGTGCTCCGTTGGGAGTTGAAAGAAGTTTGTTGAAGGCCTGTCTCCGTTGGGAGTTGAAAGAAGTTTGTTGAAGACCTGTGCTCCGTTGGGAGTTGAAAGAAGTTTGTTGAAGACCTGTGCTCCGTTGGGAGTTGAAAGAAGTTTGTTGAAGACCTGTGCTCCGTTGGGAGTTGAAAGAAGTTTGTTGAAGACCTGTGCTCCGTTGGGAGTTGAAAGAAGTTTGTTGAAGACCTGTGCTCCGTTGGGAGTTGAAAGAAGTTTGTTGAAGACATGTGCTCCGTTGGGAGTTGAAAGAAGTTTGTTGAAGACCTGTGCTCCGTTGGGAGTTGAAAGAAGTTTGTTGAAGACCTGTGCTCCGTTGGGAGTTGAAAGAAGTTTGTTGAAGACCCTGAGCTCCGCTTGGGAGTTGAAAGAAGTTTGTTGAAGACCTGTGCTCCGTTGGGAGTTGAAAGAAGTTTGTTGAAGACCTGTGCTCCGTTGGGAGTTGAAAGAAGTTTGTTAAGACCTTGCATTGGAGTTAATGAAGAGATACATGTGGCTACAGTTCCAACTGTAGCACAATGCAATTTAACTTAACTTATAGATTCTTGGTTATTGGTTACTGAACTGACGTCATTGCATTCTGGGCAGACCCAAAGGTGCTCAGTCTTCCCTAACATATATCTGACACATACTGATGGTTCCCGTGGCTCGCTGGTTAAATTCACCTTCCTCTGCCTCCTAGGCATCCAGTTCTACTAGGCATCCAGTTCTACTTGTACGATGGGTAACTCTAAACTACTTAAATCGGTGGATCGATTCAACATTTATTTTAGTGTCTTCGTCCAACCAGAAGTCACGAAGAGACCAAAGAACATCTCCCTTATTCATCGTCAGTTCCCCAACAATTGATGCTGTTGATGCAAATGTCTGCTCTCTCATTGCCGCCCAAAACCCGCATGCCCAGGACAGTATATCCACGTAAACCTCTGGAGGTTAGAAACTTCTATTTACTACATCCACTCATACCGAAATCTGCCCTTTCATCTTGTGAAGCATCGCCAGAGAATCTGATACAACAACTGCCCCAGTAAACGGAGTCCTAGAGAGCCAGTGAAGGACAGCAGTAACGGCCTCAACCTCCATCTTCATTCTGGAAGTAGTTGTCCTGTATGCTCCACTTCGCTCTGCAACAACACTACCATGCACATTAGCCAAGAAAATAAATTAAAGATTGCTTGGACATAATGTGTCGTAGAATTCCAAAGGCTCAAAGCTTTGGCCCACAATTCTAGGAGTGAACTTGGTACGACGTTGGACTACATGAGTCCCTGATCCGTTACTTGGAGATCTAAATTGGGAAGAAAAATATACCTCACCGTTCAGAAAGCAATGGGAAACTAGTGAACGTATAAGTGGGGCCTACGCCCAAATGTTGCTGGGGCCCGCAAGGAATCAAAGAATAGTACCACTACGACATACACGGCATGTCGTAAGAGGCGACTGGGTTAGGGGCCTAGGGTAGCTACACTAGTAAATAAAAAGCATCGCAGAAATCGTATGTGTTGGCCTACTTATAGGCGCATAACTGGCACAACGTACACTCGTTCTTAGGCTTGGATGACATTAAAAAGTTAGTTGCCTATCCTTTACAGGACTTTGCGAATCAACCCCAGCTTTTTAACGCTGTTTGTGATTTTCTAGGCATTATTACGTTCAGTAGTTTGCCATTCCTTTCTGAACGTGTGGTACCATCGTCCTTTTGTAAAAATCCATGCGAAACAATTTGCAACCAAACTCTCTGCAGCGTGGATGACATACAGATCACAAATAGTAGTTAACAAGTGCTTGATATGGAGCGTTTGAAGAAGAAGTGGGGCCTATACTATCAACGGCCCTTTTGCTGTGACTGATGGGAACGTCCTGTAAGAGATATGCCATGATTTTTATTTCTTTTTGTAGCATGTGTTTACAAAACATTGCTGTGTAGGTGTTGTGTAAATTATTGTTTTGATTACAATACAGAATGCCCTCGACATTTTTATGGACTAAATTGCTCCTATATATGTCCAACGACATGTAGCGGTGCACTGTGTGATGATACTGGTCGATGTATGAAATGTGTGGAAGGTTTTAGTGGGGTCATGTGTAATGAAGGTAAGTGATGACGTGGCTTTTTTTTACAAATTTTGATGATCATATTCTTGGAGGCACATGGTAATGAGGATTAAAAAATTTTATTTTTCCGATCCAGAAGCACTTGAGCTTTTCAGCTCTTCGGCTCGGTGTCATGGACATCGTAACCCTTCGGCTCGGTGCCACGAACACCATAAATCTGGGGAACCTGTAGCTTTTCTGCCAGTCCGCGGAGTTGAACCGCACTTACAGAGGACTAGTCACCCGTAGTCCAACGCGCTACGAACACGCTGGGTACGCGGGCGGTAATGAGGGATAAGACAGGTTGGCCTGCTCTGCCACCATATCAGGGGGCCAGTCAATGTATTATCTGACACATGGGTGTCATTAGCAATGAGAAAACAGTTTACGGGTAAAATGTAAATCCTGTCTGCGGTCACACTCTATGAGAGCGTTCAAAATGTCAGCTCTATCCATTGGCTTGCCCCCTGATATGATGACAGAGCCAGCCAGCCTGTCTGTGTGCTCTCTGATTGCCAATGCCACCCATGTGTCATATAATGCTTTGGCTGGCTCCCTGATATGATGACAGAGCCAGCCAGCCTGTCTGTGTGCTCTCTGATTGCCAATGCCACCCATGTGTCATATAATGCTTTGGCTGGCTCCCTGATATGATGACAGAGCCAGCCAGCCTGTCTGTGCTCTCTGATTGCCAATGACACCCATGTGTCATATAAGGCATTGGCTGGCTCCCTGATATGATGGCAGAGCCAGCCAGCCTGTCTGTGTGCTCTTAATTTTCTTCACCAAAAAATATTTTAAAAAATGTTTATAGTTCTCACTGTTGTTTGTTTAGGCGGACAGTGTTGTTATGGCGTTCAGAGTGAGAACTTGTTTTGTTTGTTTGTTCTTTGGAACTATAATGCGTTTCAAAACGTTCGGTCAACGATTGACCTCAAATATCTCCATATTCATTGCATGGATGAACGTGATTTTTGCATGTGGTGTTGTATTTCCGATGTCTCAACGATTGTCTACAATTCAATGTTGCAGGTAGTGTACTTTTCTTGCAACGGCGAATTCCTTTGATCTTTTCAAACCTAGTAATTATCTGGTGCTGGAAGAAAATAATTTACCGTAAATTTAAAAATCACATATTTTCGGCATAGGCGTATGTACAATTCAAATTTTGGAGGGTGAGATAACTCATATTATATAAATCATATAAAGTGTTTACTCACTTTGATGAGCCTAACATTTTGTAATACACCTATGCTCTGAAAACACAAACGGTAAATTGTAACTGAACACACCGGAAGGATCATTATACATTTTTAAAAGTGCGATAAAGCGATTAAAATCGGAAAACCACGTGAAAAACGTGCAAGTCGTGGAACTTGCAACATCTCACAAATATGAAGGTGTAATACTTCTCATTATATGGTTGAGCAAGGAGATGGTCACTTTTATATACTTTACATAAAGAAAATTTTAAACCATACGTTTGTTATTGAGTAAAAAATATCAACCTCGGGACATTACGATCATTAGATCATATGCAAAGTTACATCAATTACGGTCAAGCGGTTGCAGAGATATTAAATTTTCACCGCGGAAAATCAATTTGAAACGCACTATAACAGTTCATTCTGCGGTGGGAAATGAGAAAAAAAGGCGGGAGGCGGGGGTCTTATATTCAAGATGGGCACCAGCTGAAAAAAAGTTGAGAACCACTGAGAGAAAAAATAATTTAACTCTCGGTGTACACATACTGAAACTTTATGTTTATATTTTTAGAATACACTTTTCAATGGGACACCAGATTACTATTCCATGTCAGAATGAGTAGAATAGAAAGTTTTATATTATACAGGGTGTTCAAGATAAAAGCAGCCTGTTAATGGAGCTAATCTGGCATATATGTATGAAAATGAGAAGGTTCAGTTATGACGTAGTAGATGGTCAAGGTTGTGTGATGGTGTGTAATTGTAGTGAGGAAGGGGCGATGAACAAATGTGACGTAGACAAGCTAGTCATAACCGGTTTAAATAGTAAATAGACGAGATGCAATGAGTACCTGGCAAATTTCTATTTATCACTGGGGCTGCTTTTAAGTTGAACACCCTGTATATTTACCAGCTGTAAGAATTTTACAAAAATAAAGGGTGTTTGTTAAGTCTCACAACACTTCATATGTAGAACAAATGGGAAAAACAAAGTACATGACGTAATCAAAAAATGTGTTCCATAGTCAATTATGCTGCAATATGCAGTGAATGACTGTTGTTTGCTGTGGTAATACTTTTCACTTAAACCATAATGGTGTTTTCAACTGAAGAAAGAATATTTGACAATATGAAGAAACGTGTACAGATAAATCTTGAAGCCCGTTGTTTTCAATTCTGCTATAATGAATATTTCATTTGTTCTGTCTAGTTTACAGTCTTCTACAACAGAACATCGGCAAAGAAGACAAGAGGAAGACCACGAAAAAGACGGTTAGATGGCATAGCAGAATCCTGTGAAAGAGTAAAAATAACAATCACACAAGCCACCAGAACAACGCAAGACAAAAACAGAAAACCAGGACATTGGGCAACAACCCGGTAGCAGTGTGACGACACTGGGCAACAACCCGGTAGCAGTGTGACGACACAAGAAGAAGATTAGGTAGAATCCAAGAACAACAGTAACCATAACAACAAGAACAACAAGAGCAACCATAGAAGCAACTATTGTGACTAATTTCACTACTTTGTTTTAGCACATTTTTTGAGGACGTCATGTTCTTTATCTTTCAAGCTGACCTACATATGAAGTGTTGTGAGACTTTACAAACATCCTGTAGTATCATACGCATCCGTTTGTGACACGGAAGGTCTCCTACAGCTCCGCTTCATCAAGTGCACGAGCCATCATGCCCTCGTGAAACTGTTTGACGATCATGAAATAAGTACATATGGACAGGCACCTCAGTGCACATACTTCAAGAATGCCCGAAAATGAACGAGCACGTAAAAGAACCATTGAAGTTAAAAATCGAAAAAAGCAGGCTGGAAAGGCGCTGCCCGGGAAAAATTTTATTAGAAAAAAAGATAAACAATAAAATACCTACAAAATATCTTCACCATCTTCAACATTATATCGGAGACCCTCGCCGATGCTAAGGAGTTCGTGCACTACAGCTGAGATCTTACTGTGTAAGAAAGAAATCGGAGCATACATGGTCACTCACCGAAGTGCAATGATGATAGCCCAATCAATCAATCAATCAATCAATCAATCAATCAATCAATCAATCAATAATCCAATCAATCAATCAATCAATCAATCAATCAATCAATCATCAATCAATCAATCGAAAATACAATTCAATCAATCAATCAATTAGTCAATCAACAATCAATCAATCAATCAATCAATCAATCAATCAATAAAATCCATCCATCAATCAATCAATCAATCAATCAATCAATCAATCAATCAATAACAATCCATCATCAAATCATAATCAATCAATCAATCCTAATCAATCAATAAATCAATAATAATCAATTATCAATCAATCTAATCAATCATTAATTAATCAATCAATCAATCAATCAATCAATCAACCAATCAATCGATTAATCAATCAGTAATCAATGAATCAGTCAATAATATAAACAATTTACAAGCGAACGAAGGCTATGAAGAAAGGCAGCACACAATTAGACTAGACAAGGATACACATTGTAAGATGTTTGAATTGAATTGAAGCTAAAGACATACATTTCTCCCCAGCTCACAGCTCTGTCAAGTCCAAACTGTTTTATATCATACTATTAGCCGCTTTTCCAATAACAATTTTTGTACTGTTGGTGGTCCACCGTGAAAGAAAACGCAGCAAGGACACTAAAGGTAAGTCATTTGTTTCTTCATTTCCTTCTTTGTTTTTTTGTTTTGTTATTTTTCAAGGATTCAACAATGCTTGTGTTTTTTATCTTTCGGCTCAGTTTCATGCAACATTTATGTTGTACAGGTGCAGTCACATAGACAATGTTGTGCCAGGGTCAGTGAGCTGGCATTGATCAAAATTCTACCCCACCTCCACGTGGTGGGAATGGAAACAGACATAAGAGCCTGTCTGGCTAAGTGGGTGGGGACCGAGAGAGAGAGAGAGAGAGAGAGAGAGAGCTACAAGTATATGTAATAGTGCAGGCACAGTCGCGTTATACAGGTCCAAAATCCTGAATGAATGCACACATCTCCTGGCCGATGTCTAATGGAAAAGTTGCATAAATGAAAAGCATAAAGAAAAGTTGCATAATGAAAAGTGATAATGAAGCAAACGTGTAACAAGGTACGAGTCGTCTGTAATTGTATATTCACTCCCTAGGAGACAATGCCCGCACCATACTTCCCAGTTCTCGGCAAGAAAAAGACGTAACGTGTCGTGTCGACACAAGGGAAGATTGTAATTAACTCCGTAGTGGAGGCAGAGCGTAAATAAAATTAGTTGGTAAGATTGGCCGAGCACAAAACGTGTGCATAAGAAAACTGCTCTCCATGGACTAACCGGGTGTGGTACTGCTTGCTCGAGCAAAATATGTAAAGTTGCGCTCTTGTGCCAAAAAAAACTGCCGTCTCGGAAGAACTTGGGTGGGTGATATCAGCGAAGCGCAAAACCCTTAGTTTGATGAAACGATCATCTGGATTATTTGTGTATAGTCCAAGTCCTACATGCATTTTTCCAGTGGCTACTTATGGTTGTGAATCATGGATCATTACACAAACAACTAGAACGAAAATCCAGTACTTCGAAACGAAATTCGGGGTCAAAGGCGCATTCGTAGGGACAACGTCGCGCCAGGTTAAGTGAGCTGGCACTAAACAAGATCCTACACCACCTCTATCTTGTCTGTGCTTGTTCTAATGCACTTTGTAAGCCGTTACTCATTTTCTTACAGCTGTTCTTGATACCATCCCTTCTTCTTTTGCGTGGTCTTCCTCTTGCTCTGTACTCATTATACATTTTCTGTGTGGCTCTCTGTTGGTCCCCTGACTAAATGTTATTGCGTTTTGCAAAATTTCATCTTGTCAGTTAAATATTATTTTTCACTATGTATTTTACACTTCACATTTGCTTGTTTTCATTCAAAACATTTAACACATTTCCTTCATCGTTATTGTAACCGCAAGCATCAACATTTTCTCTGTCCAAAACTACATTCTATCAGTCACAAGCAACATCATATTTTTTAATCATCAACAACATCATCTCTCTATCACTATCATCAACTTCTTGGTAACCATCATCACTAGATCCGTCACCATCAGCGATCCCAGTAACTCTCTGAGCAACTTTTATGTCCTTATCAACAATTAGTTGTCACCATCAACATTATATTTGTCCATAATCAACAACTTCAATCTCCCCATCAACAACTTCAATTCCATCAACAACTCTATGTCCCCATCAACAACTTCAATCTCCATCAACAACTTCTATGTCCCCATCAACAACTTCATCTCATCAAAACCAATCTCCCATACAACTTCAATCTCCATCAACAACTTCATGTCCCCATCAACAACTAATCTCCATAACTTCAATCTCATCAACAATTCTTGTCCATCAATGACTATATTCATTACAACTTCTATGTCCATCTACAACTTCATGTCATCTACAACTTCTATGTCCCCATCTACAACTCTATGTCCCAATCAACACTCTGTGTCCCATCAATGACCTATATGTCCCATCTACAACTTCTATGTCCCCATCTCACTTCATGTCCCATCTACAACCTATGTCCCATCTACACTCTATTCCCCATCTACACTTCTATGCCATCTACAACTTCTATGTCCCCATCAACAATCTATGTCCCATCAACAACTTCAATCTCCATCACACTATCCATCAACAACTTCAATCTCCCCATCAACAACTTCAATCTCCCCATCAACAACTTCAATCTCCCCATCAACAACTTCTATGTCCCCATCAACAACTTCTATCTCCCCATCAACAACTTCAATCTCCCCATCAACAACTTCTATGTCCCCCATCAATGACCTATATGTCCCCATCTACAACTTCTATGTCCCCATCTACAACTTCTATGTCCCCATCTACAACTTCTATGTCCCCATCTACAACTTCTATGTCCCAATCAACAACTTCTGTGTCCCCATCAATGACCTATATGTCCCCATCTACAACTTCTATGTCCCCCATCTACAACTTCTATGTCCCCATCTACAACTTCTATGTCCCCATCTACAACTTCTATGTCCCCATCTACAACTTCTATGTCCCCATCTACAACTTCTATGTCCCCATCTACAATTTCTATGTCCCCCATCTACAACTTCTATGTCCCCATCTACAACTTCTATGTCCCCAGAAACATTAGATCCGTTATCACCAACATTAAATCTAGTCCCATCAAAATGTATCCATCTTCTTTGATAAAATCAACATCGTGAATTGCACGTTTTATATTATTGCTCTTTTTATTTCAAGCTGCTGCGGATTCCTATTCATCATCAATACAAGATGAGGACCAACGAGCTTAATGCGAGAATCATTTGGTAGCTACACATCAGAACAAGATGAGAACCTTCGAGCTTAATATGATAATAGTGTGATAGCTAGAAAAATATCATCATCAAATAGCTTGTCATGAGTAGAACTTTGCCACCCCAACAGTTCTTCAGAGTTGCTTTTTCTCATCAGCCAGATGTCCTGTCTCTGCAACCGCCATGTTCAAATCATCCGTTACATCCTGAATCCATCTAATCCATAACTTTCACCTTCTCCTTGTTGGCAGGATGCCTTTTTCTTCCATAATGATCTTCTCCAATGTCCCCATCAACTGTGTTTATATGTTCAAAATACTACAATTTTCCTATAATTTTTTTATAGCATCATCCCGTTTCTTGATTTTGAGTTCGTTCTGAATAGATCTATTTTTTCTTCTCTGTCCATGTATACAGGACTCTTCTGTACACTTATATTTAAAGCACCTATTGTTTTATGTCCCCACCAACAACTTCTATGTCCCATCAATGACCTATATGTCCCCATCAACAACTTCTATATGTCCCCATCAATGACTTATATGTCCCCATCAACAACTTCTATGTCCCCATCAACAACTTCTATGTCCCATCAACAACTACTATGTCCCCATCAATGACCTATATGTCCCCATCAACAACTCTATGTCCCCATCAACACCTACTATGTCCCCATCAACAACTACTATGTCCCCATCAATGACCTATATGTCCCCATCAACAACTTCTATGTCCCCATCAATGACCTATATGTCCCCATCAATGACTTCTATGTCCCCATCAACAACTATATGTCCCCATCAATGACCTATATGTCCCCATCAACAACTACTATGTCCCCATCCATGACCTATATGTCCCCATCAACAACTTCTATGTCCCCATCAATGACCTATATGTCCCATCAACAACTTCTATGTCCCCATCAATGACCTATATGTCCCCATCAATGACCTATATGTCCCCATCAACAACTTCTATGTCCCCATCAATGACCTATATGTCCCCATCAACAACTACTATGTCCCCATCAACAACTCTATGTCCCCATCAATGACCTATATGTCCCCATCAACAACTTCTATGTCCCCATCAATGACCTATATGTCCCCATCAATGACAACTACTATGTCCCCATCAACAACTACTATGTCCCCATCAATGACCTATATGTCCCCATCAACAACTACTATGTCCCCATCAATGACCTATATGTCCCCATCAACAACTACTATGTCCCCATCAACAACTACTATGTCCCCATCAACAACTACTATGTCCCCATCAATGAACTATATGTCCCCATCAACAACTACTATGTCCCCATCAATGAACTATATGTCCCCATCAACAACTACTATGTCCCCATCAATGACCTATATGTCCCCATCAATGACTCTATGTCCCCATCAATGACCTATATGTCCCCATCAATGACCTATATGTCCCCATCAACAACTACTATGTCCCCATCAATGACCTATATGTCCCCATCAATGACTTCTATGTCCCCATCAATGACCTATATGTCCCCATCAATGACCTATATGTCCCATCAATGACCTATATGTCCCCATCAACACTTCTATTGTCCCCATCAATGACCTATATGTCCCATCAACAACTTCATGTCCCCATCAATGACCTATATGTCCCCATCAATGACCTATATGTCCCCATCAACAACTTCTATGTCCCATCAATGACCTATATGTCCCCATCAACAACTACTATGTCCCCATCAACAACTACTATGTCCCCATCAATGACCTATATGTCCCCATCAACAACTACTATGTCCCCATCAACAACTTCTATGTCCCCCATCAACAACCGTTCTATAACCATCATGAGGACTGTTCTGTAACACTTATATTAAAAAAAACACATATATGTTTTTCCTCTGCCTTGTTAACTGTCCATGTTTCACAACCATACGTTGCCACTTGGAATATGCATGCTCTTAGTATTCTGATCTATGCTTTTTGTCAGTTCCATTTCATACTGTTTTTAGTTGTTTATAGTTTTGTAAAGCCGTTTGTTCTTCTTTTAATTTCCGTCATCCTATTCCATCTCTTGTTAGTAGTGAACCGAGATATTTCAGACTGTTCTCTTATTTTCTATTTTCTTTCCGTTGATAAAAATATCATTTGTCATGCTTGTTTTATTTGATATATCTTTCTTCGTTTACCGAGGGTTTTATCTTAAAAAGGGTTCAGCTGGATAAGAAAAAAAAAATCAAGAAAATGTAGAATTTAAACTATCATAAAACTAACAAATAAAGTGAATATATAACTATCTATTCTCTCATACATGTTTTCATACATATTCTCTCTAGTAAATGTTTTATCATGGTGTCATGTCTTTTATGTGCCCAAAATACTTTACTTGTCTGAATTTTATTTCTCTTAATAATTGTTTCTTCATGCCTAGTTTTCCTAAAACTTGTTTATTTGTCTGTTTTTCTGTCCATGAAACTCTGCCTATTCTTCTATATATCCACATCTCAAATGCATCAATTCTGTCTTCTAACTGTTTGTTCATTGTCCATGTTTCCGAGCCATACATTAATATAGGATATATATAGCGTTTGATCATTCTCATTTTTAGCCTGTTTGTGATTTATCAGTAACTTTCTCATACTATTGAAATTATCCTTGGCCATTCCTATTATCTTTTTAATTTAGTTCTTTAATTCTGCTTATGTGGCAGAACTATAATGTAGAAATTAAACTATTATAAAACTACCAAATGAAGAGAATATATGTTTAAAAAAGGTATCTCTCTCTCTCTTTCTCTCTCTATCTCTGTCGTTCGTTCTTCACGGCCAATTTTATCATTCTTCTTGTGATATATAATTGATCCATTGACAAGAACGTTTGATCTACGTTGACGATTATGCGCCCCATGGTGACTAGGTCAGTCTACCCGATTTCAGTCAGCTGTTGATTTACTAGGGTAGCTTGCCCTAGGAACGATTCATTCTGCCGTATATTTCGGCCCGGATCTACGCCTTTTCGATCAGCTTTTGCCGTATATTTGGGCTTTGTGATCTACCCCAAACAGTGAGTTACTACTGTTATGCCCTTTCTGACTGTAAGGTCGTTCGGATTAGGAACATTTCACGGGACACATAAGCTTGTCCTGGGACGGCGTAATACTCGTATAACACACCGTATAAAGTGTCAGCCTTCGCCAAAGTTCGAATCCGGTCAGATCTTTGCATGGTCGGCCTTACTTTACTGACCACTAAAAAAAGGTCTGAATACCCGTGTCTATCAAACTAGTGGGATATATAATATAACCTTTACACTTGTCCAAAAAACAACAACTTGCTAACTTGGTCATAAAAAAATGTACTAATTAATATGAAGAACATTTTTAACCATTTTGTTGCTGCATACTTTCCGAAGGCGGGGCTAAAAATAGCTACTCTTTGTTTTTAGGACACAAACGTGAATGTACGCCTATAGCAGTGACAGTAGAAATGTATAACGTGTTAACACGTCTTTAGCCCACAGAGGAAAGATAATAACAGACGGGTGAATGCGTCTTTAGCAGTGAATGGGAAAAACGTCTATACACGTTCTTAGCGGCTAAAGGGAATGCTATGCTCACAACTATTGTGAAAATATATTATTTAAATTCTCCCCGCACGAAGTTTCTTTTTGAAAAATGTATTCTCCTTCTTCATTCTTTATCCATAGAGAAGCATAGATTCGCAACCAAGGTTTTTCATGCTCTTATATTCAAGGCCATCTTTCCAGATCTCTCCACTCTCTCCGCATTTTCTTGCATTCTGTCTCCAACTGCAGTCTTTAGGTGTTCTTTGGTCTTTCCTTACCTCTATTACCCTGGGGGTTCTATCAGAGAGCCAGTCTCGTGATGCTGTCAAATGGTTTAATCAGTGTGTGTCCTATCCATCGCCACATTCTGTCCCTTATCTCTTGTTCCACCTGTCGTTGTACCGATCTATCCCAAAGTTCCCTGTTTGTGGTCCTGTCATACCATCACAGATGGAGTATCCTGCGCAGGCATCTATTGATGAATGTATGCAACCTTTTGGTGTTCCCCTTAGTTGTTCTTCATGTCTCCGCTCCATATCTCTGCTCCATGTCTCCGCTCCATATAGAAGAACAGTCTTGACATTTGAGTTAAATATCAATATCTTAGTTTTATTCCTGATCATTCTTGAACTCTATATGTTCTTCAGAATGGCAAATGCTGATCTTGCCTTTTGTATTTTAACCCTAACATCGTCATCTGAGCCACCTTGAATGTTGATAACACTTCAAATGTATAATTTATAGTATCTTCTTCTTCGTCTTCTTCAAACTCTATATCGACCACTTGTTAACCACTCTTTGTAATTTGTATGTGATCCGAGCCTAAGTGCGATTGTACATTGTGTCAGTTATGAGCCTACAAGTAGGCCAGCACATCTAATTTCTGCGATGCTTTGTATTGACTAGGATAGCTTTCCTAGACCCCCACCTCAGACACCTCTTACTACATGCCTTGGTGGTCGCAGTTTTGTTAATCTGTGCTCACCTTGTGGAGCCGGGTAACACACAGGCGATTTATGAAATCAATAATCTGTCACTGATCGGAAATTACGTAATTGATAGTGATTCATATGAAGTGAAGAACAGTCACTTATTCCAAATTTCACTTCATAAAATACATTATTTGTATATATTTACTTTTATAAATACGACAGATGATTTATGCTGTCCCTTTTTTATATTGATTATTTATCGTATAAAGACTGATGTTTTGTCTCGCAGTCAAAGGATGACAAATTTGGATGATTTGTGTTGGATGTCAGAGGATGATTATTAAAGACATTACTTTGTTATTGTTGAATTGTTATTATTGCGTTTATCTAAATCTTTCCGTTATGTTCTTTTCTCTCTCTTTGTTTCTGTTTTCTGTCTGTCTGCTTTTCTTGCCTTTCTATTCTGTTCTTTTATTTCTATCTTGTTTTTGTCTGTTTTTCTTTATTTCTGTCTTTTCTTTTCCTTTCCTTTTTAAATTTTGTTTTCTGTTTTATGTCTTTTTTTTCTTGCTTCCTTTCTGCATGACTGTCTGTCTGTTCTTTTTGCTTTCTTTCTTTCTCTATGTCTTTTTTCTTGATTTATTTCTGTCTGTCTATCTATCTTTCGTTTTACGTTTTTCACTCTTCCCTAAAGACGCACAATCATCTTACCTTACCCAGAATACGGACCAGTTCAAAATGGCACCACACGGATACAAGCTGACACATTTTCCGTCATCGAGTCGGTTTATGGTCTGGTAAGTATATCTGGTCGTCAATAGTGACACAGTAGATTCGACTTTAAAACAACAACCACTGTACGCGACGAATGTTGTCAAATCCGTAAACTAAACAATAATGGGAAAAGGATATCATCGAAAAAATCAAGAAGGCAAGACAAACTTTTGCGATGCTCAACAAAATTTTAAAAACAAAAGGACTAAATCTTAGGACAAAACTTAAAATATATAGAAGTAATGTACTGGGAGTGCTATTATATAGTAGTGAATGCTGGAAAATGAACCAACACATAATACACAAGTTGGAGACATTTCAGAATAAATGTTTAAGAAGAATCCTGCAAATATTCTGGACAAATACCATAACAAATGAGGAGCTTGTGAAATGAACAGACAGTGCATCTTTGGAGACCATCATTAAGAGACGAAGATGGAGGTGGTTTGGACATGTATGTCGTATGCTAGTGTGGGCATTGGCTAGGACAGCTCTGAGATGGACAGAGGGTGGGAAGAGAAGGCCTGGACGTCCAAAAGAAACATGGAGAGGAACTGTGGAGAGAGAGTTGAAGGAGTGTAGCATGACTTCGGAGACGGTTGGTAGGAAGGCAGCAGAACGGTAACAGTGGAAGTCTCTTGTGGAAGCCGTATGTGTCAATCGGAACACGAAGAGGATATAGATAGAAGCAATCATGGACTATGAATGATTGAAGCAGATTTGTAGAGAACTGGATGCTTTACGTACATCCAACTTTGTTTTCGACAGCAGCGTCTACCCAGCTGTCACCGGAGTTCTAGGTTGGGTGTGTAAATCTATCAGAACCGTATTCAAAGCTACCTCGGATCAAACCTGACGGCAATGAAGTATGTTCTTACGTTGAATCGACCTGTAACCTTTCTTTATTTCTTCAGATGTCTTTTTTTTTTTGGCCTTCGAGTTTTTTTTTTGGCTTGGTTTTTAGGTTCTTTGTTGTCTTTTATTCTACAATTTAAAAAAAAGACACACACAGAACGTTTGAAAAAGCAAGTAAAAAGAACCATACCAAAATAGTATCTCATCTCAAGTGCCATGCTTTACGGCGTAGGTGATCATGTCTTTCCACAACTCTCTCTGCTTGGTGCACGTAATCAGTTCTGACTTCGATCTTGTGTCGAACCTTGATGTGAGACCATCCAGCATCTTCTCAATCTGTCTTCCGCGATCTCTCCGTCCCTGAATTTTACCAGTTGTTACCAAATGTTCTAAACCTTTCCTTCGCATTATATACCAGAAGTACCTTGATTGCCTGATTATTATTCTTTTGATAATGTTTCTTTGTGTGCAGGCCTGATTTAAAACCTCATCATTTGTTTTCTTCGCTGTCCATGGAATTTTCAGCATTCTTCTGTAAAACGACATCTTTGTGGCTTCCAATATACAGTCTTAAAAAAATGGAGGTTCATATTATAATTATGTGTGATATGTACATCATATGCTGGTTTGGCATTCTTTGCACTTCTTATTTTAGCCCTTTCGCTGCTACATACTTTCTGAAGGCTGAGCTAAAAGTAGCTACTGTTTGTTTCTAGGTCACAAACGTGAATGTACGCTTATAGCAGTGACAGTAGCAATGCATAACGTGTTAACACGTCTCTAACCCACAGAGGAGAGATAATAACAGACGTGTTAACGCGTCTTTAGCAGTGAATGGGAAAAACGTATATATACGTCCTTAGCAACTAAAGGGTTAATGATCGTTATCATTGAAAAATATTATATTTTTCAAAATAATCGGGTTAAGCTAAACAATTAAGGTTTTAGCTTCATGTCCATTCAGAGTTTATTGTTTTCTTAATCGTCCTTCCCTTTTTCTTTAAAAAAAAATTGACATTTCATATTGTCTTCTTTGTGTGATTTGAGCATAACGAATGCAGAGGCGTGGCATCTGATATAGAGAGAGGTGTGGCTGATGCTACAAATAAGAAAGAGACAATTGAGATATTTTGGACATATAAAAAGACATGAAGGGCTGAAGAAGACCATCATGGAAGGAGGCATATCGGCAAAGAGAAGAAGAGGAAGACCACGGAGAAGATGGATTAAGGATTTAACGATGGTTTGAGCATGATTACTGCAGAGGTTGGGCATCTGGCCTATGAGAGAGAGAAATTCCGAAGGACTGTGAGGATTCCAAAGTTCCGCCCAGGGCAAGCTACTAGATGATGATGTAATATCGATATAGGGGAGATTCCAGTAAAACTAGGTAAAATGGCGAAACATGTAATAACAAAGTACTGTAGTTTTATAAAATACACAAACAATGGCAATACACAGCAAGGTTTCGACCAAAAGGCCTTTATCAAGCAAACGATACAACAATATGAGGACATTGAAATTGACAGTGAATCAATCCAGTGATTTAAAGAGTTTGGAATTACATTTATACAGATAAAGCTGAATGCATGAGGACAGAGAGTGGAGTGTGTCACAAGAATCCTCAGTTTGCATACCCTTCCACATCTATTGGGGGAGACTGAGCACCTATGGATCTGCCTGGAGCGCTGTGAGGTCAGTTCAGTCTTTGTCATAAAATGCAAAGGTATTAAGTATCACCTCAGACACCCATCGGCTTTCTCCAGATCTGATCTGATTTGGTCTGACCACCTCAGAATTGTAGTTTTCCGTGCATCGACCGTTGTTGTAGGTCGTGTTCACTGTCAAGCCAAATGACGTCATTGAATTTTGTGGTAAAAATATACTTGTGAGATGTGAGTTCTGTTTTCAGTGACGCAGTCCCTCTTGTAAACAAACATTTATAACAAATGTTTGCAAACAGCAACAAAATCCAACTTTGCTTTTTGAAACTTTTTTCAGGTATTTATTTAACATTAATATTTGTTGAGGTTGTTTGAAACCTTGAAATTCATTGAATTGTTTCAGAAAGATAATTCCAATTATCGCTTCAAAATGAAATGTTAATTTAGTTTAGTTTAGGCGTATGATCGTCATCACTGCACATCGAACCAATTAGCCCATACGTGCTCCGATCTCCTCTTCAGTATGTCTCTCACATGTGGTGACTAACGACACCGGTTCTTTATTGGTTTACTATTCTTATTTTGCTACCAGTATAGTGCTCTTATCTAGCTACATCACATTTGCCATAGTATTCTTGCAGTTTGGTTAGTGTTGTATATTCACCACTTCATTCATTCATTGGCCTCTTTGTCTCAGGAGACAATAGATATTGCGTCACGTAGTATGTTCTGCGCTAAATCACAACGTTTCTTGTGGCTGTAATGCCCTATTCTGGAGTGGCAATCCTTGCCACAGTTGTTGCAGGTAACCTCTCCGTGACGCAAGCCTATGCGATTTTTATGGAGTAGCTGAGTTGCCCAAGCGTCAACTACCCCCTCTCGACCTCGTTGAAAGAATCCAGAGGAGTGCAAGCACGACATCCGGTATCAGTTCGGTTTCAGAAGCTGCAGTTAGGACATCACTTGATGCCTGTCCGCCTTAGGGGCTCCACTACGGATTTTCTGTTTGGGTTTACTCCCATAGCCTTTGCCTCTCCCGAGGCTCCCACAAGGCAGTGGGGCTATTTGCCCATAGCTGGGGGTCTGGATCTTGGATATCAGGTAAATCCACTGATATCACAAGTCTGGGGAGGGGGCAGACCTCCACCGAGATTTTTGTCGGTTAACTTCCCAATTACATTTTTTAAAAATCCTGACCTAGGGAAGTCCATCTCCATAGGCGAGCCATTGCCCCGTTAGCCTTTGACCTCACGGCCAAAGTGTCCCGGTCTACACCGCTGGGAGGTGGGGTTGACATGTGTATTCTGAGGGTCATCAGCAGGCTACTAATTTTCACTTTTCGCCCTTCCTAAGAGAGACTAGCCGATCCCAACCCTGCTAGTGCAGGGTTAGGCTCAGGACACACCTTGTATATTCACCACTATTACTTGAATAATGTACACGTCCTCTTTCTTTTAACTGATTGGCTACCGAATTGAAAAAAAACCCGACTGTGGCTGAATTTATGTCCTATTTCCCCATTGCCGGTGTATGTACAAATTCAGCTGCATTTTCCTTAATTATTAACCGATTCTTATGAGTAATACACCATTTTGTAGGTAAATAAATGCTCTTTAAAAGAGATCAAAACGAAATAAACAGTGGTTCCTCCAGCGGCTCATGGGAGCCAATCAGTTAGCGATTTCAGAACATCATCCTGGTCCATTGCTTGCCCACTTTTACTCTGCAGCCACACCGGCAATACTATCGGCTCTTTATTCACTTTCATCTTCTTTAATATCACTTTCACCTTCTTTAATATCACTTTCATCTTCTTTAATATCACTTTCATCTTCTTTAATATCACTTTCATCTTCTTTAATATCACTTTCATCTTCTTTAATATCACTTTCACCTTCTTTAATATCACTTTACCTTTAATATCACTTTCATCTTCTTTAATAATTTATCCTTTCATCTTCTTTAATATCACTTTCACCTTCTTTAATATCACTTTCACCTTCTTTAATATCACTTTCACCTTCTTTAATATCACTTAAACTACTTAAATATCATTTCACTTTTAATATCACTTAATCTATAATTTCAATTTAATATATAACTAGATCATTCTAGTTGTTAATAGACATCGCAAAATTAGAAATTTCCTCGTACCGTTGACGTTACATAGACCTGCAGCAATTCATACGTCTGTCTGGCACTCGCTATCTCCATGGAACTGAGACCGATATTTCTTGTCTCTCTCAGTAAAATTCGATTAAGTCTCTCCCTAGGTCGTCCTCTCTTTCTTGAACCATTTGCATCTCACTTCAACACCTGCTTTGATATTCTTTGATCATTTCTTCTCAATTTAGTATAAATGATTATAAATAACAAACAGACAAGAGGGTTAGGTCGCACTGACTATTGCAGATGATATCTTAATATATAGACCTGGGTCAGATAGACTAGAGATGGCTAAAGAGGTTCCGGAAACATTTCATACCATCTCACGTTGGTGTAGAGAGTCTTGCTCACATGTCAATCATTAGAAGGTGTGTATGGTGTGGTAATCTTTGAATAATTCCATAGTCACTGCTGACTTACCAGGAGTCATCTTTGATGAACATACCATTGAGCGTCGTGACAGTCTGCGCTATCTTGGAACAACCTTTGATCGTAGTCTATCTTTTAAACACCATGTTGAACAGACGATACAACGTTGCAAACGTGGTCTTGCGGCTCTCAAAATTATGGTGGCAGCACACCTTGAGCAGAGACTACTTGTCTTTCTGTTCCATCGACTGGTAATGTCAGTGGTAGATTACGGACTCGGCTCTCTCACGATATCAAGATGACTATGTGAGCGACTCGAACGTATTCAGAATGAAGATATGCGTATAGTCCTTGGCTGCACTAGAGATACTTCCATTGTGAAGATGAGATATATGCTTGGCCTTCTGTCACTACGCTCTCGTCATGCAATCGCCCAAACCAAAGCATAAATGCGGGTTTAAAGGGTTTTAAAGCCGAAGGATTGACTTCATTGCACCGGATTTTCACCCCATATGGCTCGGTCCCTTTTCTCAGAAATGGCACGCCACCTGCCGATAGTATTGCACAAAGCACAAACTCCGTAGCTACATCAACAATCCTAGGGGTCTCTGGAAAAAACTGCACTTGTGAACAGAACGGAGCGGTCCGGATTCGAACCCACGACCTTCGACTCACAAGGCAAAGGGCTTAACCACTTAGCCACAGAGATCCCCATATGCAGGTTATTGCGGATAAGAGACATCCACTGCACATATGATGTTAAGAGCACGAGAATTAGTGCTTGGCAGGCCGTGGATGGCCCAGGCTGAGAGAACAATTGGGCAGGTGAGGATGGAGGTTGAAATCGTTACATCTGCCCTCCATTGGCTTTCTGGGACTCAGTTTACTGGGGCCGTTGTTGTATCCTGATTCTCAGTCGATTCTTCTTCGAAAGATCCAGAATGGCAGGTCGCCTATTGAAGTTTCTAACCTCTAGAGCAGTAGTTCTTAACCTTCCTATTCCCGTAACACTTTAATACAGTTCCTCATCTTGTGATGACACCCCCCTTCTCCCCCACCACCATATAATTATTTTCGTAATTTCTATAATTTTACCACTGTTATGAATCGTAATGTAAATAATTGATATGCGGGATGTATTTTCATTGTTACAAATTGAACATAATTAAAGCATAGTGATTAATCACGAACGAAGGGTACTCGTATGTGGGCGTATCTGCATGTGGGCGGACCCACCTGGAGACGGATAGTGGAGCAGTGTCTCGGTTCCTAAGACCATCAAAAATATGCATTTTCCGATGGTCTTAGGCGGCTCAAAGGGGTCGCGACCCAAAGGTTGAGAGCCACTGCTCTAGAGGCTTATGTGCATCTACTGTCCTGGGCATGCGGGTGTTCACGGTAATGAGAGAGCGGACATGCTTGAATCAGCAGCATCGATTGTTGGGGAGTTGAAGATGGATAAGGGGGATGTTCTTCGGGCTCTTCACGACTGCCTTTTGGATGAATACACTAAAATAGATGTTGAATCTGGATGCTCTGTATTCTTCAATCGATGTTGAAGAATACAGAGCATCCAGAGTGTAATGACGTCGGGTAATAACCAATAACCAATCATCATCAGCATCAGGTGCCGTCTCCACATCGAAGGTTGGCTGCAATGAATCTCCAGCATCCTCTGTCTTTCGCCTTAGTGTTGCACTCTGCCAGACTGTAACCTGTCCATTTCTTAAAGTTTCCTCCCACTTATCTCTCGGTCTTCCTCTTGCTCTTCCTCCCTCAACTTTCCCTCTAGTAAAGATTTTATCATTATATTTTGTCATGTCTTTTTATGTGCTCAAAATACTTTACTTGTCTGAATTTTATTTCTCTAATAATTGTTTCTTCATGCCTAGTTTTCCTAAAACTTGTTTATTTGTCTGTTTTTCTGTCCATGACACTCTGCCTATTCTTCTATATATCACATCTCAAATGCATCAATTCTGTCTTCTAACTGCTTGTTCATTGTCCATGTTTCGAGCCATACATTAATATAGGATATATATAGCATCTGATCATTCTCATTTTTAGCCTGTTTGGATGTCAGTAACTTTCTCATACTATTGAAATTATCCTTGGCCATTCCTATTCTCTTTTAATTTCTGTTATACATCTACCATCATCTGTTATCATCTGACCAAGATATAAGAAACTTTTTACTTGATGTAGTAATTCTCCATGTATTTTATTTCATTTTATGTTTCTCCATTTCCTTGTTGATTACCATATTTTTGTTTTTGTATGTTAATGTCAGTGGCGGCTCGCAATCATTTTTTGTTGGTGGGGACAGACACAAATTTTAGGAAAAATCATGATTTTGGATTAGGTTATATTTTAATTTATTAAATAATAAATGCATGTTACAAATTATTTTTGATGGGGCCTGGCCCCACTGGCCCTTATTGACGAGCCGCCACTGGTTAATGTCTAATCCATATTCTTTGCTAGTTTTGTCCAATTGGTCCACTAGTTCTTGTAGATCTTGTTCATTTTCTGCTACCAATACTGTGTCATCTGCATATCTTAAGTTGTTTATTATTTTTCCATTGATCTTGAGTGCTGGCATTCCCTCTAGTTGTTTGAAGATTTTCTCTGTGGAGATGTTAAATAGGCTTGGTGACAGAATGCATCCTTGTCTTAGTCCTCTCTTTATGTCTATGTTTGGAGAGTAGCTATTTTCATATTTTATTATTGCTGTCTGTTCCCAGTATATGTTGCTTATTAGTCTGATATCATCCCCATCTAGGTCTATTTCTTGTAGACATATGATTAGCTTTTCATGCCTCATAACAAATCACAAATAACCAATATAATGTCTGACAACGTAACATACCTCCTGTTCCTGTTACACGCCAGATCTCTCGACTTCCTCTAGATAAAGAAGAGGAAACTGTATAATAACATTGATGTTTTCTCTAATTGACAAGTATGGGATACTGATAGTTCTTCTAGCATTGACATCTAGTGCTGCAGGTAAGACACGTCCACATTTCTTTGAAAGAAATTTGTTTTTGTTCTGTTTGACCCTTTTACTCTGTAATTAGAACAACTAAAGAAATACAACAGATGCAGAAATAAATCAAATGATGGGATAAAGGCCAATTTTAAAATGCAAACATGTTACTTATCTTATCTATCTTACCACATTTCCGTAGAAGACCGTAGAGGAGATTAGTTTCTATCTTGTGCCAGGTTAACATGTTACTATAAACACAAAAAGAGCATTGTTCAACACATCTTTCTACCAACATTATGATGATGAGATCATATCATCAAATAGCCAGTCTAACAGAATTTTAAACCCCCAAAAGTCCTCCGAATTTCTCTCTCTTATAGGCCATATGTCCTGCCTCTGCAGCCGTCATATTCAACATCAGTTACATCCTGAATCCATCTTCTCCGTGGTCTTCCTCTTCTTCTCTTTGCCGGTATACCTCCTTCCATGATGGTCTTCTCCAGCCCTTCATAACATTATGCTACCACTGCCAAACCTGGTCACTGACAACAAATGATATAAGAAAACTAGTCACGACAGAGACGAAGTGTCTACGCAGAATGCTGGGGGTAACAAGAAGAGAACTAGTCACGACAGAGACGAAGTGTCTGCGCAGAATGCTGGGTGTAACAAGAAGAGACCGGTTTAGACATGAAGACATCAGGAAAAAAGTGGGTACAACATCATTTTATTTCTTTTTCGAATCCTGTTTGCCTCACAGCGTCAGGTCAAGAAGAGATTTCTATAACGGGCCCTTGTGTGCGCTTCGTAAATAGTCTCTTTCGTCGCCTCTGTTATCTCTGATGTCCATCTTTTCCGTGGCCGGCCTTTTATTTTGTACCCATTGTATCGGAGCAGCATTGCTATTTGAGGTGCACTGTCTGTTGGTAATCTGCTTACGTGACCGAACCATTTAGTTTGTTGTTTCTTGATGAAGTCTAGTACTGATGTTGTACCCACTTTTTCCTGATGTCTTCATTTCTCAACCGGTCTCTTCTTGTTACACCCATCATTCTGCGTAGACACTTCACAACATCAGTACTGAACTTCATCAAGAAACAACAAATTAAATAGTTCAGCCACATAAGCAGATTACCAACAGACAGTGCGCCACCGAGAGCAATGCTGCTCTGATGCAGTGGATACAAAGCAAAAGGTTGTTCACGCAAAAGATGGACCTCAGAGATAACAGCGACGACGAAAAACACTATTTATAAACCACACACAAAAGTCCGTGCTAGAAATCTCTTCTTACCCTGAAGCTGTGAGGCAAATCAGGATTAAAGAAGAGAAAGAAAGACAAGGCGCATAGAGAGGTTCGCTCCAGGTGTCTCCTTGTTCGACCTGACGCTGAAAATCAAAACATGATTAGAGAATAGATAGATAGACTCCGTAATTTATATTATCTCTAGACGCAACTACTTTGCATTATATACTGGCTTTGCTTTATTTAAAAGATACCATGAGCCATTATATCGGATCAGCAGAGCGAAAGAGTTAAATAAGATAATTGCCATAACAACCTACTTAGTTAGTCATCAGATCATCTTCATCCCACGAGGAACAAGTACTTTCCGATTTCGGAGTATATCCGTCAGATCATGGTTTATGACAGCTCTAAGATACGAAGATTGAGGTTATACTGGTCTAACCGGTCGTGCGGTACCGGGGCTCACAAGGAAGCAAAGAATAGTACCACTGCGACTTACAAGGCATGTCGTAAGAGGCGACTGAGGTAGAAGCGTAGGGAAACTAACTAAGTAAATAAAAAGCATCGCAGAAATCGGATTTGCTGGCCTACTTGTATGCGCATAACTAGCACAACGTACAATCGCTCTTAGGCCCAGATCACATACAAATCACACAGAGTGGATAACAAGTGGTCAATATAGAACGTTGGAAGAAGAAGAAATATGTAGGCAGCATGATCTCATCCAATGGAAGAATTACGACAGAAATACAATACACATGTAATAAGGTAAAACCAGATTATTGGACAAATGTCACTGCTAAATACTGAAGAACAACAGAAAGCTAAAGATGGACAACAAAAGATGCACATGTCCCGCAGACAACAGTTTTTTATCAACTCTGTGCTATCAGTGTCAGACCTGGACACAGACAACAAGAGATTTTATTATCAACTCACTGTCAGTCTATCAAGTGTCAGACCTGGACACAGACAACAAAGTTTTCTTACCAATTCTTGCATCAGTGTCAGCTAAGTTCACGTGCATCAGTGTCAGACCTGGGCACATACAACACAGTTTTCCTACCATCTTTGTGCTATCAGTATCAGACCTGGACACAGACAACACAGTTTTCTTACCATCTCTGTGCTATATGTATCAGACCTAGACACTAACAACACAGTTTTCTTACTAACTCTGTGCTATCAGTGTCAGACATGGGCACAGACAACACAGTTTTCTTACCAATTCTGTGCTATCAGTGTCAGACTTGGACACTGACAACAAATGAGAAAAGAATAATCCAAAAGACAGAGATAAAGTGTTTAGACGAATTCTAAATGGTGCAAAAAGAGATAAAATCAGAAAAGACAAAATCAGAATAAAGTGGGATCCTTTCCGGTGCTACAAAATATAAAAAAAAACAATATGTCAAATGGTTTAGACACGAATCAAGAAGACAACCTCCCACAAAGAGCACTATCATTCAGATACAACGACAACAGACACAGAGGACGACCACGTAAACGATACATCGACGGAATATCCGATGCACTAAATTCCACCTTGTACAAATCAATGTTTTTTTTTCTTTTGATGAAGTAAGTTGCATAAATATTTGAATATTAAGAAGACAGAAGTTATGATAATATCAAATAAGCAGATTTTTACAAAATGCACCATCACAGTAAATGGGACTGATCTAAGACAAATGCAGCAATTTAAATACCTCGAGTCCTGATAACATCAGATGGCAGATGCCGATCAGAAATAAAGAGCATGATAGGACAAGCGAAAACATCATTCCTGAAAATGATGAGCATTATCTGCAACAAGTCCATGTCAATCCCGACCAGAATGCGAGTTATTCAGTGCTACATAGAACCAATACTGACATACGGATGCGAGTCATGGACAATGAACACACAGATAGAAAAATCTCTGAGTGCCACAGAAATGTGGTTTTATAGAAGAATGATGAGAATCCCATGGACTGCTAAAATGACTAATGTTGAGGTGCTGAATGAGATCAAGACACAGAGAAAGCTTATCATCAATATAAGAAAGAGGCAGTCATCATTTTTCGGGCATGTGATGAGAAGGGAGATTTAGAACACATCGTGACAACCGGTAAAATCGAGGGTAGACGAGACAGGGAAGACAGAGAGAGAAAATGTTGGATGGCCTGACTTCATGGACGGTAGAGCGTCAACATCTGAGTTGATAGCAAACACCAAGACAGAGATTTGTAGAGATCCATGTCGCCTAGCCAGCCGGCACGGCACCTGATGATGAAGTAAGTTACATGAATAACAAACGTGGCCTTATAAAAAAAAAAATTGAACAACTAAAAAACAGTATGAAATGAAGCTGATAGGAAAAATAAAGATCAGAATTCTAAGATCATGCATATTCCCAGTGGCAACGTATGGGTGTGAAGCATGGACATTTAACAAGACTGGAAAAATATATTTGGGCTTTTGAATATAAATGTTACAGAAGAATCCTCTGTATATCTTGGACAGAGAAGAGAACAAATAGATCTATCCAGAAAGAACTCAAAATCAAAGAAAACTGGCTGATGATACAAATAAGAAAGAGAAAATTGAGATATTTTGGATATATGAAAAGATACGAAGGGCTGGAGAAGACCATCATGGAAGAAGACACATCGGCAAAGAGAAGAAGAGGAAGACCTGAGAGAAGATGGATTCAGGATGTAACTGATGGTTTGAACATGACGGCTGCAGAGGTGGGACATCTGACCTATGAGAGAGAGGTGGTATCTCAGCAAAGAGAAGAAGAGGAAGACCACGGAAAAGATGGATACATGATGTAACATATGGTTCGTGCATGACGGCTGCAGATGCAGGACATCGGGCCTATGAGTGACATTGAAGGAGTGTGAGGGTGTCAAAGGGCTGATCAGGTCAAACTATTTGATGGTGATGACAAAGCTCATAAGGAGGCTCGCTCCAGATGCTTCTTTTTCGACCTGACGCCGAAAGACACAACAGGGATAGAGAGGCCAGTGGGCCTACGCAACAACCACAAGTAGTTTGACAATGGAGGTTCGGGCGGTTACGGAGGCGGTGAACTGTTTGGCATCTCACAACTACTCTCGTGTTTTCATACTCAGTGACTCCATGAGCATGATTCGTAAAGTAGAATCAGGAATGATGAGACGCAACTGGGTGGAGGTACTGGTACAGACAATGATCAGAGAAATCACCTTCATTTTTGTCCCTGGGTACGCAGGAGTTAGGGTAATGAACGAGCTGATAGATTGGCTGGCTTGGCTACAATATTAGAGGGAGCTGCCATGGAATCGAAATGACATTCTTCACGCATTAAAGATAGTCTTTCCGAACAGAGGAGTTTCAGGGCTGTGAATTCCACTCGCTGATCAGATTGAAAGAGATGGGTGTCAATATTGGTGGATCCCGAAAAGAACGACGTACTAAATATGCAAAGAGATTGATTAATCAACATCAAACTGGCGTGTTGGGTCGCTGGACACTGCTGGATTTGCTGAGGCGGGATCGGAGCACCTATGGACATGTCCGGAGTGCTATGATGATAGTCCTCATATAACTGATAACTGATGTGTTGTCTTGCTAAATACCTATGATCACAACGTCGATTGGCGTGACTTTGTACATTACTTAATTTTTCCTTGCTCTTGTAGTTATTCCGTATACTTAACCTAGTCTTTATCACCTGTTTCAGTAAAAGCCTTGGACACTTCAACTTTAGAATGCACAGGTGGAACATTTGGAGAGAATTGCACAGAGAACTGTCCTATACGTTGTTCACCTCCGCAATGTGACCAAACTACCGGTTACTGCCATTCTTGCGAAATAAATTATGCAGGCAAAACTTGTCAAAGTAAGTCGTCATTCTGAAGTTCAGATTCTATATATTATTATTTCATTCTCAATATATTATCAGAGTCCAAGACAAGCTATACGGAGATGTACATGGACTCCGGTTGACCACTAACTACTTTAAAAGTATATAAATCGATGTCAGTCCAAGACAAGCTATACGGAGATGTACATAGCCTCCAGTTGACCACTAACTACTTTAAAAGTATATAAATCGATATCAGTCCAAGACAAGCTATACGGAGATGTACATAGACTCCGGTTGACCACTAACTACTTTAAAAGTATATAAATCGATGTCAGTCCAAGACAAGCTATACGGAGATGCACATAGACTCCAGTTGACCACTAACTACTTTAAAAGTATACAAATCGATGTCAGCCCAGACAAGATATCGGAGATGCACATAACTCCAGTTGACCACTAACTACTTTGAAGTATATAATCGATGTCTGAAAATGTTGGAAGAGACGAGACTATCGACTGACTATCGACTCTACTAGAGGGTTATAGTTCAATCCAAACAAGCTTCCACGTAATGAAATGAATGGCCCATTTTACTTTCTGTACTCTAATCGTTCTGAAAATAGAATGATAGAAAAGATTCCCAACTTTTGGGCCACCGCCGACTTTGACACATAAACTTTGTAACCCTCCGCCCCACCGCAATTGAACAAATAAACTTTTAATGCCCCTCGCCCCACCGCCCACTTTGAGACAACATAAACTGTAGCCACCACCACTTTAGACAACATAATTTTTACCCCCACTTTGAACAACATAAACTTTGTACGACCCCCTCCTCCACATTATACAAGTTTGCCAACGCCCCCCCCCCCCCTCCCACATATATACATGCTCTATTTTCTTTGACATAGAAAATCGTATATATATATTCTGTCTACTTGGTCAATTTTCAACTGATTATATACATGAAATAGAAAATTGATGAAAAAATGGATCGTGTAAGACGGGCATAAGATAAATTAAAATGCAGAATTCAAATTTTAAATGATTATTCAATCGCAAAATCACCAAAATAATTTATTTTAAAATATTTATTATGAATTTCTTCTTTAAGGAGCCACCGATACCTAATCGCTTGAACACACCCCAAATCGTTCTGAACCCACTGTCGTCCCCTAGAACGCTTCAGCGCCCACTGGGGCAGCGTACCGCCCACTTTGAGAAACGCTGTGATAGACACTTTCAACCCTACTGTCTGAAAAAGCGGCGGAAATGTCTTAAAATTTTAATAAAATGGAGCCCAGCCAGAACAGGGTCTTTTAAAAAACTTTACAGAAAAAGAAAACTAACAAATGTATTGTCATTCAATTTGATCACATGTTATAAACGGTATTGTTTGTGATGATAAAGAACGTTTAGTATATGCATTGTAATTATTTATTTACAAAAATAATAAATTACATTGAAAATATTGTAAACCCCCTCCCACTGTACTGTACGGTTGGTTTTACTAATATAAGAAGCAGTGGCGGCTCGTGATCACTTTTGTTGGTGGGGCTGGACAAATATTTCTAAAAAACCCTATGTTTTTGGTTACTTTATATATTAGTATTTACATATAAATTATATATGATTTTTGGTGGGTCCGGCCCCACTGGCCCTTAATGACGAGCTGCCACTGATAAGAAGTGTAAAGAATATGATGTACATATCACATATAATTATAAAATGAACCTCCACTTTTTTCAAGACTATATATAGGCAGAGATTTCATAGTTCTAATTTGAATTTAAAAATATATTTGGAAGGGAAATATTGCAAGAGCCATACCTACAAAGTCAATTGGGTTAGACATTTTTGAGAGGTTCACGTTATAATTATGGGTGATATGCAGTGGCGGCTCGTAATCCTTTTTGTTCGTGGGGCCAGACTCAAATTTTCTAGAAAAATCATGGTTTTGGGTTAGGTTATATTTTAATTTATTAACTAATAAATACACGTTAAACATTATTTTTGGTTGGGCCCTGCCCCACTGGCCCTTAATGACGAGCCGCCACTGGTGATGTGTACATTATTAGCTGGTTTGGCATTCTGTGCGCTTCTTATGTTACTGAAATCCACTGCACGATGCAGGGGGGAAGGGATTTAAAAAAAAAAAGGTTTTCAAAAACATTTTTATAAAAAAATTAAAATTAAAATGCATACCCTAGATGTTGTTTCTCATTAGAAAAAATAACAAAAAAACCCCAATGTCTTCTGCAACATGTGGCCAAACTGTATGACAATATGTTTGTTAGTTATTTTTTGTCTGTTAATAAAAAAATTTAAAATAAAACTAAGCTCTTTCCCATGCGGGTCGAAGGTCGTGGGTTGGAATCCGGAGCGCGCCGTTCTGTTTAAGAGTGCAGTTTTTTTGCAGAGATTCCTTGGATTGTTGCCGGAGCTACGGAGTTCGTGCTTTTGTGCAATACTGTAGGCAGGTGGCGTGCCATTTCTGCGGAGCGGGACCGAGTCATATGGGGAAAAACCCGGTGCGATGAAGTCTCCCCTTCGACTATAAAACTTTTTAACACCCGTTAAAAAAAAGGTAACCTCTTTTCAGTCTGACTCTCAAACAGATGACAGATTTAAAACACAAATTAAGCGAAATTACTTACAAGATTTAATTATGAAATAAAATGATTTATTAATCTTTCAATTCTCAAAATTTAGTATGTGAAATTGGAATGTATGGAACAAGTTGTTCACAATCATGTCCTACGACTTGCGGAACTGACATATGTCACAACGAAACTGGCAACTGCATTGATTGCCCACCACAATTTTCGGGTCCACTATGTACAGGTTAGCTTTTTCTTACAACTTTCATCATCATCAGGTGCCGTCTCCACATCGAAGGTTGGCTGCAATGAATCTCAGCATCCTCTGTCTTTCGCCTTGGTGTTGCACACTGCCAGACTGTAACCTGTCCATTTCTTAAAGTTTTCCTCTCACTTATCTCTCGGTCTTCCTCTTGCTCTTCCCCCTCAACTTTTCCCTCTAGTAAATGTTTTATCATGGTGTCATGTCTTTTTATGTGCCCAAAATACTTTACTTGTTTGAATTTTATTTCTCTTAATAATTGTTTCTTCATGCCTAGTTTTCCTAAAACTTGTTTATTTGTCTGTTTTTCTGTCCATGAAACTCTGCATATTCTTCTATATATCCACATCTCAAATGCATCAATTCTGTCTTCTAACTGCTTGTTCATTGTCCATGTTTCCGAGCCATACATTAATATAGGATATATATAGCATTTGATCATTCTAATTTTTAGCCTGTTTGTGATTTGTTTGGATGTCAGTAACTTTCTCATACTATTGAAATTATCCTTGGCCATTCCTATTCTCTTTTTAATTTCTGTTATACATCTGCCATCATCTGTTATCATCTGACCGAGATATAAGAAACTTTTACTTGATGTAGTAATTCTCCATGTATTTTTATATTCATTTTAGGTTTTTTCCATTTCCTTGTTGATTACCATAGTTTTTGTTTTTTTGTATGTTAATGTCAGTGGCGGCTCGTAATCATTTTTTGTTGGTGGGGCCAGACACAAATTTTAGGAAAAATCATGGTTTTGGATTAGGTTATATTTTAATTGATTAAATAATAAATGCATGTTACAAATTATTTTTGATGGGGCCTGGCCCCACTGGCCCTTATTGACGAGCCGCCACTGGTTAATGTCTAATCCATATTCTTTGCTAGTTTTGTCCAATTATCCTTGGCCATTCCTACTTTTACATTTACAACTTTACTTTACCCTTAAAATGTGTATATCTGTAATCTGTGTGTGTTTATGTCTCAGGTGTGTTTATGTCTCAAGGTGTGTTTTATGTTCAAGTGTGTTTAGTCTCCAAGGTGTGTTTATGTCTCCAAGGTGTGTTTATGTCTCCAAGGTGTGTTTATGTCTCCAAGGTGTGTTTATGTCTCCAAGGTGTGTTAATGTCTCCAAGGTGTGTTTATGTCTCAAGGTGTTTTATGTCTCAAGGTGTGTTTATGTCTCTAAGGTGTGTTTATGTCTGCAAGGTGTGTAGCTCTTAGTTTTAATAGAGAGGATTATGCTATTGTCATGAAACTATTTTGTATTTAACGCTGGGGATACACATGAAATGCGATGCCTGGGAAAAGTTACCAACAACACTAGAAAAGACAAACTAACCAACATCAGCATAAGAAAGAAAGTTGGCACAGAACCATGCTTGAATTACATTGAGAAACAAAGAATGACCATTTAATAAGTACACATTCAAAATCCAAAGTATACAAAGTCTTCTACAACAGAACATCAGGTAGAAAAGCGAGAGGAAGACCACGAAAAAGATGGTTAGATGGCAAAGCAGAATGCTGTCAAAGAGCAAAAATAACAATTACACAAGCCATCAGAACAGCGCAAGAGAAAAACAGAAAACCACGACACTGGGCAACAACCCGGTAGCAGTGTGACGACACTGGGCAACAACCCGGTAACAGTGTGACGACACTGGGCAACAACCCGGTAGCAGTGTGACGACACTTGGCAACAACCCGGTAGCAGTATGACGACACTGGGCAACAATCCGGTAGCAGTGTGACGACACTGGGCAAAAACCAGGTAGCAGTGTGACGACACTGGACAACAACCCGGTAGCAGTGTGACGACACTGGGCAACAACCCGGTAGCAGTGTGACGACACTGGGCAACAACCCGGTAGCAGTGTGACGACACTGGACAACAACCCGGTAGCAGTGTGACGACACTGGGCAACAACCCGGTAGCAGTGTGACGACACTGGGCAACAACCCGGTAGCAGTGTGACGACACTGGGCAACAACCCGTAGCAGTGTGACGACACTGGGTAACAACCCGGTAGCAGTGTGACGACACTGGGTAACAACCCCATAGTAGTGTGACGACACTGGTAACAATCCGGTAGCAGTGTGACGACACTGGGCAATAACCCGGTAGCAGTGTGACCACACTGGGCAACAACCCGGTAGCAGTGTGACGACACTGGATAACAACCCGGTAGCAGTGTGACGACACTGGGCAACAACCCGGTAGCAGTGTGATGACACTGGGCAACAGCCCGGTAGCAGTGTGACGACACTGGGCAACAACCCGGTAGCAGTGTGACGATACTGGGCAATAACCCGGTAGCAGTGTGACGACACTGGGCAACAACCCGGTAGCAGTGTGACGACACTGGGCAACAACCCGGTAGCAGTGTGACGACACTGGGCAACAACCCGGTAGCAGTGTGACGACACTGGGCAACAACCCGGTAGCAGTGTGACGACACTGGGCAACAACCCGGTAGCAGTGTGCCGACAAAAGAAGAAGAAGATTGTACCCTTGTGTTGCCGGAGCTCTCAAGCGGAACAAAAAATAATAACACTCCGACCTGCAAGGCATGTCATAAGAGGCGACTGAGGTAGGGACATTGGGAAGCTACCCTAGTATGAGAGTGGGCGTTCATAATAGCTCCAGCAATGTTACAATGCTATGAGAGTGGGCGTTCATAGTAGCTCCAGCAATGCTACAATGCTATGAGAGTGGGCGTTCATAGTAGCTCCAGCAATGCTACAATGCTATGAGAGTGGCGTTCATAAAGCTCCAGCAATGTTACAATGCTATGAGAGTGGGCGTTCATAATAGCTCCAGCAATGTTACAATGCTATGAGAGTGGGCGTTCATAATAGCTCCAGCAATGTTACAATGCTATGAGAGTGGGCGTTCATAATAGCTCCAGCAATGCTACAATGCTATGAGAGTGGGCGTTCATAATAGCTCCAGCAATGCTACAATGCTATGAGAGTGGGCGTTCATAATAGCTCCAGCAATGTTACAATGCTATGAGAGTGGGCGTTCATAATAGCTCCAGCAATGCTACAATGCTATGAGAGTGGGCGTTCATAATAGCTCCAGCAATGTTACAATGCTATGAGAGTGGGCGTTCATAATAGCTCCAGCAATGCTACAATGCTATGAGAGTGGGCGTTCATAATAGCTCCAGCAATGCTACAATGCTATGAGAGTGGGCGTGCATAATAGCTCAAGCAATGCTACAATGCTATGAGAGTGGGCGTTCATAATAGCTCCAGCAATGTTACAATGCTATGAGAGTGGGCGTTCATAATAGCTCCAGCAATGTTACAATGCTATGAGAGTGGGCGTTCATAATAGCTCAAGCAATGTTACAATGATATGAGAGTGGGCGTTCATAATAGCTCCAGCAATGCTACAATGCTATGAGAGTGGGCGTTCATAATAGCTCCAGCAATGTTACAATGCTATGAGAGTGGGCGTTCATAATAGCTCCAGCAATGTTACAATGCTATGAGAGTGGGCGTTCATAATAGCTCCAGCAATGCTACAATGCTATGAGAGTGGGCGTTCATAGTAGCTCCAGCAATGCTACAATGCTATGAGAGTGGGCGTTCATAGTAGCTCCAGCAATGGTACAATGCTATGAGAGTGGGTGTTCATAATAGCTCCAGCAATGCTACAATGCTATGAGAGTGGGCGTTCATAATAGCTCCAGCAATGTTACAATGCTATGAGAGTGGGCGTTCATAATAGCTCCAGCAATGCTACAATGCTATGAGAGTGGGCGTTCATAGTAGCTCCAGCAATGCTACAATGCTATGAGAGTGGGCGTTCATAGTAGCTCCAGCAATGGTACAATGCTATGAGAGTGGGCGTTCATAATAGCTCCAGCAATGCTACAATGCTATGAGAGTGGGCGTTCATAGTAGCTCCAGCAATGCTACAATGCTATGAGAGTGGGCGTTCATAATAGCTCCAGCAATGTTACAATGCTATGAGAGTGGGCGTTCATAATAGCTCCAGCAATGCTACAATGCTATGAGAGTGGGCGTTCATAGTAGCTCCAGCAATGTTACAATGCTATGAGAGTGGGCGTTCATAATAGCTCAAGCAATGTTACAATGCTATGAGAGTGGGCGTTCATAGTAGCTCCAGCAATGTTACAATGCTATGAGAGTGGGCGTTCATAATAGCTCAAGCAATGTTACAATGCTATGAGAGTGGGCGTTCATAGTAGCTCCAGCAATGTTACAATGCTATGAGAGTGGGCGTTCATAATAGCTCCAGCAATGCTACAATGCTATGAGAGTGGGCGTTCATAATAGCTCCAGCAATGCTACAATGCTATGAGAGTGGGCGTTCATAATAGCTCCAGCAATGTTACAATGCTATGAGAGTGGGCGTTCATAATAGCTCCAGCAATGTTACAATGCTATGAGAGTGGGCGTTCATAATAGCTCCAGCAATGTTACAATGCTATGAGAGTGGGCGTTCATAATAGCTCCAGCAATGTTACAATGCTATGAGAGTGGGCGTTCATAATAGCTCCAGCAATGCTACAATGCTATGAGAGTGGGCGTTCATAATAGCTCCAGCAATGTTACAATGCTATGAGAGTGGGCGTTCATAATAGCTCCAGCAATGCTACAATGCTATGAGAGTGGGCGTTCATAATAGCTCCAGCAATGTTACAATGCTATGAGAGTGGGCGTTCATAATAGCTCCAGCAATGTTACAATGCTATGAGAGTGGGCGTTCATAATAGCTCCAGCAATGTTACAATGCTATGAGAGTGGGCGTTCATAATAGCTCCAGCAATGTTACAATGCTATGAGAGTGGGCGTTCATAATAGCTCCAGCAATGTTACAACGCTATGAGAGTGGGCGTTCATAATAGCTCCAGCAATGTTACAATGCTATGAGAGTGGGCGTTCATAATAGCTCCAGCAATGTTACAATGCTATGAGAGTGGGCGTTCATAGTAGCTCCAGCAATGCTACAATGCTATGAGAGTGGGCGTTCATAGTAGCTCAAGCAATGCTACAATGCTACTATGAGAGTGGGCGTTCATAGCAGCTTAATCGCAAACCAAGTCTCATTATAACTAATGAAATTCAACATAGATGCAACAAAGCAAACCAAATGATAGGACAAATGGCGCCAATTTTAAGATGCAAACACGTCACCATGAACACAAAAGAGCAATGTTCAACACAATCTTTCTTTCCACATTATGTTACCAGTGCCAAACCTGGACGCTGACAACAAACGATAGAAGAAAACTAGTCACAACAGAGATGAAGTGTCTACGCAGAATGCTGGGTAACAGAAGATAAGGGGTAAGGCAGGGATGTGTGCTTTCGCCTATACTTTTCAATATTTACATAGACAGGATAACGCAAGAAACCAAGACAGATAACAACCTCGATAACAACTACAATTCAATCAACGAACTACTCTTTGCAGATGATCAGAGTATAATTTACAACAACGAACACAAACTTCAACAACACATAAATGCACTGCAAGCGACATGCGAAAAATATGACATGAAAATTAACACCTCCAAAACAGAAGTCATGACAATAAGTAGGTCAACAGGTCAACTAAATATACACGTGAATAATGTCAAAATACAACAGACTCCAGAATTCAAATATCTCGGGAGTATATTCACAGCAGATGAAAAGATGGACAGAGAAATCGAGACTAGATGCCAGAAGGCAAACGCAGTGACACACCAACTGTCACCACTATTAAAACATCCAAGCATTAACATGGCAGTCAAACGACAACTGATAAACTGCATATTTATTTCAACTCTCTGCTATCAGTGCCAAACATGGCCCTGACTAAGACACAAGAAAGAAAGATTACAACATGTGAAATGAGATGTTTACGAAAAGCTGTCAACGTTACAAGGACAGATAGAGTGAGAAACGAGAATATCAGAAGCATCGTTGGCACTATACCATGCATACAGTACATCGAGAAGCAAAGAATCAAGTGGTTCGACCATCTAATGAGAATGGAACCACATTTACTACCATCACGTGCCTATAAAAATCGACACTCAGGGCGCAGAGCACGAGGTAGGCCAAGAACACGATGGATAGATAACATCTCAGAGCCCTGCGAAAGCATGGACTGACAACGTCAAGTGCAACACACCTGGTACAAGATAGAAAACTAACTCTCCCACGACGCTTCACGTGCAAATGTGTTAAGATAAGATAAGAACAAGAAGAGACCAGTTGAGAAATGAAAACATAAGGATAAAAGTGGGTACAACATTAGTACTAGACTTTATCAAGAAACAACAAATTAAATGATTCGGCCACGTAAGCAGATTACTACCAGACAGTGCACCTCAAAGAGCAATGCTGCTCCGATACAATGGGTACAAAACAAAATTCCGGCCACGTAAAAGATGGACCTCAGAGATAACAGAGGCGACGAAAGAGACTATCTACGAAGCGTATACAAGGGCTCGTTTTAGAAATCTCTTCTTGACCTGGCGCTGTGAGACAAACAGGATTGGAGAAAGAAAGAAATAGTCTCATTATGGTCAAATAGCTTGTCCTAAGCAGAACTTTTCCAGTTAATTATTTTCAATTTACTATATTTCTGTCCTAGTCTATTTGTCACCCAACAATGTCACAGGCAGCTAAGCAACAGATGATCAACAGCATTTTTATACCTACTTTGTGTTACCAGAGCTAAACATGGACATTGAGCAAAGCGCAGTCACAAAAATAACTACATGTGAAATGCGTTGCCTGCGAAAAGTTATTATAACAACACAAGAAAAGACAGAATCACCAACATCAGCATAAGAAAGAAAGTTGGCACAAAACCGTGCTTGAATTATATAGATAAACAAAGAATGAAGTGGTTTGGCCACTTAACCCTTTGAACCCTAGCCAACTATACCTTAAAAACCCTCGCCCCTGGGCTCCTGAGCAAAAACAACACAATCAGAATTGTTTGAAAAACAAGATAGATTGGCAGAATTAAGTGTCCTATAATTTTTATCGACTTACCCCATCATCTACAGTATTCATGCTTACTATGCCAGTCTTCCCAACATGTAGATCCTTCCTTTAGACACAGGGAATTTTGACAAAATGTGCACCAAAATTGTGTCTTCACTTTCTTGACTGGTCTGTCTTTGTAATCCATGTTTGGAAAGTCACTGACATGTTTGAACATCAGTCGGTTCAAATAATTCTTCTAAATGTTCATCCGACTCACTTTCGATTTCGTTATCAGAATAATCATATTCTAAGTCTAATTCATCTTCAGAATCGTTTAAAAGAAGTTCAACAGCTTGCTCTGTTGTTATCCTTTTCGAATGACCATTTCCGAAATTTTCAGCGTGTCGTTTAATCTTTTTAAAAATAATAAACAATTATGAAATCACTAAGTATCAAAACACGATGCAATTCACCATTTAGATAAACCTTTAAGGGAAGCATTTCCTGTGTTTGACGTCACACTAGTACACAAGTTATCGCTAAACACCGACAAATAACGAGGAGGGGTTCTCATCCCGATATGTAGGCACCCCTGGTATACGTGTACTAATGCTAATACCGTAATATCGGGAGGGCGGGTTTAAAGGGTTAATAAGAATGCATCCAAACTCCACAGTATACAGAGTCTTCTACAACAGAACATCGGGAAAGAAGGCAAGAGGAAGACCACGAAAAGATGGTTAGATGTAGCAGAATCCCGTGAAAGAGCAAAGATAACAATCACACAAGCCACCAGAACAGCGCAAGACAAAAACAGAAAACCACGACACTGGGCAACAACCCCGGTAGCAGTGTGACGACAAAAGAAGAAGAAGAAGTCTATTTGTAGTGTGCTGTAAGAGAAGTGAAATTCGTCACTCATGTTGTATCGTTTGCTTGATAAAGATCTTTTGGTCGATACGTTGCTGTGTATTGTTATTGTTTATTATTTTGTAAAACTACAGTACTTTTTTTATTACATGTTTCGCCATTCTACATAGTTTTACTGCAGTCTCCATCTATATTGAGATCACTTCAGGCCCCAATCTTTCAACTCTCTTTCCACTGTTCTTCTCCATGTTTCCTACATAGTTTTACTCTAGTCTTCCCTTATATCGATAATACTTTCTGACACTTTAATAAAGAGCTGATATCTTGGAGAGTGTACACATCAGTGATGCTGTACTCTCAAGAGGGATTAGATAGGATGCTCTTCCATCACGGTGATGATGACCACCATTTTCCATCCTGGGAATGTAGTTGCATTATGTTTGTATGTTTGTGCGTAGATGACTGGTGAGCCCGAAACGGGCTTGAAATGTTCTTGTACAGTGTGGGCAAGGAATACTTGCATTTGTTGAATTTTACTGCCTTTCTAGTTTATCGTTTTTGTTCCATCCGTGCTGTTCTACCTGCCTCGCAGGCCGAAGAAGTGTGCGCCAGGTTGATCTGTCTTGAGCAACATTCTTCCAGTTGTCGATATCTATACCAAAGGATTTCATCGAGTTCTTGAGTGTCTTTGAATCGATTTTTCTGAACACCCTGTGAACGTTTACCGCTATGCAGCTCACCATTAAAGAGTCGTTTGGGTATTCTGCAATCCGGCATTCGAGCCTCATGTCCTGTTCATCGTGTCTGGGACTGCATCAAGATTGTGAGATTTACCTCAACCTGGTCAACACGAGACAACCAGGTCAGATATGATGAAGCAAAATCATCGACAAATAACACTATAAATCGTTTTCTTCTTCTTCTTCTTTGATTGCTCCATATCGACCCATTTGTAACCACTCTTTGTGATTTTATGTGATCTGAGCCTAAGATCGATTTACGTTGTACCAGTTATGCGCCTACAAGTAGTCCAGCTCAACCGATTTATGCAATACTTTTTATTTACTAGGGTAGCTTCCCTAGGTCCTACATCAGACGCCTCTTATGACATGCTTTGTAGGTAGCTGTGGTATTATTCTTTGCTTCCCTTGCGGTCCCTGGCAACATACAGTCGCTATAAATCAACAGACAAGTAAGAACACCCATAACTTAACACAATGATGATAGATGTTACCAGTTATCCAGAAGGAACCAGACTGTCATACTTTGCCTCTAATCTAGTCACAACAAAATGAGACACCAAAGATACACTAAATATAAAATATGTACCAACAGCCTGTACCACTGTGGCCTGGACTGTATGACGTTAGATCATGCCCCACAGAACTTCTTCCATTTGGCAGACGTGAGAAAGAAATAATGGACCCACATACATCAGCGTCCAAGACAAACGGTATGGCGTCACTGACAACGTCAAATAGACGGCGGCATTTATTAGAGAATCCGGAATCCGAATCGGAGAAGAAAACGATTCGACGTTAGCAATTTATGTATCTATAAGAATGAGTTGCCCCCGAATGGTTTCCGGGGCCCAAATTTGAGGTGTAAAGAATAGAACCACTGTTACCTGCCATGCATGTCAGAAGAAGCGTCTAAGGAGGTTTGACTGAAATCGGATGGACGTGTCCGCAAGGGAATGCTAACCCGAAACAAATGCTTGCAGAAAACGAATGCACCAGGTCGTAAGGCGCATAACATGGTGCAACGACCACTGACAATGTGGAATGGGATAACGGATTCTACGGTCGCCAATCTGCCTCGAAGATTTAGCCCCGCATTAAGAATGTCAGACCTACCATCACGAGGGTGGCCAAAATTTACTGCGGGAAGAGGTCGGCACAAACGGGGAAGCAGAAATCATAGCGTATATCCTATAGAACTGCCCCAGTATGCAGACTTGAGAAGAAAGAGGTGACCCACTTACACTAGCGTCAAAGACAAACTGTATGGCGTGGCTGATAATCTGATGCAGACGACTGTCTTTATTAGAGAATCCGAAATCCCAATCTAGTGAGAACGCAGAAGACAAACTGTATGACGTGGCTGATAATCTGAGGCAGACGACTGCCTTTATTAGAGAATCCGAAATCCCAATCTAGTGAGAACGCAGAAGACAAACTGTATGACGGGCTTGATAATCTGAGGCAGACGACTGTCTTTATTAGAGAATCCGAAATCCCAATCTAGTGAGAACGCAGAAGAAGAAGAATGAGTTGAATGTAATAGTATATTTGTCTGTTCCACACATCTCGTTACTGGATAAGTTTATAATCTGAATAAATTCAATTTGCCAATTGTTATTTAAGCCATTTTTGATGGGACGGTGCATGTTTCTTTAATATTCTCATTCTTGCACTGTTTGGAAATTGAAAATTTCGGAAATGTTACAATTTCGTAGGTCTATCGAAACTAATGAAGTTAGAGATATGCGTTTGGAGAATGATAAGAAAAGAGAAATGAAGGCCAGAAACATGAAGACACAGGAGCAAAGATTAGTTATTAGACTTGACTACAAGCATTGGAGGAGTGTAAAGGCGATTGATGAGGAAACTAAAGAGGAACGACTTGGAAGATCAACAAAAAGAATAACAAATGTAACTGTAAACTCAGTGGCGGCGCGTGATCATTTTTGTTGGTGAGGCCAAACACTTTTTTCACGGATAAATCATAGTTTTTGGTTGCTATATTTTAATTTATAAAATAATAAATATACGTTATACATTATTTTTGGTGGGCCCGGCCCAACTGGCCTTTAATGACGAGCCGCCACTGTATAAACTAGATTTAAACTAAATTCCGCCGAAGAACGGTACATCTGCTAGTCTAGTATAATAAAACCAATCTAGGCAGTAGTTGAAATATGACAATGATTGGTTTCCTTGTTCAACTTTCAGACAAAACATGCCCACCAGGAATGTACGGAACAGAATGTGCAGAATTATGTCCTAATATGTGTGATCCTCTTGATTGTAATATTGTTACTGGAGACTGTACGTCTTGCAAGGAAGGCTATTCTGGAGCAAAGTGTGAAGGTTTTATATTGTTGCATTATCACTTTCATTTATGAACAACTTTACTACAAAATTGAAATACACAATGTGATCCAATTCATTTTTTGTGTGCAAATTTTCCAGCTTGAAAAATTTATAAATATTTATTTCCCAAATTTGATCAAATGTTCACCAAAACTCTCCGAGCGAATCACCATGTAGAAATAAATAAATTTTCTCAGAATGCGTTGTTGTTAGTTTAGCACTAATTATTTACATGAAGCTATGCGTAGCGTAGTGTGCGACAGTTGGGTTATTTTAATAGACAATAATGACGCACATTGCGGTAGTTAGTAAGGGATGATTTAAAACGTTGAAAAGTTGTTTTATCAGTTTCATATATTGCAATGGAAATGTGTGAGAGACCAAGATGAACATATGTCCAGTGTGATGTGACGTTAGTCCACATCAGTATGTACGCTCCTCGATATCTGTTGGCGGAGACTGCGCACCTATAGGTCTTCCTAGAGTGCTATGAGGTCGATTCAGTAATAACAAATTAAAATGCAGAAAAGTTATTGTATCAGTTTCAGGAACTGAAAATTATTTTTGAAATATTATTCAACGTTTCGTCGGATAACACTCTTATTTTCTTGCGCTTGTTTCTTGACAGAAAAACAGACAAATAAACAAGTTTTAGGAAAACTAGGCATGAAGAAACAATTATTAAGAGAAATAAAATTCAGACAAGTAAAGTATTTTGGGCCCATAAAAGACATGACACCATGATAAAACATTTACTAGAGGGGAAAGTTGAGGAGGAAGAGCAAGAGGAAGACCGAGAGATAAGTGGGAGGAAACTTTAAGAAATGGACAGGTTACAGTCTGGCAGAGTGCAACACAAGGCGAAAGACAGAGGATGCTGGAGATTCATTGCAGCCAACCTTCAATGTGGAGACGGCACCTGATGATGATGATGATGATGTTTCTTGACAATTCCGAAATTTGAGTCTAACTTACCAGCAAACAAAAAAAAGTAATAATTTCTGGGTGCCCACATGGTGCGTAATCTGCAACTGTTCAACCCACTGCATTGGGAGGAAGCTCGGAGAGCTACAGGTAAGGGGAGTAAACCTTGATAGATTATCCCTATTGTCTTGTGGGTCAGCACTGTTAGACAGATGGCTAGAGGAGTAAATTGATCACAAATTCGAAGTGAGGGTCCTTAAGGAAGTTGATGCCCGTCTGCCCAGCGTGTTCGTAGCGCGTTGGACTACGGGTGACTATCCCTCTGTGTGTGCGGGTTCAATTCCGCGGGATGGCAGAAAAAGCCACAGATTCCCCAGATTTACGGTGTTCGTAGCACCGAACCGAAGGGTTACGATGTCCATGGCACCGAGCCGAAGAGCTAAAAAGCTCAAGTGCTTCTGGATCCAAAAAAAAAAAAAAATGAAGGTGATGGTTTTGTGTGTATTCACTTCCATCTTCTATCCTCTGCAAGCCCTGCATGATTCCAAAATGCATGGATGTTTTCCTTTGGATGAAACAGTTGGGTAGTTTGTGCAAAAAGGGCAAGGCACATTCCACATATCAGCTGCCCAGGCTAGACATAAATGAAGATGACACTTCATCCGGAGGACTGCCTAGAGTAGTTGATAGTAGCTCGGCCTGCTAGCTGTGAGACGCCTCATAGTTCGGGTTCGAACCTACTGTCCGGCATTTGTTCGAGTCCCTGGTCTTACTCAGGACGATAACGTGAATACCTCTGAAGTCGGAGAAAATCTGCCTGTATGGCGAGGAATACTAATTACGAGTACATTGTACACACGGCTGCCAGTGTAAAGTAATTTACAATGTGCATGCTGCTGCCATTGTAAGAAATTGGAAAAACGGATTTTCACGCAAAAATCAGTTTCAGAGATGAAACTTCGTCTGAGTTGAAAGCGGACGAAAGTAAAAAAGTAAAAAAAAAAAAAAAAAGACACTTCATCCTTGGTTTCGATTTGCATGTTAAAAGGAAAACAACAGTCACGGATTATAAGCCCTCCCAAATTAGGGAAAGGGAGTACGCCACTGGTTGCTTTCGATAGAGCATGTCCTACAGAACTGCATCCAGTGTGATTTACTTGACTTATTCCCCTCTGCTTCTCCTGAGCATGAGGACTCAATGTTGTTCGCCACTCTTCCCGGTCTCTGGCTGTTCTATCTATGATCTCCCAGGACAATCGAGCACCTCTTCAGTTCCCTAAGAGAATTCGTCTCCAGGTCATTTAGACGTCCCTTTTTCGTTTTCCTTGCGTGTTCCACTCAAGTGCTTGTCTAGTAACGCTCGACTGTGATTCGACTCAAGTGCTTGTCTAGTAACACTCGACTGTGATTCCACTCAAGTGCTTGTCTAGTAACACTCGACTGTGATTCCACGCAAGTGCTTGTCTAGTAACACTCGACTGTGATTCCACTCAAGTGCTTGTCTAGTTACACTCGACTGTGATTCCGCTCAATTGCTTATCTAGTAACACTCGACTGTGATTCCACTCAAGTGCTTGTCTAGTAACACTCGACTGTGATTCCGCTCAAGTGCTTGTCTAGTAACACTCGACTGTGATTCCACTCAAGTGCTTGTCTAGTAACACTCGACTGTGATTCCACTCAAGTGCTTGTCTAGTGACACTCGACTGTGATTCCACTCAAGTGCTTGTCTAGTGACACTCGACTGTGATTCCACTCAAGTGCTTGTCTAGTGACACTCGACTGCTTCTGGTTTACAGAGCTGAAAAGAAAAAGTGGATGTACATACATCAACGTTCAACACAAACTGTATGGCGTGACTGACACTCTGAAGTAGACTGCGGTCTTTACTAGAGAATCTGGAGTCCCAATCGCAGAAGAAGAAATTTAGACTTTACCATACTGCTGCCTTGTAGTTGATTCTTTCTTTCTTTCTTTTGTCCTTCTCTGCTTTTTTTCCGCTAGACAATCAAAGTCTAGCGGAGCAAACCGCAAACAAACCTGAACGGCGGCAAACCAAGGTGTTCATTAAAACGACCGGTTTTGCTGGGCAGATGGCGTTCATAAGCCCGGGAGGCAGGCCGTCTAAGAGTCTCTGCCCTGAAAGAAAATGGCAACCCGCTGCCTTGTGAGTTCGGCTGGGGACAGTCAAAGGCTAGCGGAGAGCGAACCGCACACAATAGATGGTTGAAATCGAACACCCCACCCAAGGATAAGCAACTGTGCTCCAATAGGTGCTGAAGGTTGGTGCACAGTACATTACGTTCTGATGTTTGGCTGTTTATATATCACAATAGAATGATAAAAATGGCCTTAGAACGATCGCGAGAGAGAGAGACTTTACCAATCTAGTCTAAGAAAAAAAAAAACAAGTTAAGGCAGTAGTTAAAATATGAGAATAATTGATTTATTTGTTCAACTTCCAGACGTTGTTAAAAAAGAATGTCCTGTAGGAACCTATGGAACAAAATGTGCAGAAGCATGTCCTAATATGTGTGGTATCCTTGGTTGTAATGCTATTACTGGAGACTGTACGTCTTGCAAGGATGGCCATACTGGAGCAAAGTGTGAAGGTTTTATATTGTTGCATTATCACTTTAATTTATGAACAAATTTACTACAAAATTGAAATACACAATGTGAGTGAACCAACACAAAAGATTCCACACAGCTACATGGATATCACAAGACCACAGAACAGAAAACAAATCGACCACTTCTGCATTACAGGGAGGTTAAGAAGGTCACTTCTTGACGTGTGTTTCCCGAGTGGTTACCGGGGCCCAAATTTGGAGTGTAAAGAATAGAACCACTGTTATCTGCCACTCATGTCGTAAGAGGCGACTAAGGAGGTTAGGCTGAAATCAGATGCACATGTCCTAACGTGTAGAAGTCTATGCGTTTAGGGGCCTACCAAACCAATGTGCAACGTATACACGTTCTTGACAAAGATCAAACATATCACACAGAGTGATTAAAATTGGTCGCAAAGAACGAACGCAAAGAAGAAGAAGAAGAAGATTTCTTGATGTAAAAGCCTATAGAGGAGCAGATGTGGCCTCTGATCACCACCTTGTAATAGCTAAAGTGAGAATGATACTGACAAGATTCACGTCGACCACACATAGAAGAAGGGTGCGATACAATGTGGGACATCTGAAGGAGCAGGAGGGAAAAGATATATTTTGTGTCACGATTTCCAACAAATTCGAAACCTTGGAAGAAGCCAATGAAGGAAGTATTGAAGATCACTGGCACACAGTTAAAGAAGCCTGGACTAGCACATGTGAGACTACCCTTGGAAAAAAGATATACCATCACAAGGAATGGCTATCAGAGTCAACGTTAGATAAGAGAGAGAAGAGGCAGAAATGTTGGCCTCTGTAATAGCAGAACAAGATCAGCAAAGGCCACAGCACAAGAGAAATACACAAAAGCCAACAAAGATGCGAAAAGAAGTGTAAAAGGGGATAAAAGAAGGTGTATAGACGACCTGGCAAGAGAAGCAGAAGAGGCAGCAGCTAAGGATAACCTGAAAGATTTATACGACAACACAAGGATATTGGTAGTAAAACACCAACAAACAAATAAACCGATTAAGGACAAGGCAGGAAGATTACTGGGCAATAGTCAAGAACAGATGCAGAGATGGGCAGAATACTTCATAGACCTACTTAACAGGCCAGTCCCCAAAGCAATCAGACATAGATCCAGCCGCAAAGATCTAGCAATCGACTGTAACTAGCCAAGCAAAGCGGAAATAAAGAAAGCATTCTTCAACTACGAAATGGTAAAGCTACAGGCCCAGATGGTATTCCTGCAGAGGCCATAAAGTCAAATGCTGACATCTCAACAGACATGCTACAGGGGCTGCTAGGAAAAATTTGGGAGAGGAAAGAAATACCAAAAGACTGGAGAGAAGGCTAAATAGTCAAATTACCAAAAAAGGTGATCTGCAAGAATGCTTGAACTATAGAGGAATAATGCTCCTGTCTGTACCAGGTATAATACTAAACCGAATCATCCTAGAAAGACTCAAGAATGCTCGAACTATAGAGGAATAATGCTGCTGTCTGTACCAGGTACAATACTAAGCCGAATCATCCTAGAGAGACCCAAGAAAGCTACAGATGCAGTACTAAGAGATGAACAGGCAGGATTTAGGCAAAACAGACCCTACATGGATCAAATATCGATGATACGTATCATAGTGGAGCAGAGCATCGAATGGAACTCATCCCTCTATATCAACTTTGTGGACTATAAAAAGGCATTTGATAGCCTAGACAGGGAAACACTTTGGAAACTGCTACGGCATTATGGCGTCCCCAGAAGCTAACCAACCTAATAAAGAAAATGTATGAGGAGACAATGGGTAGAGTACTGCATGAAGCAGGCAAATTAAACAGAGAGCCTTTTGAAAGCAAATACAGGCGTGAAGGCTAGACAGGGCTGCCTTTTATCACCCTCTTTTTTCCTGCTGGCTATTGACTGAATAGAAGATCAACGACAGCCAGGGGAGGGGAGAAATGAAATACAGTGGACCATGATGAATCAATTGGAGGATTTAGATTTTGCAGACGATCTAGCCCTCGTCTCTCACAGCCATCAACAGATGCACGAGAAAACAACTAAACTAGAAACAATCTCAGAACAACTGGGTCTGACTATTCATGGGAAAAAAACAAAGATCATGAGATTAAGTGCTAATTCCAGAGACCTAAACATATTGAAAGGAACACCATTAAAGGAGGTGGACACATTTACATATCTGGGAATTGTTATCAACATTCAAGGTGGCTCAGATGAAGATGTTAGGACTAGAATACAAAAGACAAGATCAGAATTTGCCATTCTGAAGAACAGATGGAGTTCAAGAAGGATCAGGAATAAAACTAAGATAATGATATTTAACTCAAATGTCAAGGCTGTCCTTCTATATGGAGCGGAGACATGGAGAACAACTAAGGGAACACTAAAAAGTTGCAGACATTCATCAATAGATGCCTGCGCAGGGTACTCCATCTGCGATGGTATGACAGGACCACAAACAGGGAACTCTGGGATAGAACAGGACAACGACAGGTGGAACAAGAGATAAGAGCAGAAAGTGACGATGTATAGGCACATGCTGAGGAAACCCATAACAGCATCACAAGACAAGACTTCCGATGGAACACCCAGGGCAAAGAGGTAGGGAAGACCCAGGAATATCTGGAGACGGGAGTTGGAGACAGAATGCTAGAAAATGGAAAGAGAGTTTACAGATCTGGAAAGGATGGGCTTGGATAGGCGGACTTGGAAGGTCTTGGTTGTGGACCTATGCTTTCCTAGGGACGAAGGGTGAAGAAGAAGAAGAAGAAGAAAACGATGTGAATGAATTATGTTTTGTTTACATTTTCTAGCTTGAAAAATATCGAAATGATTTCATTCAATTTTAGCAAAGTTTACCAAACTCTCCGATGCAAATCATAACGTAGAAAACGATAGTTTGGCGTTAGATAAAAAAAAAAAAAAATTGGCTTAGAAAGCGTTGTTGTTCTTCTTCTTCTTTGCATTCGTTCTTTATTATCAATTTTAATCACTCTTTGTGATACGTTTGATCTTAGCCAAGAACGTGTATACGTTGCACATTGGTTTGGTAGGCCCCTAAATGCATAGACTTCTACACGTTTAGGACACATGCATCCCATTTCAGCCAAACCTCCTTAGTCGCCTCTTACGACATGCATGGCAGGTAACAGTGGTTCTATTCTCTACACACCAAATTTGGGCCTCGGTAACCACTCGGGAGAGGTTGCTAATTTAGAACTAATTTTACATGAAACATGCATGAAGTCAGGCTTTATAACATTTTGTTTTCATGTCTTCTTCTACCTCGTCTCTCCTCGATTTTACCGGTTGTTATACCATTAATTACACCTCCAAGTCAAGTAGTAGCATGTCCCTTGCGGAACGTCGCATTCATCACATCCCGCTTGAAAAGCTCTCTGTCTCTTTGCAAGTTCTCCTGCCTCTTTCAGTGTCATGTTCAATGTTTCTTTGATGTCCTGCTGCCACCTTCGTCTTGGTCGTCCCTGCCTCGTTTTCCAGGAACCGTGCCTCCCGCTACCTTTCTCTCCAGACCACTGTGGCGTTTAATGGGGCCAAAATATTTCATCTTCCCGGACATGATGTTATTTATGAGCCAATGCTCCTTGATATTCAGATCTTGTAGGATGTCTTTGTTTCTTCTCTTCTCTGTCCAGGATGTTCTAAGAACTTTTCTATAGCACCGTGTTTCAAAAGCTTCAATTTTGTTTTTTAATGTTTGTGTTATGGTCTACAATTCCCATCCATATATTGCCACGGGGAATATGCATGTTCTCAGAAATCTTACTTTTGTTTCTTTGCTTGTGTTGTGTCATAGTTTCTTCATGCTGGCCATCCTCTGGAAAACCATGGCTAGTCTTCTTCTAACTTCTTTCGTACAATCTTTGCTTGTGTTGTGTCATAGTTTCTTCATGCTGGCCATCCTCTGGAAAACCATGGCTAGTCTTCTTCTAACTTCTTTCGTACAATCTTTGCTTGTGTTGTGTCATAGTTTCTTCATGCTGGCCATCCTCTGGAAAACCATGGCTGTCTCCCTAACTTCTTCAGACCACTTGGCTTGTATGTGTCAATTTTCATCTTCCTGGAACATGTGCTATTTATGCAATCTCTTGATACAATCTTGTGTGTTGTCATGTTTCTTCTCTCTCTCTGAAAACCCTGCTAGAATCTTTTCATAACCCTTCTTTCAGTTCAATTTTGGTTGTGTTGTGTTTATAGTTTCTTCATAGCTGGCCATATTTGAAACCATGGCTATGCATGTTCTCAAGCTTACTTTTGTTTCTTTGCTTGTGTCGTGCATAGTTTCTTCATGCTGGCCACCTCTGGAAAACCATGGCTAGTCTTCTTCTAACTTCTTTCGTACAATCTTTGCTTGTGTCGTGCCATAGTTTCTTCATGCTGGCCACCCTCTGGAAAGCCATGGCTAGTCTTCTTCTAACTTCTTTCGTACAATCTTTGCTTGTGTGTGCCATAGTTTCTTCATGCTGCCACCTCTGGAAAACCATGGCTAGTCTTCTTCTAACTTCTTTCGCACAATCTCCATTGTTGGTAATTATCTTATCTTATCTTAACCGCATTTGCTGTGAAGCAACGTGGGGAGAGTTAGTTTTCTATTTTGTGCCAGGTGTGTTGCGCTTGACGTTGTCAGGCCATGCTTTCGCAGGGACTCTGAGATGTTATCTATCCATCGTGTTCTTGGCCTGCCTCGTGCTCTGCGCCCTGAGCGTCGATTATTGTAGGCACGTGATGGTAGTAAATGTGGTTCCACTCTCATTAGATTGCCGAACACTGATTCTTTGCTTCTCGATGTACTGTATGCATGGTATAGTACCAACGATGCTTCTGATATTCTCGTTTCTCACTATCTCGTCTTGTAACGTTGACAGCTTTTCGTAGACATCTTATTTCACATGTTGTAATCTTGCTGTCTTATGTCTTAGTCAGGGGCGATGTTGGTAATTATAGAGCCAAAATATAAAAAATCTGTGGCGTTCTCAATGTCTTCATTATTGATGGTAATTTTGGGTTGAGACAGTGGCGGCTCGTGCTAATTTTTATTGGTGGGGCCAGACACAAATTTTCGGGAAAATCATGGTTTTATGTTAGGTTATATTTTAATCTAAAAAATAATAAATATACGTTACACATTACTTTTGGTGGGACCCGGCCCTACTGACCCTTACTGACGAGCCGCCACTGGGTTGAGATTACACTTACAATTAACTGACAACTTAGAACAATCTAAGTTATTAGAGAAAACAAATTGTACGCTAATTTATTTATTTTAGACATCTTCCCTTGCACATCTAACACAATTATTTCCGTGTGAATGTAACCATTTCATTACCAATCCACTATACTGTGGAGAACTGGGTTTGAAGATTGGTGTGGCAAGAAAAGAACGGTATAACAGGTATACGAGTAGGCTCATCAATCAAAATAGAACTGGTACGGTCAGTCGCTGGACGCTGATGGAGATATTGCGAAGGAGATCGGAGCACCTATGGACATGTCCGGAGTGCAATGAAGATATTCCAAACTGAAACTGAAACTGAAACCATTTAGTCATTGTCTCGCCCGAGTGATGCCAGGGACCGCAAGGGGAGCAAAGAATAGTAACACCGTGACGTATAAGGCATGTCGTAAAGGCGACTGAGGTAGGAGCCTAGAGAAGCTACCTAGTAAATTAAAAAATGTCGCAGAAATCGGATGTGCTGATCTACTTGTAGGCGCATAACTTGCACAAAATACAATCGCCCTAAGGCTCAGATCACATACAAATCACACAGTGGCAGTTAACAAGTGGTCGATATTGAGCGCTCAAAGAAGAAGAAAATAAATTAAGTGAAATTATTTAAGAGATTTAGTTATAAAATGTACATTATATTTCTTTCCATCACTCATATTTAAGAGATTTAGTTATAAAATGTACATTATATTTCTTTCCATCCTCATATTTAAGAGATTTAGTTATAAAATGTACACTTATATTTCTCTTCCATCACTCATATTTAAGAGATTTAGTTATAAAATGTACAGTTATATTTCTATTCCACTCATATATTTAAATGTAGAATTTAATACTATAAAATGTATAAAATGTCTTATATTTCTATTCCATCACTCATATTTAGAATGTGAAATTGGAAAGTATGGAACAACGTGCTCAAATACATGTCCGACGACCTGCGCCACTGCAAAATGCCACAACGACACTGGCAATTGCCTTGAATGTCCTGAAAATATGAAGGGGTTACATTGTGAAGGTTAGCTTTTATATTATTATTTCAATTTATCATTAAGTTGGGAGATCCACCCAGAACATAGATTCTCAAATTTTTCACCTACCACCCACTCTGCCCTACATAAATTTTGTAACGCCCCTTCCCATTATAACAGTTTGCCAACGCCCCCACCCACATACATACTCTATTATCACTTTGACATAGAGAATTATTGATATATATATGTTTATGTCAAATATGATCAATTTTCAAATGATTGTATACATGAAATAAAAAATAGATGAAAATGGATCGTGTAAGATGGGCATAAGTTGAGTTCTTCTTCTTCTTCTTTGCGTTCGTTCTTTACGACCAATTTTAATCACTTTTGTGATATGTTTGATCTTTGCCAAGAACGTGCATACGTTGCACATTGGTTTGGTAGGCCCTAAACGCATAGACTTCTACACGTTTAGGACACATGCATCCATTTCAGCCAAACCTCCTTAGTCGCCTCTTACGACATGCATGGCAGGTAACAGTGGTTCTATTCTTTACACCCCAAATGTGGGCCCCGGTAACCACTCGGGCGATAAGTTGAGTTAAAATGCAGAATTCAAATTTTAAATGATTATTCAATCGCAAAATCACGAACACCCCCAAATGCTTCTGAACCCACTATCGCCCCCCTCCCTGGAAGGCTTCAGTGCCCACAGGAGGAACGCTCCACTTTGGGAAACGCTGACCCAGAACAAGGGTTGTATTTTTACAAAATTGAAAGAAAATTACAAAAAAAAACATATTGTCATACAAATTGATTACATGTTGTAAACAACACTGTTGTTGATGATAAATAACGTTTAGTACGAGATTATGCACGTTGATTATTTATTTTACAAATAATTAAACTTTCTTGAAAATATATTGCAAGATCATCTACCCTTTTTAAAAAAAATTAAACTTTTTCTGTGACTTTTAATTTATTATTGGTTGAACCAGTGGCGGCTCGTGATCATTTTTGCTGGTGGGGCCAGACACAAATTTTCGGAAAAATCATGGTTTTGAGTTGTTAGGATTTAATTTATAAAATAATAAATACACGTTACGCATTCTTTTTGGTGGGGCCTGGCCCCAGTCACCCTTAATGACGAGCCACCACTGGGTTGAACTAAATGTGATAATTAGCGATGAAATACTGCATTATGTCTTCTACATGAACACACATTGAACAAGCACATTTTATATATGTGAAAGTTTTGTGTAGTACCTGTGCCTTTTATGTCCTGTCTACATGTAAACATGGTTGAATTTCTAATCTTGATCTTTTGTATACATGTGGCTGTGGAGTCGATTCTGTCCTATTATAAGGTTCCAAATAAGGAAGCACTACTATCATACGTACGGTTTTGGCTGAAATCGGATGCATGTGTCCTAAACTTGTAGAAGTCTATGTGTTTAGGGGCCTACCAAACCAATGTGCAACGTATACACGTCTTGACAAAGATCAAACATATCACAAAGAGTGATTAAAATTGGTCGTAAAGAACGAACGTAAAGAAAGAAGATAGGTACGGTTCATACAAGAAGAAAAAGTTTGTCAAGAATTATTATTGTCTTAAAATTTGGACGCAGATACAAACAATCATCGGTCTCAGTTCTATGGAGGAGATTGAGCAAGTTGTCCAGGATAGAGTAGTATTGATAAATTGTTTGAAGACCATATGTAAGGTAAAATCGAGGGTAGACGAGACAGAGCTAGACAGAGAGAGACAATTTTGGATAGCCTGACTTCGTGGCACGGTAGAGTGTCAACATTTGAGTTGATAGTGCTGGAGGGCATGGCTATGCCGGGGGCATACAGCCATTGCCCCAGGACAGAGAGCCTCATACTAGACAAGTAGATAGGATAGTAGAAACGAGCTAGATAGTATATAGGGACACCGTAGGGTTTGCACACCAAAGCTGCGCACTATGATGAGAATAGCAGCACTAGAACGAGACTAGTTTGACGTAAATTAGTTAGGACTGCTTACCGAAGTCCTCACAAGAGCAAAGATCCCAAGCGTCAACACCCTGTTGCAGAGGCCCAAATGAGATGGGTTGGTCACGTTGCTCGAATGCCTGATAAACGCATCCCAAAACAGTTGATGTATGGCGAACTTGAAGGGGGCAGACGTTCTAATGGTGGACAGAAATGCTTCGATATAGACACCGCGTGCTGGGAATCCCTTGCGCAAGATCGCCAAATGTGGCGCTGTAACAACCAAAGAGGAACCCGCATAGCTGAGAATCATCGTGTTGTTGAGGCACAGAGAAAACGAGCTGTGCGAAAAGACAGAACACACAACACGCACATGTCTAACCTTGATCATGTATGCTCCACCTGTGGTAGGGGATTCTGTTCTAGGATTGGACTCTACAGTCACCTCCGCACACACCGGAGAGGTGCAGCAGCACACGTCTGAAATTGTTGTCATCATCACTTGCGATGGACGGCTATTAAGGATGCTTAGCGACGATAGTGAGAACATAGGAAACCGATATAAACAATAGAACAGTGAAGACGTATTTTGAAAACAGCCTACAAATAACATCAACAAATAAACGTGCATGAACAGCTACACGACCGTGTTTTTAATTGATAACCATTGTGTGCTTTCTACCATCTTCGACACGAACCACCCCCTGTAACAATAGCAAACACCAACGACATAGATTTGTGGAGATCCATGATCGCATACGCCAACCGGCACGGCACCTGATGATGATAATGATGTAATGTATAACGGTACGAGAGGAATTATTATTATTATTATTAAAGTTCAGTGGCGGCTCGTCATTAAGGGCTAGTGGGGCCGACCCACTAAAAATAATGTGTAACGTGTATACATTAAAATATAACCTAATCCAATACCGTGATTTTCCACAAAAACATATGTCTGGCCCCACCAACAAAATTTATCACGAGCTGCCACTGATTAAGTTACATTGCAGAATGGCGTCTGCTAGTTTTTATTTTCTTTTTATTGGGCCCTAGTTAGAATTATTACAACGGTGAACCTTTGTACGAGTCATCGTGAATAAACATTTAAGATTCTGAGATTTAAACATTCCTTCAGCCCGTCTGCCCAGCGTGTTCGTAGCGCGTTGGACTACGGTGACTATCCCTCTGTGTGTCGGGTTCAATTCGCGGGATGGAGAAAAGCTACATATTTCCCAGATTTACGGTGTTCGTGGAACAGAACCGAAGGGTTACGATGTCCATGGCACCAGCCGAAGAGCTGAAAAGCTCAAGTGCTTCTGGATCGGGAAGAAAAAAACAAAAAACAAAACATTCCTTCCAACGATTTAAATCAATGAAAAAGTAGTAATCAATATGTATTTCATCTTGAACACAAATGGAAGACAACACAAGAAACCACCAGAAAACTGCAGACCTTCATAAATGGATGCTTAAGTAGAGTAGAGGGACTGAGATGATATGATAAGATTATAATTAGTTAATTGCATATCCTTTACAGGACTTTGCGAATCAACCCCAGCTTCTTAACGCTTTTGTGATTTTTCTAGGCATTATTACGTTCTGTAGTTTGCCATTGCTTTCTGAACAGGTGGTGCCATCGTTCCTTTTGTTAAAATCCACGCAAAACAAATTGCCACCATTTGTCTGCAACGTGATTTGAACTCAGAGCATCGGGGTAAGATAAGATTACAAACAAGAAACGCAGATAAAGAACCAAGCAGGTACAAGTGGAGAAATAGCTAAGGAAGATACGCTGGCGATGAATAGGACACAAATTGAGAAGACCGGCCGGAAGCATTGCAAGACAAGTAAGGTTTTGGAATCCACAGGGAAAGAAGAGTAAGGGAAGGTCTACACATACCTGGAGAAGAGAGCCGGAGACTGATATGAAAAGGATAGGTAAAACATGGAAATAATTGTAAGTGGTGGCAGAAGAGAGTAAGAGCTGAAAGACGTTTGTTGAAGACATGTGCTCCATTGGGAGTTGAAAAATGAAGAAAAAGTTAAAAAGTTGCAATAATTAGTTTCCTTGTTAAACTTTCAGAAATTACGTGTCCAGCAGGAATGTATGGAACAGAATGTACAGAATTATGTCCTGAAATGTGTGATTCTCTTGATTGTAATATTGTTACTGGAGACTGTACGTCTTGCAAGGAAGGCCGTATTGGACCAAAGTGTGAAGGTTTTATATTGTTGCATTATCACTTTCATTTATGAACAACTTTACTACAAAATTGAAATATACGATGTGATTGAATTAATTTTTGTGTACAAATTGCTTGAAAAATATTCATCCACTTAGTACATTTTATCAAACTCTTTGAACGGGACACGATGTATTTGATAAAACTCTGCGAATGAACCACGAAGTGGAAACAGCTTTGCGTTAGATAATAACAGAAACTCGGATCAGATAATATTGATCCACTACTGTTAATTTTACACTAATTATACCTGAAACAATGCTTGTCGTAGTGTGCGGCAGTTGGGTTATTTTAATAGACAATGATGGCGCACCTTGCGGCATTTAGTAAGGAATGATTTAAAATGTATAAAGTTATAGTAACAGTTTCAGATATTGAAATGTAAATGTGGGAAAGACTAAGATGAACATATGTCCGGAGTACTATGATGTTAGTCCTTATTAAAAACCACCAGTATGCATGCTGTATGCTGTTATTTGTGATTTGATTTGCAGTTGTTTGGACACTTTAATGAGAATGACATACAACCAATCACAAATAACAACATGCAATAAAAGGAGAGCAGGTACTAGAGCCAAGGGAAGACCAAGAAAAAGATGGATCGATAATATCACAACCATACTAAATAAACACGAATATAACACAACAATGGCGACTCATCGGAGAAGGACGATAAAACGTAGGTCCCGTGTTAAATTTGAGCACGAAAAAGAACCATTGGCAGTTCAAAATCGAGAGGAGCAGGCTGGAAAGTCGCTGCCCATGACAAAATTTATTAGAAAGATTACAAATAGAAGATTATTTTCACCATCTTCAAAATTACATAGGGGACCCTCACTTTTATATGTCCAAAATATCTTGTTGTTGTTGTTAGTTGGTGGATTAAGCCTCTATGTGGCCGAGGCACGCCCCTTTCAACCTAAGACCTACGTCTTTTTGGTTATATCAGGGGGTATTGGCCTTTTCTTGGTGTGGCCATGTGGCCTGGGACTTGTCCTGGTATGGACTGTGCTTATCCTAATAAGGACATTGGGTCTTGTTCAGTGTGTGTCCTAAAAAGGACATTGGGTCTTGTTTAGTGTGTGTCCTAAAAAGGACATTGGGTCTTGTTCAGTGTGTGTCCCAAAAAGGACATTGGGTCTTGTTCAGTGTGGTCCTTTTAAAAGGACCTTTGGTCTTGATATCAGTGGTTTGTCTAGAGGACCCTTGGGTTCTGGTATGATGTGTTCCTAAAAGGCATTGGATCTTGTTCAGTGTTTGTCCTAAAAAGGCATTGGGTCTTGTTCAGTGTTTGTCCTAAAAGGGCATTGGGTCTTGTTCAGTGTTTGTCTAAAAGGACAGTGGGTCTTGTTCTGTGTTGTTGTCCTAATAAGGACATTTGGTATGTGTGATCTTGGCTGACTGGCTTTCTCATGTCGGGTGCTGGGGTGTCTGTGGAAGTCTACTGCCTAGGTGTGCCTGTTCTCTAGGTGGACTGTGGGTCACTCGTGTAGGACCTGGAAAGGGTATTTGGTGTTTTGCGTTCTGGCATTCTCACGTCTTCGGATGCTGGACATAGACTAAGACCAGTGCTTCTATTCTAGCTATTTTTGTTTGAATTACTTTAAACTATTATAAACTACTATAAACTATTTTTATTCCTATTCTTAAACCCCTCCCCCACCATACCCCCACCCCCATCCTCCAACCAGGTCCCCGTCCACCCCCTCTCCCCGCCAATCAAACCCCTAGTAACCAAAATATCTCAATTTTCTCTTTCGTATTTGTAGCCTCATCCAGTTTTCTTTGATTTTGAGTTATTTCTGGATAGATCTATTTGTTCTCATCTCTGTCCAAGATATACAAAGGACTCTTCTATATTAAACACTTATATCTAAAAACATGTATATGCTTGTTGTAAATACTGTGATTCCGTATATGCTTGTTGTAAATACTGTGATTCCGTATATGCTTGTTGTAAATACTGTGATTCCGTATATGCTTGTTGTAAATACTGTGATTCCGTATATGCTTGTTGTAAATAGCTGATTCCGTATAGCTTGTTGGAATCTTATTCCGTATATGCTTGTTGTAAATACTGTGATTCCGTATATGCTTGTTGTAAATACTGTTATTCCGTATATGCTTGTTGTAAATACTGTGATTCCGTATATGCTTGTTGTAAATACTGTGATTCCGTATATGCTTGTTGTAAATACTGTGATTCCGTATATGCTTGTTGTAAATACTGTGATTCCGTATATGCTTGTTGTAAATACTGTGATTCCGTATATGCTTGTTGTAAATACTGTGATTCCGTATATGCTTGTTGTAAATACTGTGATTCCGTATATGCTTGTTGTAAATACTGTGATTCCGTATATGCTTGTTGTAAATACTGTGATTCCGTATATGCTTGTTGTAAATACTGTGATTCCGTATATGCTTGTTGTAAATACTGTGATTCCGTATATGCTTGTTGTAAATACTGTGATTCCGTATATGCTTGTTGTTTAGCCTGTCGGACAGATTTACGGAGATCATTGCAAAGATGCCTGCCCGCCGTTCTGCGTTGGGCCATATTGTAACATTTCTAACGGGAAATGCTCCAAATGTACTATAGGGTACATTGGAAGCAGATGTGAACAAGGTAATTGCATTATGTGGACAAGATAATCTCATTCTGTGAACAAGGTAATGCCACTATGTGAACAATGCAATCTCATTATGTAGGAACAATGTAATGTCACTATGCGAACAATGTAATCTCATTATGTGAACAAGGTAATGACACTATGCGAACAATGTAATCTCATTATGTGAACAAGGTAATCCATTATATGAACAAGTATTATCGATATAAGGAAGACTGCAGTAAAACTATGTAGTGGGACAAGGAACCGCAGAACATGAGCAATGGTATAAGAGACTACAGTATAACTATGTAGCAATGTCAGTATAAGGGAAGACTGCAGTAAAACTATGTAGCAATGACATAAGGGAAGACTGCAGTAAAACTATGTAGCAATGGCGACACAAGGAAAGACTGCAGTAAAACTATGTAGCAATGTATAAAACACTTAATAACAAAGTACTGTAGCTTTACAAAGTACAACAACAATAACAATACACAGCAACGTTTCGACCAAAAGGCCTTTATCAAGCAAACGATACAACAGGAGTGACGAATTTCACAACGTACTACATATAGACTGCGACAGAAACATGCAACGGTCTTAAAATTAAAATCTATGAATAACAAATGGAAGTGGAAAAAGAAGAGAAACAATAAAAAATCATATAATTATATATATATATATATTATATATATATATATATATATATATATATATATATATCATATATACATATATATACATATATATATATACTATATATATATATAAATTATATACATTTAAACATATACACAGAGAATATGGAGCATGAGAAGAAAAAGTACTGAGAAGCATAGGAATGTAATGCGTTGAGTCCATGAGGTCGCAAGGTAATAAAATAATTTAATCTCAATATGTGAACAAGGAAATGTTATTATTTGAGCAAGGCTGGAGGGATAGGATGTGAAAGTGTGGTTCAGAACAAATTGTTCGCCCTCGTGTTGCCACTCGTGTTGCCACTCGTGTTGCCACTAGCAAGGGGAGCAAAGAACAGTAACACTGCTACCTACGTCAGAAGCGATTGATATTGGAGCCTAGCGAAGCTACCTAGTAAATAAAATCGTCGAGAAATCAGATGTGCTGGCCTACTTGTAGGCGCATAACTGGCACAACGTACAATCGCTCTTGCACTCAGATCACATACAAATCGTAAAGATTGTTTAACAAGTGGGTCGACATGGAACGTTAAAATGAGGAGAAGAACACATAGTGAAATTCAGCAAAAATCAATGGAAGACGAGACAGGATAGAAACAGGCTGGAGCAGTCTGGCCTCAAGGCATAGAATAATGTCAACATCGGAACTGAGAATCAGCACCAACGGCAGACATTTGCAGAGATTCGTGGTCGTCCACGCCAGCCGGCATTGCATATTATGTTGGTGATACTAAAAGTTAAATATTCAGTCCACCTCATTAAGGGGATTCTGATCTGGAAACTTTTTCGTTGCTTTCATATTAATGTAAAATTTTTTATTACAATTTTGAGATATTATGACTTAAAAGAGTAGAAAAAGTTTAGTTTTCAAAAATATGTCAACGTGTTGCCATGGAAACAAAAAATGGCCGCCAAACACAAAATTTTAAATCCCTACGGCTCTGAAAGTAATGAATTTAAATGAATTCTGCTTTCACTCTAAGGTGAGCAACTGTAGTATCTAAAATATTACCATATTTCTAGGATATATTAAATATTAAATCTTTTATGAATTTTTAGGTAAACACTCCCCCAAAAACAGCTTTTTGACCGAATTTTGAAATTTTTACCCAAAATTTATAAAAATTAAATATTTAATATATCCTAAAATCATGTGTAATATTTTAGATATTACAATTGCGCACTTAGAGTGAAACAGAATTCATTACATTCATTAGATTAAGAGCCTTAGGATTAAAATTTTGTTTTAACGGCCATTTTATTTTCTATGTAACGCTTTGAATTTTTAAACTAATTTTTCCTACTCTTCTAAGTCATAATCTTTCAAAATGATTATACAAATTTTACATTAATATGAAAACAACGAAAATAACTTGATCCCACACTACCGAATCCCGCCCTTAAATATTCAATCTACCTCATTACATATTCAGTCCACCTCATTTCATATTCATTCTATCTCATTATATATTCATCCCACCTCATTACATATTGATTCCATCTCATTATATATTCATCCCACCTCATTACATATTCATTCCATCGCTTACATATTAATTCCATCTCATTACATATTCATTCCATCTCATTATATATTCATCCCACATCATTACATATTCATTCCATTACACTTTACATATTAATTCAATCTCATTACATATTCATCCCACCTCACTACATATTCATTCCACATCAATATATTTCACATCAATATTCCACATCAATATATTATTCTGTCCATCTAATTATACAGGGTGCTCAACTTAAAAGCAACCTGTGAATGGAGCTAATCTGGCATATATGTATGGAAATGGGAAGGTTCAGTTATGACATAGTATAGGTCAAGGTTGTGTGATGGTGTGTAATTGTAGTGCGGAAGGGGCGATGAACAAATGTGACGTAGGACGAGCTAGTCAGAACCGGTTTAAATAGTAAACAGAAGGAGATGCAATGCGTACCTGGCAAATTTCTATTTATCAATGGGGCTGCTTTTAAGTTGAACACCCTGTATATTCTGTCCATCTCATTACATATTCATCCCACCTCATTACATATTCATTCAATCTCATTACATATTCATCCCACCTCATTACATATTCATTCAATCTCATTACATATTCATTACACCTCATTACATATTCATTCCATCTCATTACATATTCATTCCAGCTCATTACACATTCATCCCATCTCATTACACATTCATCCCACCTCATTACATATTCATCTCACCTCATTACATATTCATTGCACCCCATTACATATTCAATCAAGACTATTATTCTGTCAGTAGTTGCTGTTGAGGGTGAACGATCCAACTGGTATTTAATACTACTGCTCATGGTCCCAGTCATTATTGCGATACCATTTCTCGTCAGAAGAAAAAAGTGGAAAAAATTTTTTGAAGACGACAAACCCGAAAGCGGTTCGTTGATTTGTGTTGTTTTATGTGTGAACTTTTTGTTCTTCTTCATCTTTTCTCCTTCTTTTTCTTCTTATCCTTGTTCTTTTTTTTCTCTTTTTCTTCTTCTTTTTCTTCTTCTTTTCTTATTTCTTCTCTTTTTCTTCTTCTTTTTCTTCTTCTTCTTTTTCTTCTTTTTTTTTTTCTTCTTCTTTTCTTCTTCTTTTTTTTATTTCTTCTTCTTTTTCTTCTTCTTTTTCTTTTTCTTCTTTTTCTTCTTTTTCTTCTTTTTCTCCTTTTCTTTCTTCTTTTTCTTCTTTTCTTCCTTCTTCTTTTTTCTTTTTCTTCTTCTTTTTCTTCTTCTTTTTTTTCTTCTTTTTCTTCTTTTTCTTCTTCTTTTTCTTCTTCTTTTTTTCTTCTTCTTCTTCTTCTTCTTCTTTTCTTCTTCTTTTCTTCTTCTTTTCTTCTTTTTCTTCTTCTTTTTCTTCTTCTTTTTTTTCTTCTTCTTCTTTTTCTTCTTCTTTTTCTTCTTCTTCTTCTTTTCTTCTTCTTCTTCTTCTTCTTCTTCTTTTCTTCTTCTTCTTCTTCTTCTTCTTTTCTTCTTTTTTTTCTTCTTTTTCTTCTTTTTTTCTTCTTTTTCTTCTTTTTCTTCTTTTTCTTCTTCTTCTTCTTCTTTTTCTTTTTTTTTCTTCTTCTTCTTTTTCTTCTTTTTCTTCTTCTTTTTCCCCTCTTTTGTTTTATTTTTCACTTGATTGTCTTCTTCTTGCTTCTCCGTTTCTCTGCTTTTCTTCTTCTTCTTCATCTTCTTCTTCTTTTCGTTTCTTTCTTCTTCTTGAGCTTGGGTTTCTTGCTCTTTTCTTCTTTTTTACCTTCGAAAACTGTCGTAACATTTTGTATTCCTTTTTACTGTACTCTTTATCTAATCTTATTTCTTTTTTTTTCTTTTATCTTCTCTAATTCTTGACCTTATCTGTTACACTTCTTAAGCATTCTATTCATTCCTCTCTCCTTCATTCATTTATTAATTTTCTGTTTCTGTTCTTACTGATTTCTTCTTGTTTCTTCTTCTTCATTCTTGGTTCTTCTCTTTTCTTCTTTTTCTTCCTATCTTTACTCTTATTTTCTTCTTTGTTCTTCTTTTTTTCTTTCAACTTCTTACTTCTCTTCTTTCTTCTTCTCAATCGTCACTTCCTTTCTTCTTCTTTATCTTCTGTCATCCTTCTTATTCTATCATCTGTTTCTTCTACGTGTCTCTTCTCTGTTGACGTGTGTCTTTTTCTTTCTTTCTTCTTCTGTTTTCTTCTTTTCTCTTTCTTCTCTAGTTCTAATCTCATTTCTTCTCTCTTTTAATTCTTCTTACTTATTTCTCTCTGCTTCTTCTTACTCTAACTCTTCTCATTATCTTCTTCTATCTTTTCGACTTCACTATATCCACTTCTTATTTCTTCTTCTTCTTTTTCTCTTCTTTTCCTTATTCTTTTCTTCTTTTCTTCTCCTTTTTCTTTTTTCTTTTCTTCTTCTTTTTCTTCTTCTTTCTTCTTTTCTTCTTCTTCTTTTCTTTTCTTCTTCTTCTTCTTCTTTTCTTCTTCTTCTTCTTTTTCTTCTTTTTCTTCTTCTTCTCCTTCTTCTTCTTCTTTTTCTTCTTCTTCTTCTCCTTCTTCTTCTTTTTCCCTTTTTCTTTTTCTTCTTTTCTTTTTCTTCTCCTTCTTCGTCTGTTTCTCATTCTTCTTCTTCAAACATTCCAAATTGCCCATTTGTTAACCATTCTTTGTTTTTATATGTGATTTCACCCTAAGGTGATTGTACGCTGTGCCAGTTATACGTCTACAAGTAAGCCAGCACATCCGATTTCTGCGATGCTTTTTATTTGCTAGGGTATCTTCCCTAGGCCGCAACCTCAGTCGCTTCTTACTACATGCCTTGTGGTCGCAGTGTTACTATTCATTGCTCCCCCTTTCGGCCTGGCAACACGCTGGCGTGAGTGCAATCAAGTGAACTCTTTTACTACGTACATTTTTTTAAAACCTTGCGAAGAACTGTCGTAACATCATGTAGTACCGTTTTTGAGGGCGGTGTAGGACTAAGGGGACGTGCTGTATGGCTAGTAAAGTCGCTGCTAAACTGTTCAGGTTATGATTTTTCTTTTATGCCCCCGACAGTAAAAAGTCATTGACCTTATCGTGGATTGAACAACGGTCTCCCAAATGGAAGCCATGCTCTAATTCATTCCGTCACACTCTCCTTTACCATTCGAAAATTTATAATGGAATGTTTACTGAATTTGCTGTGTGCTGGTTAGTGAACTGACGTCACAGAACTGCGGATAGACCCGTAGGTGTTCAGTCTCTGCCAATAGATCCCGAAGGGTATGCATACTGATGGTTCCTGTGTCTCGCTGGTTAAACATACGTCTCTTCCTGCCCCTCAAGCATCCACTTGTACACCGTGTAATTCCAAATTCCCCAAATCGTCCTGTTGATTCATCGTCTATTTTAGTGTCCTTATCCAACTGTAGATCGCCAATAGACCAAAGAACTCCACCTTATCCTTCATAACTCTCCAACAATCGATGCAAGCCTGTCCGCTCTCTCGTTGCCGCGAACATCCGCATGCCGAGGACAGTTGATCCACATGAGTCGATCCACTGGTACGAGAGAAATTATAGCTACACATGCGTGTTTCGTGATCTCGGACGTAGAAAGTCTACTGCTAAGGAACAATACTGTTGACAGTGTGTCTATTGATAAAACGGTAAATTAACTTGTACTTCTACTGTGTTGTCAAATTGGCGGATAAGATGATATCCTTTCAAAAAGTTCATGCATGAAAAGGGTTGAGTAGAATAAAAAGGCAAGATCAGCATTTACCATTCTGAAGAACATGTGGAGTTTAAGAATGATCAGGAATAAAACTAAGATAATAATATTTAACTCAAATCTCAAGGCTGTCCTTCTAAATTGAGAGGAAACATGGAGAACAACTAAGGGGAACATCAAAAAGTTGCAGTCATTCATCAAAAGATGCCTGCACAGGATTCTCCATCTGCGATGGTATGACAGAACCGTAAACAGGGAACTATTGGATAGAGCAGAACAACGTGGAACAAGATTTAAGCGACAGACGGTGGCGATGGATAGGACACACGCTGAGGAAGCCTCCTGACCGTTTCACGAAAGAGGCCCTCCGATTGAACCACCACTGTATTAGAGCTTAGGGAAGACTCAGGAACACCTGGAGGCGGGAGCTGGAAACGGAATGAAAGAAAAGGGGAGAAAGTGGAGAGATCTGGAAAAGATGGTCTTGCATTTGAGGGCTTGGAAAACCTTGCTTGCGGACATATGCACCCTAAGGGTGAAAGATAAAAAAGAAAAATATTTTTGATTGAATTTGTGCGAAACAAACATTATATTAATTAAGTTTCTTTTGTCTCCACTTGAATCACGCACAAACATCTGAGATAATCTCGAACTGACTTCATTAAACAGTATGAAATTAAGGTCACACCATTTTCTAATTTTAGACGATTCAGATTTGGAGACGACCGTAATTGATTAATAACCACACCCCTCACGAAATAGGTCAGCTTGGTGACTGTGCAGTGGAGATTGGAATTCGTCCATATTCTTGGTATCTCAGGTTGACTACCCATTATAATCCTGTTATATACAAATGTGAGTTTGAGTTTGTGCTGCCATATCAGTGATAGTTGTGTTTATACAGGGTGTTCAACTTAATAGCAGCCTGTGAATGGAGGTAATCTGGCATATATGTATGGAAATGAGAAGGTTCAGTTATGACGTAGTATTCACAACCGACTAGGTCAAGGTTGTGAGATGGTGTGTAATTGTAGTGCGGGAAGGGGCGATGAACAAATGTGACGTAGGACGAGCTAGTCAGAACCGGTTTAAATAGTAAATAGACGGAGATGCAATGCGTACCTGGCAAATTTCTATTTATCACTGGGGCTTCTTTTAAGTTGAACACCCTGTATAAGTTTAGTGGTAATCTGATTTTTTTGCATATTCACAATCGAACTGACAAGTTTAACTCATTTACAACCGAACTGACAAGTTTAACTCATTCACAACCGAAATGACAAGTTTAACTCATTCGCAACCGAACTGACAAGTTTAACTCATTCCAACCAAGACAAGTTAACTCTTCGAACCATGACAGTTTAACTCATTCACAACCGAACTGACAAGTTTAACTCATTCACAACCGAACTGACAAGTTTAACTCATTCACAACCGAACTGACAAGTTTAACTCATTCACAACCGAACTGACAAGTTTAACTCATTCACAACCGAACTGCAAGTTTCTCATTCCAACAACGCAAGTTTAACTCATTCACAACCGAACTGACAAGTTTAACTCATTCACAATGGAACTGACAAGTTTAACTCATTCACAACCGAACTACAAGATTTAACTCATTCACAATCGAACTGACAGTTTAACTCATTCACAACCAACTGACAAGTTTAACTCATTCACAACCAACTGACAAGTTTAACTCATTCACAACGAACTGACAAGTTTAACCATTCACAACCGAACTGCAAGTTTAACTCATTCACAACGAACTGACAAAGTTTAACTCATTCACAACAACTGACAAGTTTAACTCTACAACCAACTGAAGTTTAACTCATTCAACTAAAACCTAAACTGACCAGTTTAACTCTCAACCGACTGACAGTTTAACTATCAACCGAACTGACAAGAACTCATTCACGAAGAAATTTAATCATTCACAACAATGACAATTTCCGTCACAAGCACTTTTACATAATGTTAAATATGCATATCCCTTGGGAACTTTGCTTTCATCACAGCCTCTTGAACAACTCTGTCACTACTAGTTCTCCACTTCTTCCAGCGTCATATTCAAGGTTTCTTTGACGACCTGCTGCCACCTTTGTCTTGTTCGTCCCCTGCCTCGTACTCGAGAAACCATGCCTGCCATTACCGTTCTCTCCAAGCCGCTTTGACGTTTAACATGGTCAGAATATTTCTTCTTCCGGGACATGATGTTACTTATGAGCCAATGCTTCTGGATATGCAGGTCTTGTAGGATGTCTTTGTTTCTTCTCTTCTCCGTCATGGATATTCTAAGAACATTCCTATAACACTTTGTTTCAAATAATTCCATTTTGTTCTTTAATGTTTGTGTTATGGTCCACGATTCACATCCATATGTTTCCACAGGGAATATGCATGCTCTCAGAAATCTTACTTTTGTATCTTTGCTTCTGTCGTGCCATAATTTCTTCCAGTATAACCTCCACACATGTCAACGTGGTGAGAAGTCCGGCTGGGGTTTCTTGGCTAATGCGCATGGTAGGGTTGTTGCAGAGCGAAGTGGGGCATACAGGACAACTACTTCTAGTATGAGGATGGAGGTTGAGGCCGTTACGCTGCCCTCCATTGGATTTCTGGGACTTCATTTACTGGGGCAGTTGTTGTATCTGACTCTCAGTCGATGCTTCACAAGATCCAGAAGGGCAGGTTTCGGTATGAGTGGATGTCGTCTATAGAAGTTTCTAACCTCCAGCGGCTTACGTGGATATACTGTCCTGGGCATGCGGGTGTTTACGGTAATGATAGAGCGGACAGGCTTGCATCAACATCATCGATTGTTGGGGAGTTGAAGATGGATAAGGGGATATTCTTCGGTCTCTTCGCGACTGTCTGTTGGATGAGGACACTAAAATCGATGTTGAATCGATCAAGCGATTTAAGCAGTTTGGAGTTACCCGTTGTTCAAGTCGAACTGGATGCCTGAGAGGCAGAGTGAGAGATGTGTTTAATCAGCAAGCCACAGGAACCATCAGTATGCATACTCTTCGATATCTGTTGGGGAGACTGAGCACCTATGGGTCTGCCGGAGTGCAATGACGTCAGTTTTGTAACCAATAACCAATAACCAATTGTTTTTTCATCGCACATACACACATATCCACCCTTTACCCTTCTGCATCCCGTGTCCACCGACAAACCAAAATCTCAACCCAAAATTACCACCAATAATGGCGACATTGAGAACTTCACATATTTTGAATATCATGGCTCTATAATAAACAACAATGGAGATTGTACGAAAGAAGTTAGAAGAAGACTTGCCATGGCTTTCCAGAGGATGGCCAGCATGAAGAAACTGACACGAATGACATAAGCAAAGAAACAAAAGTAAGTCAGCTTTCTGCTACGGGATGTTAATAGTTGAAATCTTGGCGGGGATTTCGCTATCTTAAATTACGTAACGGAGAATACATTGATAATACAGGGTGTTCAACTTAAAAGCAGCCTGTGAATGGAGTCAATCTGGCATATATGTATGAAAATGAGAAGGTTCAGTTATGACGTAGTATAGGTCAAGGTTATGTGACGGTATGTAATTGTAGTGCGGGAAGGGGCGATGAACAAATGTGACGTAAAACGAGCTAGTCAGAACCGGTTTAAATAGTACATAAACATAACGCGATAGATTATCTGGCAACTTTCGATTTGTCAATGGGGCTGCTTTAATCTTGAACACCTTGTAGTTGAAATCTTGGCGGGGATTTCGCTATCTTAAATTACGTCAGGGAGAATACATTGATAATAGTTAATCATGCTATAGTATAGGTTATTGGTTATTGGTTACTAAACTGACGTCATTGCACTCCGGGCAGACCCATAGGTGCTCAGTCTCCCCAACAGATATCAAAGAGTATGCATACTGATGGTTCCCGTGGCCCGCTGATTAAACACACCTCTCACTCTGCCTCTCAGGCATCCAGTTCTACTTGAACAACGGGTAACTCCAAACTGCTTAAATCGCTTGATCGATTCAACATCTATTTTAGTGTCCTCATCCAACAGACAGTCGCGAAGAGACCGAAGGATATCCCCTTATCCATCTTCAACTCCCAACAATCGATGCTGTTGATGCAAGCCTGTCCGCTCTTTTATTACCCATGTATGTCAATATGTATAGTATAGGACATACACTCACTCAATGGTGGATAACAAACTTAGTGATATGATAAATCCTATATTTAACTTCTAATGTCTTGTATTATTGACATCTAATGTCTTGTATTATTGACATTAGATGTCCTGTATTATTGACATTAGATGTCCTGTATTATTGACATTTGCTGTCCTGTATTATTGGTATCTGATGTCTTGTATTATTGGCATCTGATGTCCTGTATTATTGACATTAGATGTCCTGTATTATTGACATTTGCTGTCCTGTATTATTGGTATCTGATGTCCTGTATTATTGGTATCTGATGTCCTGTATTATTGACATTTGATGTCCTGTATTATTGACATTTGATGTCCTGTATTATTGACATTTGATGTCCTGTATTATTGACATTCGATGTCCTGTGTTCTTGACATTTGATGTCCTGTATTATTGACATCTAATGTCTTGTATTATTGGCATCTAATGTCTTGTATTAGCAACATCTAATGTCGTGTATTAGTAACATCTACTGTGTTGTATTAGTGACATCTAATGTCTTGTATTAGTGACATCTTTAAAGTCTTGTATTATTGACATCTAATGTCTTGTATTAGTGACATCTAATATCTTGTATTAGTGACATCTAATGTCTTGTATTAGTGACATCTAATGTCTTGTATTATTGACATCTAATGTCTTGTATTAGCAACATCTAATGTCGTGTATTAGTAACATCTACTGTGTTGTATTATTGCCATCTAATGTCTTGTATTAGTGACATCTAATGACTTGTATTAGTGACATCTAATGACTTGTATTAGTGACATCTAATGTCTTGTATTAGCAACATCTAATGTCGTGTATTAGTAACATCTACTGTGTTGTATTATTGCCATCTAATGTCTTGTATTAGTGACATCTAATGACTTGTATTAGTGACATCTAATGACTTGTATTAGTGACATCTAATGTCTTGTATTAGTGACATCTGATGAACTAAACTGACAATAATTGTTTTACTTGTATGTGCCCCTATTTCCTTTTCTTTTTTCCTCTTCTTCTTTTGTCGTACACTGCTACAGGTTGTTGCCAGTGTCGTCACACTGCTCCAGGTTGTTGCCAGTGTCGTCCCTGCTACCAGGTTGTTGCCAGTGTCGTCACACTGCTACCAGGTTGTTGCCCAGTGTCGTCACACTGCTACAGGTTGTTGTCAGTGTCGTCACATTGTTCCGGGTTGTTGCTGAGTGTCGTCACACTGCTACCAGGTTGTTGCCCAGTGTCGTCACACTGTTACCGGGTTGTTGCCCGGTGTCGTCACACTGCTACCGGGTTGTCGCCCAGTGTCGTCACACTGCTACCGGGTTGTTGCCCAGTGTCGTCACACTGTACCGGGTTGTTGCCCAGTTTCGTCACACTGTTACCGGGTTGTTGCCCGGTGTCGTCACACTGCTACCGGGTTGTTGCCCGGTGTCGTCACACTGCTACCGGGTTGTTGCCAAGTGTCGTGGTTTTCTGTTGTTGTCTTGTGCTGTTCTGGTGACTTGGGTGATTGCTATTTTTGCTCTTTCACGGGAAATTGTTCTATGCAATCTAACCTTGTTTTTCGTTTTCTTCCTCTTGCCTTCTTTCCTGATGTTCTGTTGTAGAAGACTATGTATACTGTGGGGTGTGGCTGCATTCGTATTAAGTGGCCAAACCACTTCATTCTTTGTTTCTCAATATGTATTAGATGTCAATTTCTCTTTTATGACCACGCAGAGATCACAAGAGCTATGGACAAGACGGTGTACCAGTTTGATGAACATGAAGCTGTCATCTCTCTCTGTCGCTTGTCAGCAGAACCTTCAAACTAGATAATGGAAGCTGGATCCTTTGTGATTAAATGGACGAATTTTCTGAAGGTCTCCCAACTATAAACATTGTTGTTCTCTGTGTTACTGTTGCCTCTGTGGTGCAGTGGTTCGACGCTCGCCTCTCGTTTCCAAGGTAACCGGTTCGTTTCCTCGTGGAACCATCGCAATATCTTTCTAGAGATCCCTGATCTCAGTGTAGGTGAGATCGAGATCCTAGTCCTATCGGAGACAGACGATAAAACATAAGTCCCGTGTTCAAGTTGGGAACGTTAAAGAACCCTTGAGAAATCAAAATCGAAAAGAGCAGGTTGAAAAACCGCTGTCCGGACAAAATTCATTAGAAAAATAGAAAAATAAAATTCCTTTCAATTAATATGTTCACATCTTCTGAATTATACCGGGGGAACCTAGCCGGTGCAACGGAATTTGTGCGCTGACATATTCCTGTGTAAGAAAGTGATCGGAGCACACATGGTTACTTTACTCACAGAAGTGCAACAATGATGGCGATATCAATCAAATAAACAATTATAATTGACTTAGAACAGGACACAAACGACTTCACAGACACATACATAACAATTTTAAGATTGTAAATTCAGCCATGTGTACATGTGGAAAGACATCCACATTTGCAGACCGCTAATTTCAAGACCCTCCCCAAATTGATATACTGAGCTAAGCTCACTGGCCTGGTGAAACAACACTTGAAAGAAAACTATCCGGGCATCTGTGTGATCTACCCAAGATAAGGAAGCTTATACAGGAGGCTACGTTGAATATATGCTTACTTATTCAATTAAAGAGAAGGTTCAGATCTGGTGGACAGACCTTGGTGAGCCTGATGGGAACACTTCGACAAGCCTAATGTGCAGGCCTTGGTGAGCCTGATGGGAACACTTCGACAAACCTAATGGGCAGGCCTTGGTGAGCCTGTTGGGAACACTTCGACAAGCCTAATGGGCAGGCCTTGGTGAGCCTGATGGGAACACTTCGACAAGCCTAATGGGCAGGCCTTGGTGAGCCTGTTGGGAACACTTCGACAAGTCTAATGGGCAGACCTTGGTAAGCCTGATGGGAACACTTCGACAACCTAATGGGCAGGCCTTGGTGAGCCTGATGGAACACTCAACAAGTCTAATGGAGAAACCTTGGTAGGCCTGAGTGGGAACACTTCGACAAGCCTAATGGGCAGACCTTGGTGAGCCTGATGGAACACTCGAACAAGTCTAATGGGCAGAACCTTGGTGAGGCCTGATGGGAGAACTTCGACAAACCTAATGGACAGACCTTGGTGAGCCTGATGGGAACACTTCGACAAGCCTAATGGGCAGACCTTGGTGAGCCTGATGGGAACACTTCGACAAGTCTAATATGGGCAGACCTTGGTGAGCCTGATGGGAACACTTCGACAAGTCTAATGGGCAGACCTTGGTGAGCCTGATGGGAACACTTCGACAAGCCTAATGGGCGACCTTGGTGAGCTTGTGGAGAAATAATCACAATTATATTGACTGCAGTAAACTATTTGCTTTGGGAAACACAGTAATACAAGCTGTAGTTTTACAAATTACAAAAACATATGAATTGGAGATTTTGCTGTATATTGTCATTGTTTTTGTAATTTGTAAAACTACAGTACTTTGTGATTACGTGTTTGAGCCTGATGGGAACACTTCGACAAGCCTGATGGACAGACCTTGGTGAGCCTGATGGGAATACTTCGACAAACCTGATGGAAAAACCGTGGTGATCGTTATGGGAAGAGCTTGGCGAGCCTAATTTGAGACCGTGATGGGCCTCATGGGAAGACTTTGGTGAGTCTGAAGCGAAGACATTGAAAACGTACAAACAAAGTACTATGGTTTCAAAATACGAAACAGTGACGATAAACAGAACTTTCGACTAAAGCCTTATCAAGCAAACGAACAAACAGGAGTGACAAATTAAAATGAAACACAAATGGACGACCAAATACCAACGTATCTAAGGAAAATCTGGAATAAAACGAATAACGAAATAAATGTAACACAAAAAACACACATAAAACTAGAAATAGAACGGAAAAGAAACAATGAAACATCTAGTAAATAGATAACTTGAATACAAGCAAATACATATAGATTACAAAGCATGGGAGAGAAAGTACTAAGAAGCATAAGAATGTAATACGTTGAGCCCGCGTGGTCAAGGTACCATAAAAGAAATCAACGATTCTCCAGAGCAAATCGACTTAGATCATCAGAGGAACATGATCGGATGGCTGTGACCTGGACATCGCAAGCTCCTGAATGGCCAGTATCATTGAAATGGGTAGCTACAGGGTCACAGAGCATTGGCGTATATCGCAATGAGACCACGGGCTCAACGTATTACATTCTTATGCTTCTTAGTACTTTCTCTTCCCATCTGTATCTATTGGGATATGTTGCATGATTACATTCTTATCTTCTTAGTACTTTCTCTTCCCATGCTTTGTAATCTATATGGGTATATGTTGCTTGTATTCAAGTTATCTATTTACTAGATGTTTCATTGTTTCTTTTCCGTTCTATTCTAGTTTTTGTGTGTTTTGTGTACATTTATTTCGTTATTCGTTTTTATTCCAGATTTTCCTTAGATACGTTGGTATTTGGTCGTCCATTGGTGTTTCATTTTAATTTGTCACTCCTGTTTGTTCGTTTGTTGATAAAGCCTTGTTGGTCGAAACGTTGCTGTTTATCGTCACTGTTTCTGTATTTTGTAAAACTATAGTACTTTGTTTTACGTGTTTCACTATTTACCAAGTTTTACTGCAGTCTTCCCCCTATTTCGATAAGCGAAGACATTGAGACATTGGTTAGTCTGATGGGAAGACATTGAAACATTGGTTAATTTGATGGGAAGACATTGCTTAGTCTGATGGGAAGACATTGGTTAGTCTGATGGGAAGGCATTGGTTAGTCTGATGGGAAGACATTGATTAGTCTGATGGGAAGACATTGTTTAATCTGATGGGAAGACATTGGTTAGTCTGATGGGAAGACATTGGTTAGTCTGATGGGAAGACATTGGTTAGTCTGATGGGAAGACATTGATTAGTCTGATGGGAAGACATTGTTTAATCTGATGGGAAGACATTGGTTAGTCTGATGGGAAGACATTGGTTAGTCTGATGGGAAGACATTGGTTAGTCTGATGGGAAGACATTGATTAGTCTGATGGGAAGACATTGTTTAATCTGATGGGAAGACATTGGTTAGTCTGATGGGAAGACATTGGTTAGTCTGATAGGAAGACATTGGTTAGTCTGATTGAAAGACATTGGTTAGTCTGATGGGAAGACATTGGTTAGTCTGATGGGAAGACATTGGTTAATCTGATGGAAAGATTTTAGCGAGCCTGATGGGAATATCTCGGTGAGCCTGAATGGAAGACCTTTCAGAACGTGATTGGCAAAACTTGATGAGCTTGATGTGAAGACCTTGGTGATCCTGATGACCATATCCCATGGACATAGTGAAAGTGAAAAATTATTGTGTAATCCTTGTATGACCAGGAACCAGGACTGCCCTTTACGGCAACAATAAAGACATTCGCGGAACTTCAATGAAATTTTACGACGTTACCAACGATCCACTAGAACTTGAACTTTTGCCTTTCGACTCAGTAACATTTAGTGATATTTGCAAGATGTTGTATTGTTCTGTTTAATCGACTCAGTAACATTTAGTGATATTTACAAGATGTTGCATCGTTCTGTTTAATAGACTCAGTAACATTTAGTGATATTTGCAAGATGTTGCATCGTTCTGTTTAATCGACTCAGTAACATTTAGTGATATTTGCAAGATGTTGTATTGTTCTGTTTAATCGACTCAGTAACATTTAGTGATATTTGCAAGATGTTGCATCGTTCTGTTTAATCGACTCAGTAACATTTAGTGATATTTGCAAGATGTTGCATAGTTCTGTTTAATCGACTCAGTAACATTTAGTGATATTTGCAAGATGTTGCATCGTTCTGTTTAATCGACTCAGTAACATTTAGTAATATTTGCAAGATGTTGCATCGTTCTGTTTAATTTCTGGGGTCTCTGTGCTAAATGGTTAAGCCCTTGCCTTTAATGGGTCTCTGTGGCTAAATGGTTAAGCCCTTGCCTTATGTGTGAGTCTCTGTGGCTAAATGGTTAAGCCCTTGCCTTATGTTCCTAATGTCATGGGCTAGATCCCAACCACTCGTTCTGTTCACGGTGATGTTTTTCGTGAGACCTAGGATTATTGCCAGAGCTCGCAGTTCGTTGCTTGTTTTGTGCTGAAATATATCTTGGAAGTGTTCTAAGTCACAAAGTGGGATCGGAATCTGATCTTAACCCTTTCGCTGCTACATACTTTCTGAAGATTGACCTAAAATAGCTACTCTTTGTTTCTAGGTGACAAACATGAATGTCCGCCATAGCAGTTTACAGTAGCAATATATAATGTTAAAGTCTTTATCCCAAAGAGGAAGATAATAACTGCGAGTTAATGCGTCTTTAGAAGTGAATGAGAAAACGTATATATACGTCCTTAGCAGCTAAAGGGTTAAAAGTAGATTAAGGTTCGAATAGCATTCATAACATTCAGACGGTCTGGAAACCAGCACAGTACAGCATCAGAAGAACCAAGATTAAAGTATACCACCGCTGTGTTATATCAACTTTACTGTTCGGATCAGAAAGCTGGAGAAAGACAGAACACGATATAGTTTGTTAAGTAGGGGATTAGGCCTGTATGTGGCAGAGGCACGCTTCTTTCAATCTAAGACAGGTGCATTCTTTGGTTGTATCAGGGTCTAATGTTTTTTTTTCTTGGTGCAGTCATGTGGTCTGGGACTCGTTTTGGTGCGGACAGTGTGTTGAACAGTGGCGGCTCGTGATAATTTTTGTTGGTGGGGCCAGACATTTTTCCCGGATAAATCATGGCTTTTTGTTGCTATATGTTATCTTATCTTATCTTAACCACATTTGCCGTGAAGCGTCGTGGGGAGAGTTAGTTTCCTATCTTGTGCCAGGTGTGTTGCGCTTGACGTTGTCAGTCCATGCCTTCGCAGGGACTCTGAGATGTTATTATCCATCGTGTTCTTGGCCTGCCTCATGCTCTGCGCCCTGATTGTCGATTATTATAGGCACGTGATGGTAGTAAATGTGGTTCCATTCTCATTAGATGGCCGAACCACTTGAGTCTTTACTTCTCGATGTACTGTATGCATGGTATAGTACCAACGATGCTTCTGATATTCTCGTTTCTCACTCTATCTCGCCTTGTAACGTTGACAGCTTTTCGTAGACATCTCATTTCAATATATATTGCTATATGTTAATTTATAAAATAATAAATACACGTTATACATTATTTTTAGTGGGGCCCAACCCCACTGGTCCTTAATGACGAGCCGCCACAAGTGTTGTGTATTTTTCTGTTGTAGAGACCTGAGAAAGACTTTTTGTTGAACAAGATATGTTCAAATTTTCTACCTTAAATAAAATTTCTCAGCGAAATATCTTTTCGCGTGTTCTCTAAAAATAATCGATCTCTAACCAAGAACTGCTTACACAGTGTCAACAAGAGAATATGAGCACCATCATCTAAAAGAGACGGTGGCTATGAATCAGACACGTGATACTCATGGAGATTAACTCTGTCATGAAAACTGCACTGAGATGGACAACAGAAGGTAAACGCAAACGTTGAATAACCAAAATGACCAGAAGGAGAAAAAGTAAAAAAGAGATATAGAAATGAATCACAGCTGGGACACAATACAGAGGACGGTCGATAATAGAGAAGAATGGTTTGCATTTGTCTGTTAGTGCCTCACGCCTTCCTAGTGAGACACGCCTTCCTAGTGAGACAAGCCTTCCTAGTGAGACACGCCTTCCTAGTGAGACACGCCTTCCTAGTGAGACACGCCTTCCTAGTGAGACACGCCTTCCTAGTGAGATACTCCTTCCTAGTGAGACACGCCTTCCTAGTGAGACACGCCTTCCTAGTGAGACACGCCTTCCTAGTGAGACACGACTTCCTAGTGAGACACGCCTTCCAATTTGAGAACCCTTAATTAATGTGATAGGAAAATTAATACAAATTAAAAATGAATGTTTTTATTTAAATATATAGAATATTTCAAATTACTTTGTTTGTTTTAGTGAATTCTATGTTTGTAGCTGCATACATTGTTTTTTAGCTGTGTGTGTATGTGAAATCATCGTCGCACATGTGGTGTGGGAGCGCGCAAGGAGCAAAGAATAGTACCACTGCGACCTACAAGGTATGTCGTAAGAGGCCACTGATGTATGACATGGGAATCTCGAAATAGGGGAAGACTGCAGTAAAACTTGGTAAATAGTGAAACACGTACAAACAAAGTACTATAGTTTTACAAAAACAGAAACAGTGACGATAAACAGCAACGTTTCGACCAACAAGGCCTTTATCAAGCAAACGAACAAACAGGAGTGACAAATTAAAATGAAACACAAATGGACGACCAAATACAAACTTATCTAAGGAAATTCGTTTTTATTCCAGCTTTTCTTTAGATACGTTTGTATTTGGTCGTCCATTTGTGTTTCATTATTGTCCTCCTGTTTGTTCGTTTGCTTGATAAAGCTTGTTGTCGAAACGTGCTGTTTATCATCACTGTTTCTGTTTTTTGTAAAACTATAGTACTTTGTTTGTACGGGTTTCACTATGACATGGGAAGCTACACTAATTAAAAAAAGCATCGTAGAAATCTGATTGCTGGCCTAAGTGTAGGTGCATAACTGGCACACCGTACACTCGCTCTTAGGATTAGATCACATACAAATCACAAGGGGTCGATATGGAGCGTTCGGAGAAGAAGCTATCGTTATCTAATAGCTTCTTCTGATCCACACTTTGCAACTCTGACAGACCTTCAGAATGTCTCTCTCTAATAAACCAGATGTCCCACATCTGCTGCCCTAATAATCAAATCATCAGTAGCATCCTGAATCCATCTTCTTCGTGGTCTGTCTCTTGCCCTCTTTAGTAGGGCGAGGACGTTTATTTCAGGTGAGGACGTTTCTTTAGCGGTGATCTCTATTGTTTAAATGATGGTAATCAATCTTCGCTGTAGTTTCGTAATGATGATGTTAATTGGTGGTCAACATTGATGTTACAAAATACCAACTCAATCTGGTAGACTTCACATAGCTTTATTTCATGACTGGACAAAACACGTCTGTCTAGTTGTAGTGTTTATCTTCGTCTCCTTATGTTGTCACTACTTCGCTAAGCAGTACTAACAAATCTACGTCAACTAGTTTCACTACGTCAATGTCTCGTTCTAGTGTTGCTACTGCTAGTAGTGTGCAGATTTGGTTTGCAAACACTACAGTCTCTACTTATGCATTTCTACAAACTTATCTATCTAAACTACCTGTCTAGTCTGTTGGCTACTACCTGGGGTTGGGGAACGGTTGTGCCCGGTCCTGGCAGACTACTACACCTCTTCTCCTATTCTGCTACTAGAAGTAGTTGCCCGGTGTATTCCGCTTTGCTCCATTCTACTCTTCGATGGGAGCTAATCAAAGAAACTCCAGCCTGACTTCTACCAACGATGCACCTACCCATCAATATGAATGACTCGAACGGGTTCAGAAGGAAGATATGTGTATATTCCTGGGCTGCACTAGAGCTACCCCCATTGTAAAGATGAGATATATGCTTGGCCTTCTGTCATTACACTCCCGTCATACAATCGCCCAAACCAAGGCATATATGCAGGTTACTGCGGATAAGAGACATCCACTACACAAGAACACTAATGATGTTAAGGGCACGAGAATCAAGCGTGGCATCTTATCTTATCTTATCTTATCTTAACCACATTTGCCATGAAGCGTCGTGGGAGAGTTAGTTTCTATCTTGTGCCAGGTGTGTTGCGCTTGACGTTGTCAGTCCATCGCAGGGACTTTGAAATGTTATCTATCCATCGTGTTCTTGGCCTGCTTCGTGCTCTGCGCCCTGAGTGTCGATTATTATAGGCACGCGATGGTAGTAAATGTGGTTCCATTCTCATTAGATAGCCGAACCACTTGATTCTTTGCTTCTCGATGTACTGTATGCATGGTATAGTACCAACGATGCTTCTGATATTCTCGTTTCTCACTCTATCTCGCCTTGTAACGTTGACAGTTTTCGTAGACATCTCATTTCACATGTTGTAATCTTTCTTTCTTGTGTCTTAGTCAGGGACCATGTTTGGCACTGATAGCAGAAAGTTGGAATAAATATGAAGTTTATCAGTTGTCGTTTGACTTCCATATTAATGCTTGGATGTTTTAATAGTGGTGACAGTTGGTATGTCACTGCATTTGCCTTCTGGCATCTAATCTCGATTTCTCTGTCCATCTTTCCATCTGCTGTGAATATACTCCCGAGATATTTGAATTCTGGAGTCTGTTGTATTTTGACATTATTCATATGTATGTTTAGTTGGCCTGTTGACCTACTTATTGTCATGACTTTTGTTTTGGAGGTGTTAATTTTCATGTCATATTTTTCACATGTCGCTTGCAGTGCATTTATGTGTTGTTGAAGTTTGTGTTCGTTGTTGTAAATTATACTCTGATCATCTGCAAAGAGTAGTTCGTTTATTAAATTGTAGTTGTTATCTAGGTTGTTATCTGTCTTGGTTTCTTGCGCTATCCTGTCTATGTAAATATTGAAAAGTATAGGCGAAAGCACACATCACTGCCGTACTCCTGATGATAATTGAAATTCGTCTATCAGGCCGTCGCTTGTTTGTACTTGAGCATTTCATCACTATGGTTAGGAAAGTCGAAACTAGAATGGGGAGACAAAACTGCCTGTAAGTACTTGTACAGATGTGATGCTTCTGTCGTAGTCTATACGTAGTGTGCTGTGAAATTCGACACTTCTGTTGTATCTTTTGCTTGATAAAGGCCCTTTTGTCGAAACGGTGATGTGTATTGTTTTTGTATTTTGTAAAACTACAGTACTTTGTTATTACGTGTTTCGCCATTCGTACTTGTACAGACAGGGATAAGAAAATCAACTTCAATTTGCAACCCTGGGTAGGCAGGAGTCAGATGTAACGAATGAGCGGATAGATTGGCTGATATGGTTACGATATCAGAGTGATGCAATGGATGGAAATGACTTTCTGAACGCATTGAGAAAGTCTTTCCAAACAAAGGAGTTCAGGGTTGTGAGTCCTACTCGTCGACCAAATTGAGAGAGATGGATGCTGATTTTGGTTGGCCGCGCGCAAATAATAAAGTTGCATTCGCCATCTGAGACAACGTACACTCGCTCTTAGGCTCAGATCAAATACAAACCAAAAAGAGTGGTTTGATAAGTGGTAGATATGGGGCGTTCGCAGAAAGAGTTGTACTTTGGGAATCTACCATCACTCATACGACACACATGTCCCAGCCATCTCGGACGTCACAGACTCAACCAAGTGTACATGCTTGGAATTCCAGCACCGTCCAGGACTACCATATTGGAGATGTTGAATCTGGAAGTATGCGTGTGGAATGGGTGGACAGCATTCGGAGATCACATGTCAAGAAAATGACTTGGCTGTACACACCTGGACATGCTGGAGTGCAGGGTAACGAGCGTGCAGACTTTCTTGCAAACAATGCCCCGACTCAAACGGGCAGAAGTATAGACAGAGCCCATATCATCAATGCGGTACGCTCTCAATTATGTGACATGGGCACGTCTCAGACACTAGAACGAGTTCGAGAATTAGGCGTTAAGTGTGGACATGCCAGACAGTGTCGTCTTCGTGGTAGAGAGAAAATATAGTAATCAACTTCTCATGGGTACGGTGAGCAAATGGACTTTAGGATGGCTGCTGCAGCGGAGGACAGAGCATGCATGGGATTGCCCAATGTGCCGTGACGTCGATCGCATAACATAACATAACAAAACATATGGAGATGTCTTGCCATCAGAAATTCTGTATGTAGCTGGGAATAAACATTAAAATGACGTCATTGAAAATGCACGTTTCATTAAGAAAATCGCTGACAAGGAAGTGTAACTTAACCATCATTTATGTTACGTCATGTTTAGTCATAGATACACAACTTCAAACGATCAGACTGCAAATGGAAAAATGTCTGAAGCGGATTCCAGAAGCGTCAGTCTGGTAATAATGAGTCAATATTGTCAAATGTGTGATGTCAGTTTCAGTATGAATACCTTCATTGCATTCCGGACATGTCCATAGGTGCTCCGATCTCATTTGCATTATCTCCAGCAGCGTCCAGCGACTGACTGTAGCAGTTCGACGTTGATTGATGAGTCTATCATCATCAAGTAGCTTGTTCCTTCCGTTCCTTCCAGAACTTGGCTCCCATGACAGCAGTCATGAAAAACTCTCTGTTCTATGCAAGTTGACCAGTGTCAGCATCAGTATTTAGAACATCGTCAAAGACATCTTGCACCCATCGTCTTCTATGTCTTCCTCTCATTCTTCTTCCAGGCACCATTTCATCCACAATTATGTTCTTCAGGCACTCTTGTCGTTTGATGTGTTTCCGAAATATTTAATGTTCCTTGTTTGTATGTTCTTTAATAGCCAACTCTCTTTAATATCAAGCTGTTGCAGAACAGAAGCATTTGTTATTTTCTCTGTCCATGATATTCTAAGTACTAAGTACTCGCCTATAGCATTTGCATTCAAAGACATTAATGATAATCTCTACCGCTTTGTCAATGTTCCATTTCTCCCAACCAGTGGCGGCTCGTGGTCAGTTTTCTTGGTGGGGCCAGACACAAATGTTTGAAAAAATCATGTTTTTTTTTAGTATTTACTATTATTTGTCTATTCCGGGAAATTATTCTCCATTTCGATTATTGGTGGGGCCGGTCCCAACCGGCTCTCAATGACAGAGCCCCTTTGCTCCCAACCATATATTGCCAAGGGAAAATGTTGCCTACTCCTATTGCTAAATGTTATCCTATTGAATGTGTACTAAGATCATTATAAATAATTTACCACATAATCGCCTACCACAGAGAGCCACACAGAAAAAGTATAATGAGTACAAGGCAAGAGGAAGACCACGCAAAAGATGGAACGACGGCATCCAGAACAGCCTTACGAACATGAATATCAGCTTACAAAGTGCCTTAAAAAAGCACACACAAGATCACTACGTTTCACTCCCAACACTTCTACAAGGTGTTCAAGATTAAAGCAGCCCCATTGACAAATCGAAAGTTGCCAGATAATCTATCGCGTTATGTTTATGTACTATTTAAACCGGTTCTGACTAGCTCGTTTTACGTCACATTTGTTCATCGCCCCTTCCCGCACTACAATTACATACCGTCACATAACCTTGACCTATACTACGTCATAACTGAACCTTCTCATTTTCATACATATATGCCAGATTGACTCCATTCACAGGCTGCTATTATCTTGAACACCCTGTATAAAGAAGTAAATGGTGGAAGAGAAGAAGAAGAAGAAATAATTTACTTTGAGAAATGATCAGATAATCATCATCATTCAGTAGCTTGTACTGAGCAAAACTGTGCTACATTAATCGTCTTTATGAATTCTCTCTCGTTCTCTCTCTCTCTCTCTGTCTCTCTCTCTGTCTCTCTCTCTCTGTCTCTCTCTCTCGTCTTTCATAGGTCAGATCGTGGTCTCGGATAATAGACGACCGGCGGGATCAGGTAAAATTTCTAGGAAATAAAACCTGAACCGTAGCGTGACCTCACATTCCAGTATTGATGTATAAGGACCAATTAATTTAAAAAAACAATACAATATTCTAAATCAAGGTTATATTATGTTACAAGGTTTAAAGCTAAGTAATATCAATATTATAATATCACACTGAATCTAAATGAAAAAATAACAGATGTTCATCTATTTAAGTAGCAATTTTGATTGCACAGGAAATGTTAAAAAAAATTATGATACAAATTGGCAAAGCAACATCAGCTTTAAAAGTCTAAATAAAATATGGAACTGCAAGTTAAATAGTATTAAAACTAAATTACGAATTTTCAATTCAAATGTTGTATCAATCCTAACATATGCCAGCGAGGTTGGAAAATGACTAAAGATATAGAAAGCAAGTTGAATACATTTGAAATAGATGTCTGCGAAAAATAATGAATATAAAATGGAACGAATTCAGAAGTGATGAAATCAGAGACATGTCTGGTCAACCACTAGTGACAACTGTTATAAGAAAGAGAAGATGGAGATATGTTGGCACACCTTGAGGAGAAATGATCAACGAATATCAAAGCAGGCATTGAAGTGGGATGCAAAGGGTTCAAGAAAGAGAGGTCGACCTAAGGAGACCCTGAAACGAACTTTGCTGATAGAGACAGGAAATATCGGTCTCAGTTCCATGGAGGAGATTGAGAGAGTTGCCCAGGATAGAGCGGTATGGAGAAATTACTTGCAGGCCCTATGTAACGTATAACGGTACGAGAAGAATTATTAATATCAATATTAATTCTTCATCAATAAGTAACCATGAACGCAGAGAATTGTGCATAATTACAGAAAGTTTACTGTGTTCTATCAAACATATACACAAACCAGCCATCATTAAACAGGAATTTTGGTTTCTCCGTTCAAGCTAGTCGGCCTTATGTTGTCGGTGGCCATGGTCAGATGTACATCCTCACCAGCCGTTATGCTCAAATCATCAGTTACATCCTGAATCCATTCTCTCCGTAGTCTTCCTCCTATTCTCTTTGCAGGTATGTCTCCTTCCATAATCATCTCCAATACTTTGTTTATTTTGATATGTCCAAAATACTTTACTTTGGTTTCAGTTTTTCAGTCCAAAATACTTTGGTTTCAGTTTTTCCGTCCAAAATACTTTACTTTGGTTTCAGTTTTTCAGTCCAAAATACTTTACTTTGGTTTCAGTTTTCAGTCCAAATACTTTACTTTGGTTTCAGTTTTCAGTCCCAAAAAACTTTACTTTGGTTTCAGTTTTCAGTCCAAAATACTTTTACTTTGGTTTCAGTTTTCAGTCAAAATACTTTACTTTGGTTTCTGTTTCAGTCAGAATACTTTACTTTGGTTTCTGTTTTTCAGTCCAAAATACTTTACTTTGGTTTCAGTTTTCAGTCAAAATACATTAATTTCCAATCTTAGATGGATACGAGAATGTTCTTCTGTCTCTTAGACCACTCTTGGATGAGAACACTAAAGTTGAAAGGCAGCGATTTAAGGGATTTTGAATTATGTTTCACAAGAAGAACTGGATGCTTGAGGGACAGACAGAGGGTTGTGTTTAATCAGCGAGCAACAGGAACCAGCAGTATGCATACATTTCGACAGCTGTTGGGGGGAGCCTGAGCACCTATGGATCTGTCGTGAGTTCTGTGACGTCAGTTCACTTATCAATAACCATTAACTAATCTTCTGTAACATCAGTGCCAGATTAACTCTACAGCAGAAGTAGCAAATGCTACGGGCCCGCGTTTCTGGAGGCCCGCCCTAGAGCAAAAATTGTTTGGCTTATAAAACTATCAAACAAGTTTTGGATGACATCTCAAATAACATGATCAAAAGGTAGAGTGTCGTAATCAGGCGCACAGACTAGTTTTGAAGATGTCTAAGTTAGAAACGGTAATAATGACCATTTTATGGAACGGAATTCTGGAACGCTTGCAAGCGGAGAACGCTCTTTTTCGACATTAAAGCGTATAAAACAGTGAGTTAAGGAACATAATGGGACAAGATCGTCTAAATAACCTAACCTTAATGAACATTGAATGTAATTTACTTTAGAGAATTCATTTGTCTAGTGTTATCTCTAAAGTTTCTCACACGAGAACAGTTTCATTTGTAAAAGTTGTGTTTTATTTTATTATCATTCAAAACCTAATGCCTTTTGGTAACATTTGCCACAGGCCCGGCGCTTGCTTAATCCAGCACTGTGTAACATATATATGATTCCACTGCTTTGTTAAATGTCCATGCTACACATCCATACGTCCCATATGGAATAACCTTCAGAATATGTTTAATTTCAGATTATTGACAACCTTGGACCAAAATGGACAAGAAGATATTCCTCTGGTTGACGTCTGTCTTAAACGTATTTCTACTACTCTCTAAGAGAGTGCTCGCATCAGATGGTAATTTGAGAAAGATAGTTTCCGTGGGGATGTCGTCATTAATTTAACGTTGACCCTATTCTGTTATGTTATACGATAGACGTCATGGCACACTGGGTATTCCCACACCGCAGCAGCCTTCCTTAAGTAAATTTGCTGCCGTCTGCCCAGCGTGTTCGTAGCGCGTTGGACTGCGGGTGACTAGTCCTCTGTGTGTGCGGGTTCAATTCCGCGGACTGGCAGAAAAGCCACAGGTTCCCAGATTCACGGTGTTCGTGGCACCGAACCGAAGGGTTACGATGTCCATGGCACCGAGGCGAAGAGCTGAAAGCTCAAGTGCTTCTGGATCGGAAAAAAAATATAGTAAATTTGCTCAAAGTACCCAAGAGAAGTTGATTAGTATATCTTCTCTCTCTACCAGGAAGACGACACTGTCTGGCATGTCCAAACAACGCATAATTCTCGAACTTGTTCCAGTGTCTGAGATTTGTCCATGTCACATAATTGAGACCGTACCGCATTGATGATATTGGCTCTGTCCATACTTCTGCCGCTTGAGTCGCGGCATTGTTTGCAAGACAGTCAGCACGCTCGTTACCCTGCACTCCAGCATGTCCAGGTGTGTACAACCAGGTCATTTTCTTGAGATGCGATGTCCAAATGCTGTCCACCCATTCCACACGCATACTTCCAGATTCAATCATTTGAAGCATATTCATCGAGCCTGATATGATAATCTTATTCAAAGAATGGTTGAATAATTGTTCGATATGGAGTGTTTGAAGAAGACGAAGAAGAAGAAGAAGAAGAAAAAGAAGAAGAAGAAAGAAGAAGAAGAAGAAAAGAAGAAGAAGAAGAAGAAGAAGAAGAAGAAGAAGAAAGAAGAAGAAGAAGAAGAAGAGAAGAAGAAGAAGAAGAAGAAGAAGAAAGAAGAAGAAGAAGAAGAAGAAGAAGAAGACGAAGAAGAGAAAAGAAGAAGAAGAAGAAGAAGAAGAAGAAGAAAGAAGAAGAAGAAGAGAAGAAGAAGAAGAAGAAGAAGAAGAAGAAGAAGAAGAAGAAGAAGAAGAAGCAGAGAAGAAGAAAGAAGAAGAGAAGAAGAAGAAGAAGAAGAAGAAGAAGAAGAGAAGAAGAAGAAGAAGAAGAGAAGAAGAAGAGAAGAAGAAGAAGAAGAAGAAAGAAGAAGAAGAAAGAAGAAGAAGAAGAAGAAGAAGAAGAAGAAGAAGAAGAAGAAGAAGAAGAAGAAGAAAGAAGAAGAAGAAGAAGATAATGAAAAGTGAAACTGAAAGAAATATTTAATCTAGATTATAGATTATAGATATAGATATAGATCAGAGATTAGAGGTAAGGTATAGATTATAGATTATAGATCAGAGATTGATAGATTATAGATCAGAATTATAGATATAGATTATAGATTATAGATCAGATATTATAGATAAGAATTATAGATTATAGGTTATAGATTATAGATTATAGATCAGAGATTATAGATTATAGATCAGAGATTATAGATTATAGATTATATATTATAGATTATAGATTTGCAAACATTTTCAGCCCACCGCCCTTTTTACACGACATAAACTTTGTAACGTCTCCCGCCCCTTTATAACAGGTTTCCAACGCCCCCATCCCCCATATATATATATATATATATAATAATAGTAATAATTCCTCTCGTAGGGTTATACGTTACATAGGGCCTGCAAGTAATTTCTCCATACCGCTCTATCCTGGGCAACTCGCTCAATCTCCTCCATGGAACTGGGGCGTTCCAAACTTTATGTTGTGCAAAGTGGGCGGTGGGTGAAAAAAGTTTGTGAACCTATAATCTAGATAAATAAGCTAAATGTAATATAGCTGGACATCCAACTCCATCATCCATCTAATATAGCTGGACATCCAACTCCATCATCCATCTGGGGAATGACGAAAGACAAAAGACAATAGAGAATAGACAATAGGTCTGAAATGGCTACAGATAATTTTATTTAATTTGTATAATTGTTTTGGTGTTTAGTTTAGTGTTAGTTTAGTCGTCAGATCATCATCACTGCACATCGAACCAATTAGTCTATAGCTTCCATCTCCCTCAGTATTTCCTCAAAGTGTGGCGACTAACGCCACCGGTTCTTTGTTGGCTTACTATTCTTCTTCGGCTACCAGCATAGTGATCTTGTCGAGCTACACCACCATTGACTTGGTGCTATTGCAGTCTGGTTAGTGTTGTAGATTCACCGCTACTACGTGAATCATGTACACGTCCTCTCTTCCTTAGGGAATTTATAATATCAGCTTGGTATATTGCTCGTCCACTTTGTACAGTAGTCATACCTGCAAGCCTATCCACACGTTCGCTCCCCCTTACACCTGCATGCCCTGGCACAAAAATAAGACTGATCTTTGTCAGGTTAGACCTCCCCAGCGACTCCATCCAATGTCTCCTAGCCCATCCTGTTTCAATCTTCCTGAGCATACTCATTGAGTCACTGAGAAAACATGCATGGATAAAAGTCTGTGATACTAGCCAAATCATCGCTTTAGTAACCGCCATGATTTCCATAGTCAGACTGCTTGTAGTCACGGCAAAACCACCACTGTCTTCTTCACAACATCTCCTCCGACCTGAGCAGTGAAAGCCCACGAGCTCCGCACACGTCGAATCACCGAACCATCCGTATAAATGATTACATCATGCGCAGATGCGTTCTCAGAAATTAATGCCTGAACTTCTGCCTCCACGACAAGTGCGTTGTCTTGTCTGCATTCTTTATCAAGTTTGATGCATATCGAAAATGATGTATTGATTCCTGTTGGCACTGGTATCCATTCTTCACCGGGATCAATGCCTTGGTGTTATGGTTACTACTATGCTTTTCTGGTTTCTTTATTGTTCAGGATGTCAAATTGGCTGGTTTGGAGACGAGTGTCAATTTAAATGTCATTGCACAACACACACTTGCAACTCACGCGGGGAATGCTACAAATGTGGTGCGGGTTACTTTGGTATCAGCTGTCAATATGGTAAGTCGCTGTTGCTGTTGCTGTACCTGTTACTGATGTTGCATTTGTTACTGTTGCTGTACCTGTTACTGCTGCTGTACTTGCTACTGTTACTATTACTGTACTTGTTACTATTGCCGTACTTGTTGATGTTGCTGTACTTGTTACTGTTGCTGTACTTGTTACTGTTCTGCTGGTTTTTGTTACTGGTCATGATTATGATCAATCCGTGGTCCCTGGCAACATAAGGTCGTCTTGCTCAGACGGCAAATCGAAAATTCCTGTTTAATGGGGGCTGGTTTTTGTATATGTTTGATAGAACACTATATGGTTTCTGCAATTTTATTCAATTCTATGCGCTCATAGGTATTTATTCATGAAAAATGTTAATAATGATATTCCTAAGCTTTAAACTTAATTTGTAAAATAATATAACCTTGATTTAGCATGTTGTGTTATTTTTTAAATGAATGAGTCTATATACAACAACACTGGAACGCGAGGTTCAGGCGAGAGTTGGGGTCGTATTTTCGAGAACTTTTACCTGAGCCCGCCGCTATGTTGTCGGAGGCCATGATCAATCCTAAGATAGTCATTGAGAGTTAGAACATGATTAACGATATCAATATATATATATATATATGAATACATACAAGAGAAAATATCAAACCGCAATCTTAGATTTGTTTTGCAATGTAGAAGATGTCTCTGTCAAAAGAATTTTCATGACATCCCTAAGATTGTTGCTGGAGCTACGGAGTTGTTGCAATTGTACAACACTCTAAGGAGATGACGTGACATTTCTGCCGACAGATTGGTTATTGGTTACTAAACTGACGTCATTGCATTCCGGCAGACCCATAGGTGCTCAGTCTCCCCCAACAGATAGCGAAGAGTATTCATACTGATGGTTCCTGTGGCTCGCTGATTAAACACATCTCTCACTCTGTCTCTCAGGCATCCAGTTCGACTTGAACAACGACAGAGACAGAGCCATATGAAGAGAACCGATGCAATAAAGTCAGTTCTCCTTCTTTAAACCTTTAAAAATCTATATGAGTTAAGACGAGAGACCCACTCTTTTAACCTAAGACCGAGTCTTGGGGTGGGGGGTTATCAGGCCTCGTAAACCGACAAACATAAAAATAAAAGAATAAACTCCTTGAGAAGAATCATTTTTTTAAAATTTTAAGCAAAGTTACTTCTACGCTGGCGATAGGACACACATTGAGAAGGCCGACCGGAAGGATTGCAAGACAGGTACTGTTTTGGAACCCGCAGGGAAAGCCTTAGACAGACATGGAGACGAGAGTTTGAGGCTGATATTAAAAGGATAGGTAAAACATGGAAAGAAATGGAAGGGATGGCAGGAGAGAGGAAAAGCTGGAAGAAGTTTGTTGCAGACCTTAAGAGAGAGGAAAAGCTGGAAGAAGTTAGTTGCAGACCTTAAGAGAGAGGAAAAGCTGGAAGAAGTTTGTTGCAGACCCTGTGCTCCATTGGGAGTTGAAAGGTAAAAAAGAAGAATGTTACCTGTAGTTAAATTATTTCAAGTAAGGTTAGAACAGGTCTTTCAATTATCTGGTTCACCGGTCTAAGCGGGATCGGAGAGAGAGAGAACAGGTCATTCGGAACCCTAAGAGATCTTGGAAGAGTTCAGTACAGGCGCTAAGAAAAAATATGATAAATAATGTGATTGACTGTTTGATTGATAGGACCATCATTATTGCACTTCGGTGAGTAACCATGTGTGATTCGATCTCTTTCTTACACAGGAAGATCTCAGCGGCAGTGCACGAACGCCGTAGCATCTGTGAGAGTCCCCCAAAAATACCCAAGGTGAGGATCGAACTCACCACCTTCTGATTGCTCGTACTTTATGTGATTATGAGACTTACGCGCTACCTACTGTGCCACCTTTGCGCCTACTCATTTCACTCAATATTTTATTTACCTCCGGATGAATTTATATACAATGAATACTAAACTAGCTATAGTTCGTTCCAAAATTCGTGATCACACTAAGGTTTAATTTGTACGAAATCTATCTGATGGATACAAGTAATTTTTGCATGCAGTCTTATATACCTCACGACGTTACGAATCCATGTTTAACTAATTGGTAGGTAGCTTAGTTGATGCAAAAACGTTTTTGTTATATAATTTTGTATAAGCACAACAAAATGATAATCAAATTTTAGAATTTACAGTAATACACAAAAGGTGGCGATTGTTTGCAAAGGCGTATTCCTATTACATATTATAAAAAGAAAGGTGACATATTGAACAAATGATACCTTCCACTTCTATAAATGAAAGTAAATGTTGCGTATATACGCCAATGACAGTCGGTATGAAACATTGTGAACTGATTAATTCCAAGGGATTCCCGATTTTGACGTGCACTGAATTGCATTTGGAACACGGAAATACTTAGTTATAGACAAACTTGACAATCGTACTGTAAAATTTCGACAGGTATACCATATCAACATCGCTGCAATTTTAGTAATAACATATAATAAAAATCATACAGAACTAAAGGTTTGGGTAGGCAAAAAATACTTTTGGAACATCGCCACTGTTACCTATATAAAAATGTAAAAATCAAGGATTTATGTCAAGGGGATGATTTTATATCGGTCGTTAACGATGATCACGAATTTTGGAACGAACTTTTATAGTATATTGACTTTTGTCAATTTATACCAGAGTAAGAATCATATGAGAGCCGCTGTAGTGTAGTTGTTAGTGAGCTCGCTTCGCAAGGCTGGTGGTCTGGGTTTAGCTCCCGCACTGCGCGTGGAATTTTTCCCGACCGCGACGGCTCTCAGGTCTCAACTGGGTACCAGACATGCTCTGGGAAAGTAAAGGCGGCTGGCATGATGCTGACCACATCACCCATCGTGTGCCGACAAAAAAAAGTACAGGCCTAACACTGTATTGACCTATATACCACGAGGTATGAAAGGGTTCCTTTACTTTTACTACTTAAGAATCATATAGTGCTACATAGAACCAATACTGAAATACGGATGCGAGTCATGGACAATAAACAAATAGATAGACAATTGAGATCAGAATACGTTAATAGTTGGCTCTGGTTTACCATACGATGTGTAAGGAACGACCCGACCAAAGGCAGGAAATCTGAAGAGAAGTCGAGCTTCCTAATCAACACTGGCCGTAAAAGTACCGATGGTACGAGAACTCAAGGCAAGTGTTTCGTGGACAACATATTTCCTGTAACGATCACACTCGAAGGATCTAATCTTCAAGTATCTCTGAAGACGCCGAGGCAGACCGCATGGTGAGGGACACTGTTAAAACGGTAAGTAAGCCTCGCGCAAAACTCACTCAGAAGCGCAATACCAGGCGTCATGACTACTGCCTGAATTAACAGCCTACGTTTGCAGAAGAAGAAGTGTCTGGTACTTAAATTTTCACTAAAGTTTTGAAAAACGTATTACAAATGTAATTTTAAATGCAATAATTGAAATCAATGTTTGCAGTGAACATGGCTTCACGTGATATTGCAATGACAAACCCAGTTTACCTGACAGATGAAAATGAGAACACATGCAATCCAAGCAGATATGCGAAACACGTCAAGCTTACGTTTATACGTGACTTTCGGATTTCCTGGTTCCGGGTTTATGTGAATAACGAAAGTAGGTATTTATCTGTTGTCCAGATATCATTCTTTATCGATTGATTGATTGATTGATTGATTGATTCTACTTCTTATTCTTCGAACGCTCCATATCGACCACTTGTTAACCACTCATTGTGATTTTGTATGTGATCTGTTTTCTTCACCTTTCAGCTCCCAACGGAGCACAGGTCTTCAACAAACTTCTTTCAGCTCTTTCTCTCTCTTGCCATCCCTTCCAGTTCTTTCCATGTTGTACCTATCCTTTTAATATCCTCCAGCTGTCTTCTCCAGGTAATGTGATCTGTGCCTAAGAGCAATTGCACATTTGTACAAAGTAGGCCAGCACATCTGTTTTCTGCAACCTTTTTATTTACTAGGTAGCTTCCTAGGTCCCTACTTCAGTCACCTCTTACCTTGTAGGTCGCAGTGGTACTGTTCTTTAGTCCCCTGCGGGCCCCGGCAACAAACGGGCGAAGATTGATTGATTGATTGATTGATTGATTGATAGGACCATCATTTCTTAACTTCGGTGAGTAACCATGTGTTCCCCGGTATCTCTCTTACATAGAAAGATCTAAGCGGCAGTCCATAAACTCCGTTGCACCGGCGAGTGTCCCAAATGTAATTTTGAAGATGGTGAAGATATTTTGTAGCAACTATATTTAAAAAAATCCTTTCTAATGAATTTTGTCCGGGCAGCAACTTTCCAGCATACTCTACTCGATTTTGAACTGCCAAGGGCTCAAAGAAAGAAAGAATAAATTCGTTAACCCTTCCACTGCGAATTTTTTTTACTACCGGACGCACGTATATTACAATGTGTACTGAATTAGCCTGCATATCGGCTTTGAGACATCTTAAAAAATATCTCGAGCCCATATATTGGCTCACACGGTTGTGGGTTAAGCAATTATCATTTAATTTCTTATGATGTAATCTGTGAATCTTTAATTTGTAGCTGCGTTGGAACTATTTCAAGTGAAGCTCAATAATATCGGTAATTTGTGCGTGAAGGAGAGACGTCACAAAGTGAGTAAATTTTCGCTGGACGTAACGTGCGATACGCAGATATTGGTCAAACTGCTTGTTTTGCAAGGAGAAGTGGCACCTACGTTTGCTCAATCTACGTTAGTGGCGGTAAGGATTTCTGTCTGTCTGGTCTGTCTGGTATGGTCTTTCTGTCTGGTCTGGTTTGTCTGTCCTGTCTGCTTGGTCTGTCTGTCTGTCTTGTCTGTATGTCTGTATCGTCTCGCTGTCTGTCTGGTCTCTGTCTGATCTACATGTCTATCTGGTCTATCTGTCTGGTATGTTTATCTGGTATATATGTCTGTCTGGCATATATATCTATCTATCCATCCATCCATCCATCCATCCATCCATCCATCCATCCATCCATCCATCCATCTATCTATCTAATCTATCTATCTATCTATCTGTCTATACAATGTATACATGTGATTGTATGGTTGTAGAATGTGATTGTATCCATGTAGAATGTGATTGTATCCATGTAGAATGTGATTGTATGGTTGTAGAATGTGATTGTATGCATGTAGAATGTGATTGTATCCATGTAGAATGTGATTGTATCCATGTAGAATGTGATTGTATCCATCTAGAATGTGATTGTATCCATGTAGAATGTGATTGTATCCATCTAGAATGTGATTGTATGGTGTAGAATGTGATTGTTGATGTGAATGATTGTATGCATGAGATGTATTGTATCCATGTGAATTGTGTATCCTTAGAAAGATTGCATCCATAAATGTGATTGATCCGCAGAAGGTGTATCCCAATGTAATTGATTGAATGATGTAGAAGATATTTTATGTAGAACTGTATTTAAAAATCCTTTGTAATGAGAATTTTGTCATGGGAGAACTATTCAGCATAGTACTCGATTTGAATGCAGAGGTAGATAGAGAAATAGAATTGATTAACCCTTCCATGAGAATTTTTTTTGTAGAATGTATTTACCATGTATGAATGTAGTATGCATATGGCTTTGAGACATCTAAATGTATCTCGAGCACATGTGATTGGCATCAGAATGGTTGTCATGGATTAGACCAAATTATCATTTCATTTATCATGATGTAATCTGTGAATCTTTAATTTGTAGCTGCTGTTGGAACTGATTTTCACATGTGAAGTCAATAATATCAGTAATTTGTGCTGAAGGAAGACGTTGACATGTGAGAAATTTTCCATGAGAGTGATTATCCATCTAGAATTTATTGATCCATAATGTTTGTTTTGCAGGAGAAGTGGATCCATGTACGTTTGATCAATTACGTGTGATGTAGCAGTAAGGATTGTATGTTGTAGTGGTCTGTCTGGTTTGGATGGTCTTTCCTGTGGTGCTGATTTGTCTGTTGGATCTGATTGTCTGTAGAATCTGATCTGTTCCTGGATTGTTGTCACTCTGCTGGTCTGTTGTCTGCTTGTAATGTGTTGTATGTTGTGAATTGTCTGTCCATGAAATGTGATTGTTCATGTGTGGTTTACCCTGCTAGTATGTTGTACCCTGGTAATATGTATGTCTGGATATTATGCATGTATCTATTATCCATCCAGAATCATTGTATCCATATCGATTGATTTATCCATCCAATCCGATCTATCCATCATCATCCATCTATCATCTAATCTGATTATCTCATGTATTATCTGTCATGCATGTATACATGTGATTGTATCCATGTAGAATGTGATTGTATGCATGTAGAATGTGATTGTATCCATGTAGAATGTGATTGTATGCATGTAGACATGTGATTGTATCCAGTAGAATGTGATTGTATGGATGTAGAATGTGATTGTATCCATGTAGAATTTATTGTATCCATGTAGAATGTGATTGTATCATGTAGAATGTGATTGTATCATGTAGAATGTGATTGTATGGATGTAGAATGTGATTGATATGGTTGTAGTAATGTGATTGTATCCATGTAGAATGTGATTGTATCCCATGTAGAATGTTGATTGTATGGTTGTAGAATGTGATTGTTTTGGATGTAGACATCTAAAATTTGTATCCATGTAGAATGTGATTGTATGCTTGTAGAATTTGCGGTAGAGATATACAAGTGATTGTAATATTGAATAATTTCATGATCATTTTAAGTATTCATTCTTCTCCCTCTTTTCTCTTCACTTCTTCCCCCACTTCACTTCTTCTCTTTTTTCTTCTTTTTCTTCTTTTTCTACTTCTTCCTCTTCTTCCTCTTTTTCTTCTTTTTCTACTTCTTCCTCTTCTTCCTTCTTTTTCTTTTCTTCTTTTCTACTTCTTCCTCTTTTTCTTCTTTTTCTACTTCTTCCTCTCTTTTTCTTCTTTTTCTCACTTCTTCCTCTTTTTCTTCTTCTTTTTTTTCACTCTTTTTTCTTCTACTTTTTCCCCTTTCTTCTTCTTCTATTTATTTCATCTTCTTCTTTTTCTTCTTCCTCTTTTTCTTCCACTTCTTTTCCTTATTCTCCATCTTTCCTCTTCTTCTTCCGTTTTTATTCATTTCCTTCTTCTTCTTTGTTTTACTTCTTCCTCTCTTCTTCTTCTTCGTCTTCATCTTCTTCTTCCTCTTCCTCTTGTTCTTGTCCTTTCTTCTCTTTTTCTACTTTTTCTTCCTCTTCATCATCTTCCTCTTTCATTATACCTGAGTGATGTGGTGGGGAAGGGATTAAAGATTTAAGGATCTTCATTTGCTCCTTTCCTTATACTCTTGGTAGCCCGAGTGGTTACCGGGACCCAAATTTGGGGTGTAAAGAATAGAACCACTGTTACCTGCCACACATGTCGTAAGAGGCGACTAGGAGGTTTGGCTGAAATCGGATGCACATGTCCTAAATGTGTAGAAGTCTATGCGTTTAGGGGCCTACCAAACCAATGTGCAACGTATACACGTTCTTGGCAAAGATCAAACATACCACAAAGAGTGATTAAAATTGGTCGTAAAGAACGAACGCAAAGAAGAAGAAGATACTCTTGGTAAGTTGATATTTAGTTCTCTGAAGTTGTTCTTGATGTCGTCACTTCATCTTTTGCGTTGTCGTCCTCTTTACTTTATTAGTAATGCTCTCTGTGGTCAATAATAACCAGGGCATTCTTGTCACAGAACGAAAGTATTGAATCTGTTGTTCTTTTATGAAGAGAGCGGCAGTAGCATAGTTGTTAGTCAACTTGCTTCTTAGGCTAGTGGTTGGGGTTTAATTTCACAGTGGGAGTGGACATTTTTAGGACCGTAACGGCTCTCAATTTGACCCAGCCTCATTTGGGTACCAGGAAAAACACAGGGAAGTAAACGGAGCCGGCGTAATGTTGACCATATCACCCATTGTACCAGATTGAAAGAGATGGGTGTCAATATTGGTGCAGCCCGTAAAGAACGACATACTAAATATGCAAAGAGATTGATTAATCAACATCGAACTGACGTGTTGGGTCGCTGGACGCTGCTGGATTTGCTGAGGCGGAGATCGGAGCACCTATGGACATGTCCGGAGTGCTATGATGATAGTCCTCATATAACTGATAACTGGTCACACATCGTGTGCCGACTGTCAATGAAAAAAACGGGACTTACACCGTATTACCCTATATACATCAGGTTTCTTTGCTCCTTTGTGTTCTTTTATGAAGCATAACCATGTTGCTTGGTTATTGGTTACTAAACTGACTTCATTGCAATCCGGACAGACCTATAGGTGATCAGTCTCCCCAACAGATATCAAAGAGTATGCATACTGATGGTTCCTGTGGCTCGCTGGCTAAACACACTCTCACTCTGCCTCTTAGGCATCCAGTTCGACTTGAACAACGGGTAACTCTAAACTGCCTACATCGCTTGATGGATTCAACATAGATTTTAGTGTCCTCATCCAACAGACAGTCACGAAGAGACCGAATAATATCCCCTTATCGATCTTCAACATCCCAACAATTGCTGCTGCTGATGCAAGCATGTCCGCTCTCTCATTACCGTAAACACCCGCATGTCCAGGACAGTATATCCACTTTAGCCTCTGGAGGTTAGAAACATCTATAGACGATATCTACTTATACCGAAACCCAGTGGCGGCTCGTTATCGTTTTTGTTGGTGCGGCCAGACACACATTTTCGGATAAATCATGTATTTGGGTTAGGTTATATTTTAATTTATTAAATAATAAATACACGTTATATATTATGTTTGGTGAGGCCCGGCCCCTCTGGTCCTTAATGACGAGCCGCCACTGCCGAAACCTGCCATTTTGATCTTGTGATGAATCGACTGAAGAGTCTATCTGTTGCCTACATTGTAATAGAAGTCTATGTGTCTTAGAGGTTATGTGCCCATCTCTCGTGTCAAAGGTACCAGGTTCATTCCCTCGTGGAGCCATCTGAATATTTTTTTTTATAGACCCCTGATCTCAGTGTAGGCCAGATCGAGTTCCTCGTCCTATCGGAGACAGACGATAAAAGGCAGGTCCCTAATCAATTTAAGGTATAAAAAAGTACCCTTGGGAGTTCAAAATCGAGAAGAGGACAGCCGCTGTCCAGGCAAAATTTACTAGAAAAGATTAGAAATAAAAATCCTACAAAAATATCATCACCATCTTACATCGGGGACAGTCGTCGGTACTACGGAGTTCGTGCTCTGCCGCTGAGATGATCCTGTGTGAGACAAAGATCGGAGCACACATGGTTACTCACCGAAGTGCAATGATGATGGTTCAATCAATCAATCAATCAATCAATCAATCAATCAATCAATCAATCAATCGCAATCCTTCTAATGAATTTACTCAATCATTTTTCCTTCCTTCTTATTAGGTCGCAATGTTGCGTTGCTCCAGCTTGCTAAACAAACAAACACATTGGATGGCTTGGTTGACACGAACGGACCTCAAAACGCTGTCGACGGAGAAACTGACGGGGACGTGAAAAACGGTTTCTGCGCCAGTACAGGCTATAGGTCATTGGGATCTGAATGGAATGTGACGTTAAAATACCCATCAATCATATACAGAATCAATATTTATAACTCCAACGGTAAAAACTATAATTGATTTAATAAGTATGTGATATATATATATATATATACTATTATATATATATATATACATATATATATATATATATATATATACATATATATATATATATATATATATATATATATATATAATATATAATATTGTGAGCGTCTGTAGCTCAAGCGGTAGTGAGCTCGATCACGAACCAAGCGTACCTGGTTCAAACCCCACGGTGGGCAAGTTTGGAAGCAAATTCGTTTCTCACCGTTCAGAAAGCAATGGCAAACTACTGAACGTATAAGTGGTGCCTAGAAAATCAACGACGAGTGGTTGATGGATGCGTCTTTTAGGATATGCCACGATTTTTATATAGCAAACACGTGGAGTTATAACCCACATTTTTAAGCAGTTAATTCATGGAGGTAGGAAGAAAAAAAAGAAGAAAAACAAGCCATCCCAACTATTCGTCAATAAATAAACATATATATATATATATATATTATAATATACTAAATTGAAGAAAACTGGACAACCCAATAGAATAACACGGTTAAAAAGTAGTAGAAGTAAAACAGTAGAAGTAAAACTAGAAAGACTTCTTATAAGGGAAGCAACTCTATGGCGCAGTGTGCGGCTAGTAGCATACAACGGACCTACGCCGTGGCGCCTTGGTGCGGCTAAAAGCGTGGAAAGAGTTAATAAAATGTGATTTATTTATTAATGTGATTTATTTATTAATGTTATTTATTCATCATGTGATTTATTTATTAATGTGATTTATTAATTGATTGTGATTTCTTAATCAGATTATTAATCAATGGATTATTCCTAATGTGTGAGTATTTTGTAAAGATATTGTAACCCTGTGTGTGCCTGGACTCAAGAGGGTCAAAGAATAGTGACAATGCGACCTATAGATCGCTCTAAGGGGCGCTGTTGTGACTAAAACTACGAGTAGTAAAGCATCGCAATATCGAATGTGCTGTCTATGTAGGTGACAACTGATACATTATAATCGCTCTTAGGCTCGGATCACAAAGAACACATCGAGTAGTTAACAGGAGGTCGATATGGAGCGTTCATAGAAGAAAGAGATAATCCATTGTATATCCTTATTGATGACCCCATTGATCAAGAAACATCATTCTGCATATTTATGAACAGGCAGGTTGTTTGAAATCATCCTAAATCAATGGATCATCCATCCATCCATCCATTATCTCCATCCATCCATCCATCTATCTTATCCATCCACATCCATCCATCCATCCATCCACTCATCCATCCATCCATCAATCCATCCATCCATCCATGTATCTAATCCATCCATCCATCCATCAATCCATCCATCCATCCATATCCATCCAATCCATCATCCACATCCATCCATCCATCATCTCATCCACCATCCATCCATTATCTCATCCATCCATCCATCCATCAATCCATCCAAACATCCATCCATCCATCCATCCATCCATCAATCCATCCATCCATCCATCAATCCATTCATCCATCCATCATATCTCATCCATCCATCCATCACCCATCAATCAATCCATCCATCCATCAATCCATGACTCATCCATCCATCCATGTATCTCATCCATCCATCCATCCATCAATCCATCCATCCATCCATCCATGTATCTCATAATCATCCATCCATCAATCATCCATCCATCCATCCATGTTCATCAATCCATCCATCCATCCATCCATGTATCCATCCATCCATCCATCAATCCATCCATCCATCCATCATCAATCCATCCATCCATCCATCAATCCATCCATCCATCCATCAATCCATCCATCCATCCATCATCCATCCATCCATCCATCACCATCCATCCATCCATCCATCCATCCATCCATGTATCTCATCCATCCATCCATCAATCCATCCATCCATCATCCATCCATCCATCCATCCATCCATCCATCCATCCATGTATCTCATCCATCCATCCATCAATCCATCCATCCATCCATCATCCATCCATCCATCAATCCATCCGATCTCATCCATCCATGTACCTCATCCATCCATCCATCAATCCATCCATCCATCAATCAATCCATCCATCCATCCATCCATGTATCTCATCCATCCATCCATCAATCCATCCATCCATCCATCAATCAATCCATCCATCCATCCATCCATGTATCTCATCCATCTGTCTGTCTGCTTGCCTGCCCATCTACCAACTCACATTTCATCGAATCAATCATTCAATCAATCAATCAATCAATCAATCAATACATCATGTAAACTTTTCTGTCCCTATTTCCGGTAGAGAGGAAGGAGCTTCTGTCAGGTTTCACCTTCAACAGCTTCGACTCAAGCTTGAATGTCATAGACACGATTTCAGACACCGATAATACTATTCAGTCATTGTACGTTCTAGTTTTGAAATCAGCGACACCCATCAAGTATGTGTCAATCACTGGGGCAAGCAGCGGCAGTGTTCTGACATTGTGTGAAGTGGAGATTTATGGAGGTATGTAGCAAGAATCGTCGATGTAGCTAGGGCAGTGTGCTGATATTTTGTGAAGTAAAGGTTTATGGTGGTAGGTAGCAAGAATCGTCGATGTAGCTAGAGAGTGTAGCTGACATTTGTGAAGTGAAGGTTTATGGTGGTAGGTAGCAAGAATCGTTTTGATGTAACTAGGAGAGTGTACTGATAGTGTGTGAAATGAAGTTTATGGTGGTAGGTAGCAAGAATCGTCGATAGTAGCTAGGAGGTGTGCTGACATTGTGTGAAGTGAAGGTTTATGGTGGTAAGTAGCAAAATCTTGGTGTAGTTAGGAGAGTGTGCTGACATTGTGTGAAGTCAAGTTATGTTAAAACAAATTTTTTTCATATCTTGATCTTGTTCGATAAAGGTTAATGGTGACGACAAATACTCTTTGTGATCTCTATGTGATCTCAGCTTAGAGGAATTTATTTTTCAGAATCGTTGGGTAGTTAGGCAAGTCAGATTTGCTATGAAGGTTTATGGTTTACTATTTGGGATGTTAGGCGTGTGCTGATATTTACGCAAAAGGGTCATGTGTAAATAAAACTGTTGGATGTTAGCAGTGTGCTATATTAATAAGGTTGGGGTTACCAATAATTTTGGTTATTGACAGTAATGCTGTATTCCCGGTGAGTGAAGGGTTTTTGGTGGCGTCGTCGATAAATCCAGAATTTAAACTGACTATTTGTGATAATGTTTATGGTGGTAAGTAACATTCGTCCATCCTGCCCGGCGTTACCCGACATTGTGAATAAGTTTTGTAGGGCTCACAATTCGATATAAAACAGTTGCTTATTTAATACAATGATTAAATAAGCACAATCGTGACTTTGAACCTGAGGTTTAGGTGCAAACACAATCGTTGGACTGAGTCAGAGCATTGCTGTTGTGAAGTGAAGGTTTATTTAAGTAGCAATAATCGTTTGTAGAGGCAGTGGTATATTGTTAAGTAAGGTTTAGGTGTAATACATCAATCGTGCTTGTAGAGGGCAGTGGTATATTTTGCCAATTTAAACAAATTCTCTCATATCTTCTTCTTGTTCGATAGTTACTATAGTGCTGACTTGTTAAATAACTCTTCTGATCTCTATGTGATCTGAGCCTTAGGGTGTATTTTCTTTCCAGATATGCCCTACAATAGACTCAGCCTTCAGATCTCGTTAGCTTTTTCTTTATCTTCTTTAGCCCCACATCAATCGCCTTGTAGATCGCAGGGTACTATTCTTCTTACCTTGCGGACAACCAGGAACAAACGGGAAACTTTTATTATTATTAAATGAATTTAAAGAAACGATGTCCTGTTCACACTAGGCAACTCAGCAAAACACCATTGAATATGACAAACAGCTCAACTTAGCATTCATAGACCAAGAAAAGGCCTTTGATAAAATAAACAGAAACAAACTATGGGCCATACTAAGTGAATACGGAATTCAGGGCCAACTATTAGACAATATTAGATCGCTATACCATAAATGCTCAAGCGTAGTACGAACAAGCGATGGCCTGACAGACGAATTTGAATTATCATCAGGAGTAAAGCAGGGATGTGTGCTTTCGCCTATACTTTTCAATATATACATAAACAGGATAACGCAAGAAACCAAGACAGATAACAACCTCGATAACAACTACAATTTAATCAACGAACTACTCTTTGCAGATGATCAGAGTATAATTTACAACAACGAACACAAACTTCAACAACACATAAATGCACTCAAGCGACATGCGAAAAATATGACATGAAAATTAACACCTCCAAAACAGAAGTCATGACAATAAGCAGGTCAACAGGTCAACTAAATATACATCTGAATAATGTCAAAATACAACAGACTCCAGAATTCAAATATCTCGGGAGTATATTCACAGCAGATGGAAAGATGGACAGAGAAATCGAGACTAGATGCCAGAAGGCAAACGCAGTGACATACCAACTATCACCACTATTAAAACATCCAAGCATTAACATGGCAGTCAAACGACAACTGATAAACTGCATATTTATTCCAACTCTCTGCTATCAGTGCCAAACATGGCCCTGACTAAGACACAAGAAAGAAAGATTACAACATGTGAAATGAGATGTCTACGAAAAGCTGTCAACGTTACAAGGCGAGATAGAGTGAGAAACGAGAATATCAGAAGCATCGTTGGTACTATACCATGCATACAGTACATCAAGAAGCAAAGAATCAAGTGGTTCGGCCATCTAATGAGAATGGAACCACATTTACTACCATCCGTGCCTAAATAATCGACACTCAGGACGCAGAGCACGAGGCAGGCCAAGAACACGGCGTTTCAGGCAAATGTGGTTAAGATAAGTAGAAGAAAGAAAAAATGTGAAAAATATTTGATCTAATTACATTTTTTTTTGTTTATCATCTTTCCTCAGGTGGATGATGGAATTGGTTGTCCACTCTTGCCGTTAAGCGTAGGGGTCGGAGCTTTAATTTGCGTTCCAGACCCAGATGAGTCACCCTTGTTGTGTTATATCCGTGTTTATGTAGTACGGTCTTGATATTGTCTAACCATCTTTTCTTGGTCTTCCCTTAGCTCTAGTACCTGATCTCTTTTTATTGTATGCTGTTAATGGTGGTTGGTTGTATTCCATTCTAATTAAATTTCCAAGCCACTGCATTTGTTGTTTTTCAATAGATTCAGTGGATGAAGTTAATCCTGCTTCTGATGTTTTTGTTTCGTAATCAATATGTTCTGGTGAAGTTTTTGTCTTTATGTTTACAGAAAACGTTTGTTCAGACAAGACCTATGGTATTATGTGCAATTCTCCGTGCAAGTGCAAAGGTCACGAAATTTGCAACGTTGCTACAGGTATGTGTGCTGAAGGATGTCCTAAAGGATACTTTGGATTTCAATGTGCCTCAACGTGTGATAAGAAATGTGCTAAGGAAAGATGCCTGCAAACTACAGGACAATGCTATGGATGTCCAGCTGGATATATGGGAGATAAATGTAATGAAGGTAAGCAACTCTTGGTGTGTGTTGAAAAATAGATCAGCGTTTCTCAAAGTGGGCAGGTACCTCCCCAGTGGGTGCTGAAGCGTTCTAGGGGGCGATGAGTGTTCAGAAGTTAGGGGGTGTTCAAGCGATTAGGGTCGGTGACTCATTAAAGAAGAAATTAATAATAAATATTTTAAAATAAATTATTTTCGTGATTTTGCAATTGAATAATTATTTAAAATTTGAATTCTGCAATTTAATTCATCTTACGCTCATCTTACATGATCCATTTTTACATCAATTTTCTATTTCATGCATATAATCATTTGAAAATTGAATATGTATGGCAGAAATATATATCAATTTTCAATGCCAAAGAGAAAATAGAGCTTGTATATATGTGGGGGCAAACTGTTATAATGTGGAGGGAGGGGCGTTACAAAAATTATGTTGTGCAAAGTGGGCGGTGGGCATCTAAAAAGTTTGGGAATCTGTGCATAGATTATAATGTTTAATTCTTTTTTAATCCTTCTCTACTTTTTGCCTTTATTCGTAGAAAACTCTTTCTTCTTTCTTCTGTCCTTCTCTGCTTTTTTGCCGTTAGGCGTAGCTGGTTTAACTGATGCTCGGTTTCTGAGATAGTGCACGCTCGGTCGCTTGATATGTTGTGGTATTGCAGAGTTTAAAGATGACTATAACTCCATTAATCCATCTTTTATTGGTCTGCCCTTCCTTTGATGATTCATTTGTCAGGTTGTACACTCTTGCAACTTGTGTTTTCGGCTTTATTCTCACCAAGTGGCTAAACCATTTGAGTCTCTGTTTTCAATGAATCTAATAGCAGGTGTTGTTCCGACTGTTCTTCTAATTTCTCATTTCTTATATGATCTCTTCTTGTTTTATTTACTGCTTTCCTCAGGCATCTCATTTCACAGTGGTAATTTTCCTTTCTTGTTCTTTTGTCAGTGTCCATGTTTGGCACTAATAGCACCGTGTTGGTATGAAGATTGCATTTATAATCTGTCTTTAGTCTCTACTGGAATTGCTTGGTGTTTCAAGATTGGGGTAAGCTGGTATGTAATGTTGTTGTGTTTTTATAATTATTATAAAATGTATAATATTTAACTATTTATATCGATAGCCCAAGCGATCCTGGTTCAAGCTCCACGGTGGCAGTTTGAAGTAAATTCGTTCCAGTGGAAAGAACGGTTAAAATAGACATCGCCGACCAGAAAGCAATGGCAAACTACTGAACGTGTAAGCGGTGCCTAGAAAATCGAAGATTCGTTTACTGTGGTTGATGACTAAGTCCAGGTCCATGCCGTGCTATGACGCAAAGAGGTGGCCGCATCAGGCGTGCATCAGGCCTGCGAAGGGGCGGCATAGCAGCGAAATCAAAGCCACGACTGAAGATTATTTAAAGAAAAAAAATTTACGGGCGGCATTTCGAAGACTTGCATCATACTGAGAAAATATACCGCACGGCCCTGTTCAAAGACATTAATGATCTTCTCCGTCACTTTGTCAATGGTCCACATCTCACAACCATATGTTGACACGATAACACATCCGCAGGCTCTGAAGAGACCGGTTGAGAAATGAAGACATCAGGAAAAAGTGGGTACATCATCAGTACTAGACACCATCAAGAAACAACAAATTAAATTGTTCCATAGTTTACCTCTTCGTCAATTAACTAGACATCATCAGAAACAACAAATTAAATGGTTCGGCCACGTAAGCAGATTACCAACAGACAGTGCACTCAAAGAGCAATGCTGATCCTATACAATGGGTACAAAGCAAAGGCCGACCACGCACAAGATTTACGCGGTAACTCCAAGCATTTTTTCTGTCGAGGGCATTTTTTTCCCCGATCCAGAAGCATTGAACTTTAGGTCTTCGGCTCGATGCCATGGACATCGTAACGCTTCGGTTCGGTGCCACTAACACCGTAAATATGAAGAACCTGTGGCTTTTCTGCTAACCCGCGGAAATGAACCGCACTCATATGGGGTTTGTCAATCGTCGTCCAACGCGCTACGAACACGTTGGGCAGTCGGGTCTGTCGAGAGCATAAAGAAAACGTCTGAACAGTTTCTCAACGACTGTACTAGCCATGCGGTCATTCCACAGTCTCATCTCCATCCTGTCCTACACCGTCCAAAATTGCCCGCCTGCCCAGCGTGTTCGTAGCGCGTTAGACTAGCTCTCTGTGAAAAGGAACCCTTTCATACCTTGTGGTATATAGGGCAATACAGTGTTAGGCCTGTATTTTTCATTGACGGTCGGCACACGATGGGTGATGTGGTCAGCATCACGCCGGCCGCCTTTACTTTCCCAGAGCATGTCTGGTACCCAGTTGAGGTTGGGTCAACTTGAGAACCGTCGCGGTTGGGAAAAATTCCACGCCATTGCGGAGCTGAACCCAGACCACCAACCTTGCGAAGCGAGTTCACTAACAACTGCGCTACAGCGGCTCTCAGCTCTCTGTGAGTGCGGGTTCAATTCAGCAGGCTGGCAGAAAAGCCACAGGTTCTCCAAATTCACGGTGTTCGTGGCACCGAACCGAAGGGTTACGATGCCCATGGCATCGAACCGAAGGGTTACGATTTCCATGGTACCGAGCCGAAGAGCTAAAAGCTCAAGTGCTTCTGGATCGAAAAACCCAAAAACAAACACCGTCCAAAAATCCGTATTACAGGCATTAACTACAGTTTTGTGTTGTTGAATACATTCCCTAGAATGCAAGGCAGGTACATATGGTAAGACCTGTGAAAATGTGTGCCCGGTAAACTGTATGGATAAATGTGATTTATTTGATGGCATCTGCAACTGTAAAATTGGACATAAAGGTGCTAAATGTACAGGTGGGTAACTCGTGGTTTCGTATTATTTTCGCGGCATGCAGAGTGATTAGATCACATATAAGAAAAAATGCTGCCCCGAATATGTTTTTGATGTAAAGTTTAGTCAATATATAACGTTTGTTGTAGTGGTAGCACATTGTGATGGTCTGTTCTTTGTCTCCTAAATTTTAACGTGTCGTTTTCATGCTATATCTGAATGTGTAACGTGTTAACACGTCTTTAGCTCACAGAGTATAGATAATAGTTAATTAGTTAGTTTGTTCCTTTCGTGCCAAAGGCGGCACATAGGACAGGTTTTAGATCTCCATGTGATGCGGTTCGTTGCTAGCAGTTGGAGATCTTGTATGGTTTACATCCCAATAGTTTACTTTCTTGTTGGATGGTTCTTCGAAGAGTGGTCTTTGGTCTTCACGTTTTCTTTTCCCAACATAAGGACTTGTCGATTTAGTCTCTTTTAGAGATAATAACAGACGTGTTAATACGTCTTTAGAAGTTAATGGGAAAAACGTATATATACGTCCTTTGCAGCTAAAGGGTTAATGTGTAATTGACCGCAAGGCTATACCTATCTAGGGTATAAGTATCTTTGAGCACCATTAAATTGTGAATTTTGTTTCATTTTCATCTTCGTCTTATTCTTTGAAAACTCCATATCGACCACTTGTTAACCCTCTGTGTGATTTGTATGTGATCTGAGCCTAAGAGTGATTGCACGTTGTGTCACTTATGAGCCTACAAGTAGGCCATCCCATCCAATTTCTGTGACGCTTTTTATTTACTAGAGTAGCTTCCCTAGACCCTTACCTTTCAGTCGCCTCTTTCGACATGCTTTGTAGGTAGCAGTGTTACTATTCTTTGCTTCCTTTGCAAGCCTCTACAACACACAGGAGGAACAGTTTGTAATATCAATCGTCCTTTTGTTTTGCGTGTTGTTCGCCCCACTTTGCTTTGTAGTACCCTCTGGCGATGGATTTTGTTTTACTTCTTCATAGCTGACCAGGTTGTCATCTTGGGATATTCCTGCTCCCTCTTTAGCCAGTCTGTTAGCATCTTCATTCCCATTGAGCTTGCAATATGAGACATTGTATATTCAATAAAATATGCTTTGTACCCCAGGAACCATGCCTTTAATTACCGTTCTCTCCAAACCACTGTGACGTGGTATTCTGGTTGGGAAATTTGTTGTAATTTCTTACTAATATTACTAACATTCAAATCGCTAAGGCTCAGCTCTGAGAACAAATTGGATCTAATAATTTTGTATGCTGATTCTGTATATATCGATCTAACACACAACACATACTTTTTTAGAAATGATGTATAATTTATGTTTAAGAGCAGTCTAAAGCTTTATATGACCTAATATTGGGGTATTTACCCAAAAACCAACATTATTTAAAAAGTAATATTTAATATCCGGCGTGATGCTGACCACATCACCCATCGTGCGCCGACGGTCAATTAAAAATACAGACCTAACACTGTATTGCCCTATATACCACAAGGTATGAAAGGGTTTGAATAATAATAATAATATTTAATGTATCCTAAAACGTTTGTGCAATATTATAATTATTACAATTGTTCCCCTTAGAGTGAAAACAGAATTCATTTATTTCCATTAGATTCAGAGCCTTAGGGATATGAAATGTTGTGTTTATAGGCCATTTTGAATTGTTTCCATGGCAACGCTATGACATATTTTTGTCAACTAACCTTTTTCTACTCTTCTAAGTCATAATCTCTCCAAATTGTTATACAAATTCTACATTAATATGAAAGCAATCGAAACAATTTGCTGACCAGAATACCTCCTCAAAATATTTATTTCATCTTTCGAGAGATGATGTTATTTATGAGCAAATGCTCCTTGATATGCAGGTCTTGTAGGATGTCTTTGTTTATTTCTCTATTCTCTGTCCAGGATGTTCTTAGAGCGTTTCTGTAACACCTTGTTTTGAAAACTTGTATTGTGTTCTTTAACGTTTGTCCACCAGACAGTGCACCTCAAAGAGCAATGCTGCTCCGATACAATGGGTACAAAGCAAAAGGCCGGCCACGCAAAAGATGGACTCAGAATAACAAGGCGACAAAGAATATTTACAGCGCATACTACCGTTTAGAAATCTCTTCTGACCTGACGCTGGAGGCAAACAGTTTTAGAATCTTCCTGACCTGACGCTGTGACAAAGCGCATACTGAGGCAACGTTTTAGTTCTTCCTGACCTGACGCTGTGAGGCAAACAGTTTTATAAATCTTCTGACCTGGACGCTGTGATGCAAACATGATTCGAGAAAGAAAGAAAGTTATTTTTATGGACCGGTTACATTCATTGATGTCAAAGAGAATATACATGTTCTCAGATTTCTTACTTGTGTTTCTTTGCTTGTACAGTACCATAGTTTCTCGCCATATTCACATAAAGGTTGACTGTTTTCTCTTTATTGATAATAAATATACTGCGTACTGTGACCTCATTTATCACAACAACGACATTGGTCATACTGCGTACTGTGACCTCATTTATCACCACAACGACATTGGTCATACTGTGTACTGTGACCTCATTTATCACAACAACGACATTGGTCATACTGAGTACTGTGACTTCATTTATCACACAACGACATTGGTCATACTGAGTACTGTGACCTCATTTATCACCACAACGACATTGGTCATACTGTGTACTGTGACCTCATTTATCACAACAACGACATTGTCATACTGAGTACTGTGACTCTCATTTATCACACAACGACATTGGTCATACTGAGTACTGTGACCTCATTTATCATAACGACATTGGTCATACTGAGTACTGTGACCTCATTTATCACAACAACGACATTGGTCATACTGAGTACTGTGATCTCATTTATCACCACAACGACATTGGTCATACTGAGTACTGTGACCTCATTTATCATAACGATATTGGTCATACTGCGTACTGTGACCTCATTCATCACACAACGACATTGGTCATACTGCGTACTGTGATCTCATTTATCACCACAACGACATTGGTCATACTGCGTACTGTGACCTCATTCATCACCACAACGACATTGGTCATACTGAGTACTGTGACCTCATTCATCACACAACGACATTGGTCATACTAAGTACTGTGACCTCATTCATCACCACAACGACATTGGTCATACTGAGTACTGTGACCTCATTCATCACAGCAACGACATTGGTCATACTGAGTACTGTGACCTCATTTATCATAACGATATTGGTCATACTGAGTACTGTGACCTCATTTATCATAACGACATTGGTCATACTGAGTACTGTGACCTCATTTATCATAATGACATTGGTCATACTGCGTACTGTGACCTCATTCATCACCTCAACGACATTGGTCATACTGCGTACTGTGACCTCATTCATCACCACAACGACATTGGTCATACTGAGTACTGTGACCTCATTCATCACAGCAACGACATTGGTCATACTGAGTACTGTGACCTCATTTATCATAACGATATTGGTCATACTGAGTACTGTGACCTCATTTATCATAACGACATTGGTCATACTGAGTACTGTGACCTCATTTATCATAACGACATTGGTCATACTGCGTACTGTGACCTCATTCATCACCACAACGACATTGGTCATACTGCGTACTGTGACCTCATTCATCACCACAACGACATTGGTCATACTGCGTACTGTGACCTCATTCATCACCACAACGACATTGGTCATACTGAGTACTGTGACCTCATTCATCACCACAACGACATTGGTCATTTTAGCAGTTCTCCCAATTTTGTAGCGTACCTCAGTAAAACCACATCTCTTTGCCCTCCGGAGACTTTACGGTTAAATGGAGATTAGATAAGAAATGTTAATAGAGATTAGATAAGAAATGTTAAATAGAGATTAGATAAGAAATGTTAGATAAGAAATGTTAGATAAGAAATGTTAGATAGAGATTAGATAAGAAATGTTAGATAGAGATTAGATAAGAAATGTTAGATAATTGAAAATGTTAGATAAGAAATGTTAGATAAGAAATGTTAGATAAGAAATATTAGATAAGAAATGTTAGATAAGAAATGTTAGATAAGAAATGTTAGATAAGAAATGTTAGATAAGAAATGTTAGATAAGAAATATTAGATAAGAAATGTTAGATAAGAAATGTTAGATAGAGATTAGATAAGAAATGTTAGATAAGAAATGTTAGATAGAGATTAGATAAGAAATGTTAGATAAGAAATGATATTGATGTAATTCGTGTTCTAGAATGTTCTCCGGGAACATACGGAATTAATTGTGCCCACAACTGTTCCATTCACTGCCCTGGGCATAAATGTAACACTGTCACTGGAATATGTCCGTCGTGTGAATACCCTCGACTGGGACCAAACTGTGCAGGTACTCCATTTTTAGTTAATTCCATTTCTAAGTAAATGTCGTAATATTTTACAATGAAGTGTTTAAGAGCCTGCGTTTTTCCCTTGGCAACATATTGTTGTGAGATATGAGCCATTGGCAAAGCCGCGGAGAAAATAATGGTGAAACTATATTGGTGAAACCGGTAAGAGGCTCAGTGACCGATTCGCCCAACACTTACGCGATATTCGCCCATGCTCTGTGACTCCTGTGGCCACTCATTTCAATGATACTGGCCATTCAGGAGTTGACGATGTCCAGGTCACAGCCATCCGATCATGTTCCTCCGATGATCGCAGTCGATTCGCCCTGGAGAACCGTTTTATTTCATTCTATGGCACTTTGCGACCTCTTGGACTCAACGCATTACATTCCTATGCTTCTTAGTACTGTCTTATCTCGTGCCTTGTTATCTATATGTGTGTTTGCTCCATATATGTCTCCACCCTTTTTCGAGAAAATAATGTCATTGAATGCAAATGCTACAGAAGAGTACTTAAAATATCATGGACAGAGTAACAAATGCTTCTGTTCTGCAATAGCTTGATATTAAAGAGAGAGTGAGAGAGAAGAGAGAGAGAGAGAAGTTGGCTATTACAAAGCATCAATACAAGGACAATTCAATATTTCGGACACATCAAATGACATGAGTGCCTAGAGAAGATAATTTTGGAGAGAATGGAACCTGGAAGAAGAATGAGAAGAAAACCTAGAAGGCGTTGGGTGCAAGATGTCGTTGACGATCTGGGAATGACTGCTGCTGACGCTGGTCAACTTACACAGAACAGAAAGTCTTTCACGACTGCTGTCATGGAAGCTAAGTTACGGAAGGGACAAGCTACTTGATGATGATGATGAATATATTAGATAATACCAACCGCTTTAGCCGTTTTCTTTTTCCGCACCAAAGCAATTTGAACTATCATATCTGGACTTTCAATGTTGAGACTGAATATAAGTAAACAGACCAGATTCACATCTTATGTTTCTTTGCTCGACCAATATTTGCCTACCCCAGTTCTCACAGGAACGACAGTTTCATAGGTGCAAGAAAGCAACTTTGAATTTTTTGCACTTGGCAAACTCTACCCTACCCACCCACTGCGTTCTGCATCTGATAAAGAGTTTACTACAGTCTTCCCTTGCGCCGACACGAGACGGACAGATTGCATCGGGATTTGACAGACCTGACAAGAACGAGGGAAATGTACTGTGACCAATGGTTTATGACCATCATCACTGCACTTCGGTGAGTAACCATGTGTGCTCTGATCTCTTTCATACACAGGAAGATCTCAGCGGCAGAGCACGAACTCGTGACACCGGCGAGGGTCCATGGTGTAATTTTGAAGATTTTGAATACATTTTATGTAGGAATTGTATGTTTAATCTTTTCTAATGAATTTTGACTGTGCAGCATCTTTCCAGCTTGTTCTTCTCGATTAGTAACTGCGAAGGGTTCTTTTACGTGCTAAAACTGAACACGGGACCTACTTTTTATTGTCCGTTTCTGATAGGACGAGGAACACGATCTCCTCTACACTGAGATCAGGGGTCTCTGGAAAATATCCAGAAGATGGTTCCACGAGGGAGCGAGCCTGGTACCTTTGGCACGAAAGACGAGCACCGAACCTCTACGTCACAGAGATACGAGCACCGAACCTCTTCGTCACAGAGAGACGAGCACCGAACCTCTACGTCACAGAGAGACGAGCACCGAACCTCTACGTCACAGAGAGACGAGCACCGAACCTCTACGTCACAGAGAGACGAGCACCTAGCCTCTACGTCACAGAGAGACGAGCACCTAGCCTCTACGTCACAGAGAGACGAGCACCGAACCTCTACGTCACAGAGAGACGAGCACCTAGCCTCTACGTCACAGAGAGACGAGCACCGAACCTCTACGTCACAGAGAGACGAGCACCGAACCTCTACGTCACAGAGAGCGAGGCACCGAACCTCTACGTCACAGAGAGACGAGCACCGAACCTCTACGTCACAGAGAGACGAGCACCGAACCTCTACGTCACAGAGAGACGAGCACCGAACCTCTACGTCACAGAGAGACGAGCACCGAACCTCTACGTCACAGAGAGACGAGCACCGAACCTCTACGTCACAGAGAGACGAGCACCGAACCTCTACGTCACAGAGAGACGAGCACCGAACCTCTACGTCACAGAGAGACGAGCACCGAACCTCTACGTCACAGAGAGACGAGCACCGAACCTCTACGTCACAGAGAGACGAGCACCGAACCTCTACGTCACAGAGAGACGAGCACCAAACCTCTACGTCACAGAGAGACGAGCACCGAACCTCTACGTCACAGAGAGACGAGCACCGAACCTCTACGTCACAGAGAGACGAGCACCGAACCTCTACGTCACAGAGAGACGAGCACCGAACCTCTACGTCACAGAGAGACGAGCACCAAACCTCTACGTCACAGAGAGCAGAGCACCGAACCTCTACGTCACAGAGAGACGAGCACCGAACCTCTACGTCACAGAGAGACGAGCACCGAACCTCTACGTCACAGAGAGACGAGCACCGAACCTCTACGTCACAGAGAGCAGTACCGAACCTCTACGTCACAAGACCCCCACCCCACCCCACCCCAATGATATATTACATTTTTATATTAAATTAAAAGCCATGCTAAACTACTGAAGTTATAAGTGGTACTTAGAAAATCAATAACTCATCTACTGTGGGGGTGGTGTTGTCCTGTAAAGTTCAGGCTTAGAGGATAGTGACTCGGTCTATTAACCCGACGTTCTGAGTTCGAATCACACTGCGGACAGTTTGGTTGCAAATTGTTTCGCTTGGGTTTTTATAAAGGACGATGGCACCACCCGTTCAGAAAGCAATGGCAAACTACTGAACGTAATAATGCCTAGAAAAATCACAAACATCGTTTAAAAAGCTGGGGTTGATTGGCAGAGTCCTGCAAAGGATATGCAATTCACTTTTTTTTTATTATTTTCAGACTGTCCTCCAGGTTTCTATGGGACAGATTGTACATTTTCGTGCTCACAATTTTGCACTGATCGATTATGTGATTCCAATACTGGTGATTGTTTGTCTTGTGCTGGCGGACATATTGGAAAAACATGTTCAGGTTTGTTTTTATTAAATTCTTCCTTCCTTTCGTTTGCGAAAATATTGTCTATATATTCAATGTTGTCTCTTGTATCCTTCTTTCCTTTCGTTCGCTTGAAATATTGTCTATATATTCAACGTTGTCTCTTGTATCTTTCCTTCCTTTTGTTCACTTGAAATATTGTCTATATATTCAATGTTGTCTCTTGTATCTTTCCTTCCTTTCGTTTGCTTGTAATATTGTCTATATAATCAATGTTGTCTCTTGTATCCTTCCTTTCTTTCGTTTGCTTGTAATATTGTCTATATATTCAATGTTGTCTCTTGTATCCTTCCTTTCTTTCGTTTGCTTGTAATATTGTCTATATATTCAATGTTGTCTCTTGTACCTTTCCTTCCTTTCGTTTGCTTGAAATATTATCTATATATTCAATGTTGTCTCTTATAACCTTCCTTCCTTTCGTTCGCTTGTAATATTGCCTATATATTCAATGTTGTCTCTTGTATCTTTCCTTCCTTTCGTTCACTTCAAATATTGTCTATATATTCAATGTTGTCTCTTGTATCCTTCCTTTCTTTCGTTTGCTTGTAATATTGCCTATATATTCAATGTTGTCTCTTGTATCTTTCCTTCCTTTCGTTTGCTTGAAATATTGTCTATATATTCAATGTTGTCTCTTGTATCCTTCCTTCCTTTCGTTCGTTCGCTTGAAATATTGTCTATATATTCAATATTGTCTCTTGTATCCTTCCTTCCTTTCGTTCGCTTGCTTGAAATATTGTCTATATATTCAATGTTGTCTCTTGTATCCTTCCTTCCTTTCGTTCGCTCGCTTGAAATATTGTCTATATATTCAATGTTGTCTCTTGTATCCTTCCTTCCTTTTGTTTGCTTGAAATATTGCCTATATATTCAATGTTGTCCCTTGAATCCTTCCGTCCTTTCGTTCGCTTGAAATATTGTCTATATATTCAATGTTGTCTCTTGTATCCTTCCTTCCTTTCGTTCGCATGAAATATTGTCTATATATTCAATGTTGTCTCTTGTATCCTTCCTTCTTCTCGTTCACGTAAAATATTATCTATATATTCAATGTTGTCTCTTATAACCTTCCTTCCTTTCGTTCGCTTGAAATATTGTCTATATATTCAATGTTGTCTCTTGTATCCTTCCTTCCTTTCGTTCGCTTGAAATATTGCCTATATATTCAATGTTGTCTCTTGTATAAAGTTCACTCTTTTGTAGTTCACACATAGCTCCTTCTTTTTCTTCTGCGTTCTCACTAGATTGGGATTTTGGATTCTCTAATAAAGGCATCCGTCTGCCCAAGAATGTCAGTCACGCCATACAGTTTGTCTTGGGCGCTGGTTTGTAATTGGGCCACCTCTATCTTCTCAGGTGTGTATAATGGGGGCGATTCTGTAGGATATGCTCTGTTGTCACAGATTGTGTGTTGGTGCCTATCTTGAATTTAGTGTACATGTGGTGTCTCCTGTGTACATGTGGTGTCTCATTCTGTTGTAACCTGTCAGGAGGCGAAGTATGGCTGTCTGGTCCCTTCTGGACAGTTGGTCCCCTCTGACCCAGAAGCACTTGAGCTGAAAAGTCTTCGGGTCGGTGTCATGGACATCGTAACCCTTCGGCTCGGTGTCATGGACATCGTAACCCTTCGGCTCGGTGTCATGGACATCGTAACCCTTCGGCTCGGTGTCATGGACATCGTAACCCTTCGGCTCGGTGTCATGGACATCGTAACCCTTCGGCTCGGTGTCATGGACGTCGTAACCCTTCGGCTCGGTGTCATGGACATCGTAACCCTTCGGCTCGGTGTCATGGACGTCGTAACCCTTCGGCTCGGTGTCATGGACGTCGTAACCCTTCGGCTCGGTGTCATGGACGTCGTAACCCTTCGGCTCGGTGTCATGGACATTGTAACTCTTCGGCTCGGTGTCATGGACGTCGTAACCCTTCGGCTCGGTGTCATGGACGTCGTAACCCTTCGGCTCGGTGTCATGGACATCGTAACCCTTCGGCTCGGTGTCATGGACGTCGTAACCCTTCGGCTCGGTATCATGGACATCGTAACCCTTCGGCTCGGTATCATGGACATCGTAACCCTTCGGCTCGGTGCCACGAACACCGTAAATCTGGGGAACCTGTAGCTCTTCTGCCAGTCCGCGGAATTGAACCCGCACTTATAGAGGACTAGTCACCCGTAGTCCAACGCGTTACGAACACGCTGGGCACGCGGGAACTGGACAGTTGGTAATATCCATCATCCTTGTCCCATTTTGCTTTGTAGTGCCCTTGGCGATGGTTTTTGCTTCTTCATAGCTAACCAGGTTGTCATCTTGGGCATTCCTGCTCCCTCTTTGGCTATATACCTCATGTGGGCGTCTATAGCATCAGCGATAGAAAGCTCGATCACAACCCACACGTACCTGGTTCAAACTCCGCGATGGGTGGGCAAGTGTGAAAGCAAATTCGTTTCCGTGTTTTTTTTTCTCGAAAGGTAAATATAGAACTTACAGTTCAGAAAGTAATGGCAAACTACTGAACGTTTAAATGGTGCCTAGAAAATCTATGACACGTGTACTGTGGTTTATGGCGACGTCCTGTAAAGGATATGACACGATTTTCCTTTTGAGTCAACAAAACTGTTGTCCGGGGCAAATTAATACAAAGATTAAAACAAAATTCAGACACAGATTTCCACCATTCATATAATTACTTCAGGGTTCTTCTCCGGTGCTACGCGGTACTTGCACTGTCGTTGAGGTAGCACACATGATTACTCCCCAAAGTTTAAAAGGGTTTAAAAACCGAAGGATTGACTTCATTGCACCGGGTTTTGCCCCATAAGGCTCGGTCCCTCTCCGCAGAAATGGTACGCCACCTGTCGAGAGTGTTGCACAAGAGGGTCTCTGGAAAAAACTGCACCCGTGAACAGAATGGCGCTGTCCGGATTTGAACCCACGACCTTCGACTCACAAGGCGAAGGGCTTAACCAATTAGCCACAGAGACTCCCCGAAGTAAAATGATGATTGTCCTATCAATCAATAAATCAGTTATTCTTGATTGATGTTTTAAAATCTCTTTGCAGAATGCCCTGCCAACTATTTTGGTATATCCTGCGCTGTTCCATGTCCTGAGCAGTGTGAAAATAGAATCTGCAACTCTATTACAGGTCTTTGTGATAAGTGCTCTGATGGCTTCAATGGACAACTATGTAGCTCAGGTTTGATGTTAAATACTTATTATTACGTATATATAATGCACGAGTTAAGACAAGTGCAGCAATTTAAATATCTCGGAGTCCTGGTAACATCAGATGTTTGATGCTGATCAGAAATAAAGAGCAGAATAGGGAAAGCGAAAACATCGTTCCTGAACATGAGAAGCATCGTATGCAACAAGTCCTTGTCAGTTGAGGTCAGAATGCGAGTTATTCAGTGCTACATAGAAACAATACTGACATAAGGATGTGTTTCACGGACAATAAACAAACATATAGAATTTCTCTGGAGGCCACAGAGATGTGGTTTTACAGAAGAAGGATGAGAATCCCATGGACTGCTAAAATGACAAATGTTGAGATGCTGAATGAGATCAAGACACAGAGAAAACTTATCATCAATATAAGAAAGAGGCAGTCATCATTTTTCGGGCATGTGATGAGGAAGGAGGTTTAGAACACATTGTGACAACCGGTAAAATCGAGGGTAGACAAGATAGAGGAAGACAGAGAGAGAAAGTGTTAGATAGCCTGACTTCATGGCACGGTGGAGCGTCAATATCTGAATTGATATAAACACAAAATATAGAGATTTGTGGAGAGTCATGATCGCCTACGCCAGTCGGCACGGTAACTTATGATGATGATATATAATGTACATTATGATGGCTAATATATGTGTCAACGACCACACACTAGAAAAAGTCGACAACTTTGAATACCTTAGGGCATTGCTGACAAATGATGGGAATGTTATAAAAAAAAAGTACAAGAGGACTGAGTATTCCTTTGCAAAAACTAAAAGAACTAACTAACATATGGATGGAACAGACATGAGAACTAACTAACATATGGAAGGGAACAGACATGAGAACTAACTAACATATGGAAGGAACAGACATAAGAACTAACTAACATATGGAAGGGAACAGACATGAGAACTAACTAACATATGGAAGGGAACAGACATAAGAACTAACTAACCTATGGAAGGGAACAGACATAAGAACTAACTAACCTATGGAAGGGAACAGGCATAATAACTAACTAACCTATGGAAGGGAACAGACATAAGAACTAACTAACCTATGGAAGGGAACAGACATAAGAACTAACTAACCTATGGAAGGGAACATACATGAGAACTAACTAACCTATGGAAGGGAACAGACATGAGAACTAACTAACCTATGCAAGGGAACAGACATGAGAACTAACTAACCTATGGAAGGGAACAGACATAAGAACTAACTAACCTATGGAAGGGAACAGACATGAGAACTAACTAACCTATGGAAGGGAACAGACATGAGAATTAACTAACCTATAGAAGGGAACAGACATAAAAACTACTAACCTATGGAAGGGAACAGACATAAGAACTAACTAACCTATGGAAGGGAACAGACATGAGAACTAACTAACCTATTGAAGGGAACAGACATAAGAACTAACTAACCTATGGAAGGGAACATACATGAGAACTAACTAACCTATGGAAGGGAACAGACATGAGAACAAAACTCAAGTGTTTAATAGCCTGCGTTTTTTTCTCTTGGCAACCTATGGTTGCGAGACATGGACCATTGACATAACGGCGGAGAAGATCATTAATGCCTTTGAATGCACAAACTACAGGAGAGTACTTAGAATTTCATGGGCAGAAAAAATAATAAATGCTTCTGTTCTGAAACAGCTTGATATTAAAGAGAGTTGGCTATTAAAGAGCATAAAATCAAGGAAAATTAAATATTTCAGACACATCAAAGGCCATGAGTGCCCAGAGAAGATAATTTTGGAGGAATGGTGCCTGGACGAAAATAAGAGGAAGACCTAGAAGATGATGGGTGCAGAATGTCATTGACGACCTGAGAATGACTGCTGCTGACGCCTGCCAACTTGCACAGAATAGAGAGTTTTTCAGGACTGCTGTCATGGATGCTGAGTCAGCGACGTCTGAGATGTCTGGGACACGTGTGCCGTATGAGCAATGATATAATCCCAAAGAACATTCTATATGGTCAACTCGCATCTGGTGCTAGACAGCATGGGCGCCCATTATTACGCTTCATTGACACCTGCAAGCGTGATCTAACGTCATGCGACATAGACAAAGAACACTGGGAGCGGCTGGCCAAAGGCAGGCAAGTATGGCGAGCGGCAGTGAGGGGCGGCTCAAAAAGAAAAGTAGAAAAACAACATCACATGTGGAGGCAAAAGAGAGCGCAGAGCGCAGAGAGAACATCCTACGTATCAGCTCCAGTCTCCAGTTTTACCTGCAGCAACTGTGGCAAGGATTGCCACTCCAGAATAGGCCATTACAGCCACAAGAAACGCTGTGATTCAGGGCAGTACATACTACGTGACGCAAGACCTATTGTCTCCTGAGACAAAGAGGCCAATGATAATGTCATGAAAGACAGGTTCCGGAAGCTACTTGTACATTCATTAGAAAATTATACATCACTAGTAACCAACAGAAATGGAAGTTTACGTAGAATAGAGGAACTGAAAATAAATATAATAAAGACAGAGACAATGGCAATAAGTAGACAACTAGAAAACCTTACAATAAAACTCCAGAACGTAGACATAAAACAAACAATTGAGATCAAATACTTAGGAGCAATTTTCACAGCAGATGGAAGTATCGATAGCGAAATCAGCAATCGTTGCACAAAAGCTAACCAAGTACTGGGACAGTTAACACCACTGTTGTCTCATAAAGAGATACCGCTAACAACTAAAACAAATCTCATAAGAACGATTTTCTGGCCAACACTATGTTACCAGTGTCAAACATGGCCAATAAAAGCAGCTAATGAGCGGAAAATCATAACCACAGAGATGAGGTGTCTTAGAAGGTGTAACAATAGAGACAAAATTAGAAATGAAGAAATCAGAAGAAGACTGGATGTGAAACCAGTCATGCAATTCATAAAAGAACAACAGATTAAATGGTTTGGACACCTGACCAGAATGCCCTGGTATCGCCTACCACAGAGAGCCACACAGAAAATGTTTAATCGTATAAAGCAAGAGGAAGACACAGCAAAAGATGGTGTGACGGCATCAAGAACAGCCTTACGAACATGAATATCAGCTTACAAAGTGCCTTAAAACAAGCAGACACAAGATCACTACCCCCTTCCAACACTTCTATAAAGAAGTAAGTGGTGGAAGAGAAGAAGAGAAGAGGAACTGAGATGGTATGATAAGATTATGAATGAGGAACTGAGATGGTATGATAAGATTGCGAATGAGGAGCTGAGAGAAAGAACTAAGCAGATACCGGTGGACAAAAAGAAAAGAGAGAGATGCTGGCGATGGATAGGACACACGTTGAGAAGAACGACCGGAAGTATTACAAGACAGACAGTGATTTGGAACCCGCAGGAAAAGCGGAGTAGAGGAAAGGATAGAAATACCCGGAGAAGAGAGTTGGAGTGTGATATTGAAAGGATAGTCAAAACGTGGAAGTTCATCTTTTCCGTGGTCTTCTCCATCTCCTCTTTGCCGGGATGCATCTTTCCATGATGGTCTCCTCCAACCCTTCATGTCTTTTTATATGTCCAAAATATCTCAGTTGTTTTCTTTCTTATTTGTAGCATCAGTCAGTTTTCTTTGATTTTGAGTTATTTCTGGATAGATCTATGTGTTCTCTTCTCTGTCCTAGATATACAGAGGACTCTTCTGTAACACTTATATTCAAAAGCACATATATGTTTTTCCACTGCTCTACTAAATGTCCATGCTTCACACCCATACGTTGCCGATGAAAATATGCATGCTCTTAGTAACAGGAATATTAACAACTAATTCCTTTGATATGCTCACAGAAAGATTAATAACTCATTCCTTTGATATGCTCACAAGAAGATTAACAACTCATTCCTTTGATATGCTCACAAGAAGATTAACAACTCATTCCTTTGATATGCTCACAGAAAGATTAATAACTCATTCCTTTGATATGCTCACAAGAAGATTAACAACTCATTCCTTTGATATGCTCATAGAAAGATTAATAACTCATTCCTTTGATATGCTCACAAGAAGATTAACAACTCATTCCTTTGATATGCTCACAGAAAGATTAATAACTCATTCCTTTGATATGCTCACAAGAAGATTAACAACTAATTCCTTTGATATGCTCACAGAAAGATTAATAACTCATTCCTTTGATATGCTCACAAGAAGATTAACAACTAATTCCTTTGATATGCTCACAAGAAGATTAACAACTCATTCCTTTGATATGCTCACAGAAAGATTAATAACTCATTCCTTTGATATGCTCACAAGAAGATTAACAACTAATTCCTTTGATATGCTCACAAGAAGATTAACAACTCATTCCTTTGATACCTTCACAGGATGATTAGCAACTAATTCTTTGATATGCTACAGAAAGATTAGCAAAAAAATCGTTGATATGTTGACAGGAGGATTAGCAACTAATTCCTTTGATATGCTCATATGAAGATTAGCAACTACCTTTCATACGTTCGCAGAAAGATCCAAAAAAAAATTAGTAATATGTTCACAGGAAGATGAACAAATGAAATGTTTATGTTCACAGGAAGATGAACAAATGAAATCTTTAATATGTTGACAGGAAGATTAACAAACAAAATATTTAATATGTTGACAGGAAGATTAACAAATAAAATCTTTAATATGTTGACAGGAAGATCAACAAATAAAATCTTTAATATGTTGACAGGAAGATTAACACATGAAATCTTTAATATGTTCACAGGGAGATTAACAAATACAATCTTTAATATGTTGACAGAAAGATTAACAAATACAATTTTTGATATGTTGACAGGAAGATTAACAAATAAAATCTTTGATATATTGACAGAAAGATCAACAAATAAAATCTTTAATATGTTGACAGAAAGATTAACAAATAAAATTTTTGATATGTTGACAGGAAGATTAACAAATAAAATCTTTGATATGTTGACAGAAAGATTAACAAATAAAATCTTTGATATATTGACAGAAAGATCAACAAATAAAATCTTTAATATGTTGACAGGAAGATTAACACATGAAATCTTTAATATGTTCACAGGGAGATTAACAAATAAAATCTTTAATATGTTGACAGGAAGATTAACAAATAAAATCTTTAATATGTTGACAGGAAGATTAACAAATAAAATCTTTAATATGTTGACAGAAAGATTAACAAATAAAATTTTTGATATGTTGACAGGAAGATTAACAAATAAAATCTTTGATATATTGACAGAAAGATCAACACATGAAATCTTTAATATGTTGACAGGAAGATTAACAAATAAAATCTTTGATATATTGACAGAAAGATCAACACATGAAATCTTTAATATGTTGACAGGAAGATTAACACATGAAATCTTTAATATGTTGACAGGAAGATTAACAAATAAAATCTTTGATATATTGACAGAAAGATCAACAAATAAAATCTTTAATATGTTGACAGAAAGATTAACAAACAAAATATTTAATATGTTGACAGGAAGATTAACAAATAAAATATTTAATATGTTGACAGAAAGATTAACAAATAAAATCTTTGATATATTGACAGGAAGATTAACAAATAAAATCTTTGATATATTGACAGGAAGCTGGGAAGAGAATTCTATTATGTATGTTGTTCCGTTACTAGCTATCGTTATAGTGGTCGGTGTTGTCATCATCTTTCGTACCGGCCCGAGCAAACGGATGAAAAAACAGGACTCGGGTTTGAATCTTTATGATTTTATTTAGAAATTTTGTTGTTATATTAAAGTGTTTCATTTAGTTGTGAGGTAATTTGATGACGTTTGAGCCTTATTTAATATTATAGTGTTCATCTATTTGTGTGGTAGTTTGATGACGTTTGAGCCTCATTCTGTGTTAAAGTGTTTCATTTAGTTGTGAGGTAATTTGATGACGTTTGAGCCTCATTTAATATTATAGTGTTCATCTATTTGTGTGGTAGTTTGATGACGTCTGAGGCTCATTCTGTGTTAAAATGTTTCATTTAGTTGTGAGGTAATTTAATGATGTTTGAGCCTCATTTAATATTATAGTTTTCATCTATTTCTGTGGTAGCTTGATGACGTCTGAGGCTCATTATGTGTTAAAGTGTTCATTAAGTTATGATATAGTTTAATGATGTTTGAGATCAACACTGCCTGTAAATGTACACATGGTACGAGGCCTCAAGGCAAGTGTTTTGCGGACAACAGGTCTCCTGTAAAGATCACACTTGAAGGATCTACTCTTCAAGTACCGCTGAAGACGGCACAGACTCACCGCTTGGCGAGGGACAGCGGTAAAACAGTAAGTAGGCCTCACGCAAAACTCAGTCAGAAGGGCAATACCAGTCATCATGACTACCACCTGAATTGACAACGGGCGTTTGCAGAAGAAGAAGAAAAAGAATGACGTCTGAGCCTCATTAAAGTGTTTATTTAGGTCTGTGGTAGTTTAGTCTACAAGGTGTGTCCTGAGTCTAGCCCTGCACTGGCAGGGTTGGGATCGGCTAGTCTCTCTTGGGAGGGGCGAAAAGTGAAAATTAGTAGCCTGCTGATGACCTCAGAACACACAAGTCAACCCCACCTCCCAGCGGTGTAGACGGGAAACTTTGACCTTGAGGTCAAAGGCTAACGGGCAATGGCTCGCCTAGGGAAATGGACTTCCTAGGTCAGGATTGTGGTATTTTTAATGTCTTTGGGGAGTTAACCTGACAAAAATCTCGGTGAAGGTCTCTGGCCCCAGACTTGTGATATCAGTAGATTTACCCTGATATCCAAGATCCAGACCCCCAGCTATGGGCAAATAGTCCCACTGCCTTGTGGGAGCCTCGGGAGAGGCAAAGGCTATGAAAGTAAACCCAAACAGAAAATCCGGAGCGGAGCCCTAAGGCGGACAGGCATCAAGTGATGTCCTACCGGCAGCTCCTGCAACCGAACTGATACCAGATGTCGTGCTTGCACTCCTCTGGATTCTATCAGCGAGGTCGAGAGAGGGTAGTTGACGCTTGGACAACTCAGCGACTCCAGAAAAATCGCCCAGGCATGCGTGACGGAGAGGTTACGCAAGACCTATTGTATCCTGAGACAAAGAGGCCAATGATGGTAGTTTAGTGACGTCTGAGCCCCATTCAATATTTAAAGTATTTAGCTGTGGTAATGTAATGTTGGCTGGGGCACATTTTATGAGGTTATGTGAGTGTGTTATTTGAGTGTGTTTTGTGAGTGTGTTATGTGAGTGTGTTATGTGAGTGTGTTATAAGAAAGTGTTCATATAATTTCCCTTGGTGTGAACCCATATAATAAATCTTACTAAAATGTAATATAATATGAAGTATATAGACAGCATGGGCGCCCATTATTACGCTTCATTGACACCTGCAAACGTGATCTAACGTCATGCGACATAGACAAAAACACTGGAAGCGGCTGGCCAAAGACAGGCAAGCATGGCGAGTGGCAGTGAGGGGCGGCTCAAAAAGAAAAGAAGAAAACAACATCACATGTGGAGGCAAAAGAGAGCACAGAGAGCAGAGAGAACATCCTATGTATCGGCTCTAATCTCCAGTTTTACCTGTAGCAACTGTGGCAAAGATTGACACCTCAGAATAGGCCATTACAGCCACATGAAACGTTGTGATTCAGCACAGAACATACTACGTGACGCAAGACCTATTGTCTCCTGAGACAAAGAGGCCAATGATGATGAAGTATATACAAATTCATCTTGTACCGAGTTATACGTTACATAGGGCCTGCAAGTAATTTTTACATACCGCTCTTTCCTGAGAAGCTCGATCAATCTCTTCCATGGTATTGAGTCTGCTATTTTTCGCTTCTCGTATTTAAGTTCGTTTTAGGGTTTCCCTAGAGTTATCTTTATTTATTGAACTCTTTGTCTAACACTTGACTTAATGCTTTGATATTCGTTGATCATTTCTCCTCAAGGTATGTCCAACATATCTCCATCTTCTCTTCTTATAACAGTTGTTACTAGTGGTTGACCAGACATTTCTTCTCAGAGTATGTCCAACATATCTCCATCTTCTCCTTCTTATAACAGTTGTTACTAGTGGTTGACCAGACATTTCTTCTCAAGGTATGCCCAACATATCTCCATCTTCTCCTTCTTATAACAGTTGTTACTAGTGGTTGACCAGACATTTCTTCTCAAGGTATGCCCAACATATCTCCATCTTCTCCTTCTTATAACAGTTGTTACTAGTGGTTGACCAGACATTTCTTCTCAGAGTATGCCCAACATATCTCCATCTTCTCCTTCTTATAACAGTTGTTACTAGTGGTTGACCAGACATTTCTTCTCAAGGTATGCCCAACATATCTCCATCTTCTCTTTCTTATAACAGTTGTTACTAGTGGTTGACCAGACATTTCTTCTCAAGGTATGCCCAACATATCTCCATCTTCTCCTTCTTATAACAGTTGTTACTAGTGGTTGACCAGACATTTCTTCTCAGAGTATGCCCAACATATCTCCACCTTCTCCTTCTCATAATAGTTGTTACTAGTGGTTGACCAGACATTTCTTCTCAGAGTATGTCAAACATATCTCCATCGTCTCCTTCTTATAACAGTTGTTACTATTGGTTGACCAGACATTTCTTCTCAAGGTATGCCCAACATATCTCCATCTTCTCCTTCTTATAACAGTTGTTACTAGTGATTGACCAGACATTTCTTCACAAGGTGTGTCCAACATATCTCCATCTTCTCCTTCTTATAACAGATGTTACTAGTGGTTGACCAGACATTTCTCTGATTTCATCACTTCTCCAGAATTTGTCCCCTTTTATGATCATTACTTTTCGCAGACATCTATTTTCACACCGTAAGTGTACCTACTATCCCCAATCTTGAAACACTCAACAATTGCAGTAGATACTAAAAGACAGATTATAAATGCAATCTTCATACCAACACGGTGCTATTAGTGCCAAACATGGACACTGACAAAAGAACAAGAAAGGAAAATTACCACCTTCGAAATGAGATGCTTGAGGAAAGCAGTAAATAAAACAAGAAGAGACCATATAAGAAATGAGGAAATTAGAAAAACAGTCGGAACAACACCTGCTATTAGATTTATTGAAAAACAGAGATTCAAATGGTTTAGCCACATGGTGAGAATGAACCCGAATATACCAGTTGCAAGAGCGTACAACCAGAAAATGGAATCATAAAGAGGAAGGGGCAGACCAAGAAAAAGATGGGTTGATGGAGTTACAGACATCGTAAAACTCAACAATACCACAACATATCAAGCGACCGAGCGAGCACTATCTCAGAAACCATTCATCAGTTAAACCACAGCCAACTCTAGATAACTAGGTCAGACAACTGGCTGGGGTTCCTGACCTAAATCAGAAAAGGGGTCGGAAAATATAGATGTTTGATAGAACACTAAAAACTATTTTGCAATTTTACTCAATTTTATGAGTCTATGGTTATTTATTGGTGAAAAATATTCATAATATTGATATTCCTTATTGTTAAACTTAACTTGTTGCATAATAAACTTCGATTTAGCATTTTGTGTTGATTTTAAAATGAATTCGTCTATTTACACCAATACTGGAATGCGAGGTCACGTGATGTAGTTGGGGTCTGATTTCTCATAATACTTACCTGAGTCCGAAGGCCCATAAGTTTGTAGTGGCTCTGGTTAAACCTGCTACACCTAACGGTCAAAAAGCAGAGAAGGACAAAAGAAAGATATATTTTCAAATGCATTCAACTTACTTTCTATAGTCATTTTCCAACTCTCACTGACATATGTTAGCATTGATACAACAACTCTACCTGACATATGTTAACATTGATCAACAACTTTCACTGACATATGTTAACATTGATACAACAACTCTCACTGACATATGTTAGCATTGATACAACAACTCTCACTGACATATGTTAGCATTGATACAACAACTCTCACTGACATATGTTAGCATTGATACAACAACTCTCACTGGCATATGTTAGAATTGATACAACAACTCTCACTGGCATATGTTAGGATTGATACAACAACTCTCACTGACATATGTTAGCATTGATACAACAACTCTCACTGGCATATGTTAGCATTGATACAACAACTCTCACTGGCATATGTTAGGATTGATACAACAACTCTCACTGACATATGTTAGCATTGATACAACAACTCTCACTGACATATGTTAGCATTGATACAACAACTCTCACTGGCATATGTTAGGATTGATACAACAACTCTCACTGACATATGTTAGCATTGATACAACAACTCTCACTGACATATGTTAGCATTGATACAACATTGAAATTGAAACCTGGTCATTTAATTTTAATACTATATTAGTTGGAGCTCCATATTTTAGTTAAACTTTTCAAAGTTGATGTTGCTTTGACAATTATATGCAGCTAGAATACTATTAATATTTCATATTGTTTATTATCATCAACAGCTGTTCCTTCAATTTCAAGTGAGGATATGCGCTAAGAGAATGTGGTGATTGACATCATTAAGCAGCTGTTTAGCATCATTAAGTATCGCCTACCACAGAGAACCACACAGAAAAAGTATAACGAGTACAAAGTAAGAGAAATACCAAGTAAAAGATGGCGCGACCACACTAAGAAAAGTCTTACGAAAATGAATATCAGTTTATAAAGTGCCTTAACCCTTTCCACACCAATCGACTCACAATGTACCACAGCGTATTGCCGTTGAATGCCATTCGCCGGACACTGTGCCATATGAGTTGTTTCCCCTTATATAATTATTATAGTATTTTTACTTCTATTACCTTACCTTGTTATTTTTAACCTTATTCTAATAGGTTGTCCAGTTTTCTTCAAATTAGTTTATAATAAGATATACATATATATATATATATATATTAAGACCTGTAGTGTAGTTGTTAGTGAACTCGCTTCTCAAGGCTGGTGGTCTGGGTTCAGCTCCCGTGGAATTTTTCCCGACCTCGACGAAATATTTTTGTAAAACACTTCAAGAAGTTTATATTTTATATAATTATAATTGAATGGGTGTGGAGCATGGACATTTAATAAAGCAGTGGAAAAACATATATTTGTTATATATATATATATATAAGAGTTTGTTTTAACTCTTTCCATACGTAGTTATTTCCTCCGTTGTATACTGTTGATTCAAGGAAACCAAAAATAATTTTTTTTTAAAAATCGTAACTATATAATATATATATAGCAAAAAGTAAAGGAAACCTTTCATACCTCGTGGTATATAGGTCAATAGAGTGTTAGGCCTGTATTTTTCATTGCTAGTCGGCACACGATGGGTGATGTGGTCAGCATGTTACTCGCGTCTCTCTCAGTAAAGTTCGTTCAAGCTTTTTATAAGACGCTCTTTCTTTTATGAACTTGCCGTTTTGTGATTTACCTGATATATACACTTTATGAACTTGCCGTTTTGTGATTTACCTGATATATACACTTTATGAACTTGTCGTTTTGTGATTTACCTGACATATACACTTTATGAACTTGCCGTTTTGTGATTTATCTTATATATACACTTTATGAACTTGCCGTTTTGTGATTTACCTGATATATACACTTATAATTTATAAACGTTTCTATTTTTTCAATAAAGATAAAACTTGATATTGTTTTTTTTTTAATTTGATGATATTAAATGATATAATTATTGTATATATCGGGGTGAGCGTCTGTAGCTCAAGCGCTAGTGAGCTCTGATCACAGACCCAAGCGTACCTGGTTCAAACCCACGTGGGCAAATTTGGAAGCAAATTCGTTTCCGTGGGATTTTACAAAAGGTAAAAATAGACCTCACCGTTCAGAAAGCAATGGTAAACTACTGAACGTATAAGTGGTGCCTAGAAAATCAACGACTGTGGTTGATGGTTACGTTCTTAAAGATATGCCAGGATTTTCATTTCACCTTCCTTCGGGGAAGTTAATAAGTAAGCCACAAATGGCTGTAGAAAAATAACTAAATATGATAACAACTTGAAACCAGTTTATTTTTATACATACATTGTCCCTTTATTTATCAACATTGATGCACTTATCCCATTTTCTTCTTCTTCTTTGCGTTCGTTCTTTATGATCAATTTTAATCATTCTTTGTGATATGTTTGATCTTTGCCAAGAACGTGTATACGTTGCACATTGGTTTAGGACATGTGCATCCGATTTCACCAAACCTCCTTAGTCGTCCTCTACGACATGCGTGGCAGGTTACAGTGGTTCCCATTTATCCCATCTTATTCCATCGTTTTATCAGTCCTCCCAAACCGGCTGCATAGAAATGAGTGCTCTGTTTTCTAAACCACGTTTACACTTCACATTCAACTTCGGCGTCATTCGCGAAATGTCTCCGCCAAGGTGGGTTTTCAGTGGACCAAAAGGTGGAAATCGCTAGGGGCTAAGTCGGGACTGTAAGGTGGATGCTCCAGAACTTCCACCTTAGTTAGTTAATTTTCTCCTGAGTTAATCGAGCCGTATGTGGTTTGGCATTTTCATAAAGAATCAACACTCCTCTAGTCAGCAGTCCTGGATGTTTTCTTCGAATTGCATCATGAAGCATTGATAAAACTTCATAGTATGATTCAGAATTCACATTGTCACCTTTCTTCTTGAAATTGGTTAGAAGCATTCCTTGACAATCCCAGAACACCGTCAGCATAACCTTCCCTGCTTATGGCGTAACCTTGAATTTTTGAACACAAGGCGAAGAAGGATGTTTCCACTGCATTGAAGCACGCTTTGATTCGGGCTGGTAGTGATACACCCATGATTCATCCTCAGTAACAATCCTGTTCAGCATGTCTTTTCCTTCATCTTCGTATCGACAGAGATGACGCAAGGACAGGCCAAATCGGTTCATTTTGTGTTCCTCCTTCAATTGTTTGGGTACCCACCTTGAGCACACTTTCTTAAATTTCAATCGATCATGCAGTATGCTGTCTGTTGAACCATGTGAGCACCCTATTGCAGATGCTATAGAGTCAATTGCTACTCGCCTGTCACCTCTAATGGTCACCTCCACCTGCTGCACGGATGCTTCTGTTGCAATCTCAACAGGACGACCAGATCGAATTTCATCAACAATTTTATAGCATCCTTGAGAAAGTTTTGCTAATCAACTATGCGCCGCTTTATGGGACAAACATTTGTCAGCGTAAAAGGAAGCGTTTCTTATGAATGTCCTTTGCAGTCACTCCTTTTGCCCACAAAAAACGCACAACAGCACGTTGTTCTTTGGTTGTACACTCTATAAGTACAGTTGTCATTTTGTTTATGCGCTGCGCATGTGCATGAGAAACATAGCGCCACCTGGCGAACGGGAATATAAAGTACGATGTTGCTGTCACCTAATGACACCTTTAGAAAACACCAACTACATTTACCTGCTATCCCTCAGAACTGTGTGACTTACTTATTGACTCACCATACCTTCATTTGTAATCGTTTCATTTCGTTAGGATATTGATCATTGTAGCTCATTGCTTGAAAGTTGAGATAGTCTGTTTATGAAAGTTCAGAGTTTCGGAATTTTGCTAACTTGATTATCTATCAAAACAAAAGAGACAGAAGAACATCTCCCTTATCCCCAACTCCCCAACAATAAATCCCGTTTATGCAAGCTTGACCGCTCTCTCATTACCGTAAACACCCTCTTGTCCAGGACAGTAGATACACGTAAATCTATGGAGGTTAGAAACTTCTATAGACATCCATTCATACCGATACCTACCTTTTTGGATCTTGTGAAGCATCGACTGAAAGTGAAATACAACAACTGCCCCAGTAAATTGAATCCCAGAGAGTCAATGGAGGGTAGTAGTAACGGCCTCAACCTCCATCCTTTTACTCCATCGGTATATACAACAACATAATCATCCCTTGCATTATCTTCTATCAGCTGCTTAACTGCGAGATCAGGCTTCATGTTGGCTCAATCTCTATATTCTCTTCCAAGAGTTATCATAACGATGAGATAGTTGGCCATGCTGTAGTTGTTATTGTTGGGGCAGCCTACTCAAGACACGAGAGGAGACTTAACATCTTTCACCTTCAATGTCTCCGCAAGATTATGAACATCAGGTGGTATAACAAGATAACCAACTCTGAAGTACTACAATGTGCAAACCTGCCTTTCATCATGGGCATGCTCAGCAGTAGAAGACTAAGATGGTTGGGGCATGTGAGAAGAATGAAAACTTGTCGCATACCAAAACAAATGTTGTTCTGTGAACTTTCGGAGGGAGAGACACCAGGCAGACCACTGCTCAGATATAAGGATGTCTGCAAAGCCTCAATGAAAACTTTTCTATAGGTCCCAGCACATGGGAAAAATTAGTTGATGACAGAGTTGTGTAGAAAGCCATATTGCGCAAGGGCGCAGAATCTTTTGACAAGAGACTTATGTATGAGCTGAAAGACAAGAGAGAAAAGCGAACACTCAGAAGTTGTCACAGTAAAACACTTGCCAATTGACCGTTTGTAAAGATGAAAAAGGCCATATATATATAGTTGGTCATGCTAACATATATTGAATTTTTTTTCCTGATCCAGAAGCACTTGAGCTTTTCAGCTCTTCGGCTCGTGCCATGGACATCGTAACCCTTCGGTTCGGTGCCACGAACACCGTAAATCTGGGGAACCTGTGACTTTTTCTGCCATCCCGAGGAATTGACCCGTACACACAGAGGGATAGTCACCCGTAGTCAACGCGCTACGAACACGCTGGGCAGACGGGCACATATATTGGGATAAAGACAATGAAGAACTTAGAGTCGACGTAGAATGAAGAATCACATGAATAAGGTACCTCATATAAAGAACTGTGACCTCCGATAACATACGGCCGGCGGGCTCAGGTAAATACACTAGGACGTAAGACCACAACCGTCTCGTAACCACGCATTTAGTATTGTTGTATAAAGATGAATTCATTTTAAAAACAACACAGAATGCTAAATCAAGGTTATATTATGTAACAAGTTAAGTTTAGCACTAAGGAATATCAGTAATTTAAACATTTTCCATCAATAAATAACCATCGACTTACAGAATTGAATAAAATTGCAGAAACCATACAGTGTTCTATCAAACATATTAAAAAACCAACCCTAATTAAACAGAAATTTTCGATATCCCATCTGAGCTATTCGGTCTTATGTTACAGGAGGTCACGTACAGAATACTTTCCTTCTTTCAATTCTTGAATCCTGTTTGCCTCACAGCGTCAGGTCAAGAAGAGATTTCTAAAATAAGCCCTTGTGTGCGCTTCGTAGATAGTGGCTTTCATCGCCTCTGTTACCTCTGAGTTCCATTTTTTTGCATGCCCGGCCTTTTTGCTTTGTACCCATTGTATCGGGGCAACATTGCTCTTTGAGGTGCACTGTCTGTTGGTAATCTGCTTATGTAGCCGAACCATTTAATTTGTTGTTTCTGATGAAGTCTAGTACTGATGTTGTACCCACTTTTTCCTGATGTTTTCATTTCTCAACCGGTCTCTTCTTGTTACACCCAGCATTCTGTGTAGACACTTCATCTCTGTCGTGACTAGTTTTCTTCTATCATTTGTTGTCAGTGACCAGGTTTGGCACTGGTAGCATAATGTGGGGAACACTGTAAAGAACACTGTTAACGGCAATAGTTAAGTAAACAGCACAACTGTATCTCATCATCAAATAGCTTGTCCTGAGGAGGGAGAATTATGCCACCCTAACAGTCCTTCGGGATTTATCTCTCTCATAGACCACAAAGAATGAAGAGGTTTGGCCACTTAAAAAAAATGCATCCAAACTCCACAGTATACAAAGTCTTCTACAACAGAACATGGAAAAAGAAGGCAAGAAGGAAAACCACGAAAAGATGGTTAGATGGCATAGCAGAATCCTGTGAAAGAGCAAAATAACAATCACCCAAAGCCACCAGAAAAACAACGCAAGACAAAAACAGAAAACCATGACACTGGGCAACAACCTGGCAGCAGTGTACTGGACACCTAGGCAACAAACACGGCAGCAGTGTGACGACACTGGGCAACAACCCGGTAGCAGTGTGACGACACTGGGCAACAACCCGGTAGCAGTGTGACGACACTGGGCAACAACCGGTAGCAGTGTGACGACCTGGGCAACAACCCGGTAGCAGTGTGACGACACTGGGCAACAACCCGGTAGCAGTGTGACGACACTGGCAACAACCCGGTAGCAGTGTGACGACTCTGGTAACAACCCGGTAGCAGTGTGACGACACTGGCAACAACCCGGTAGCAGTGTGACGACACTGGACAACAACCCGGTAGAAGTGGAGTGAAATATTACGACAAAAGAAGAAGAGGAATAGACCAGATATAAAACTTTCATTTTTATCTCTGAGCATTGATAGATAACACGTTGATAGATTGGTTGGCATGACTACGATATTAGAGGGAGCTACAATAAACACTGAAATGATATCCTTAACGCATTGAGAGATTCTTTCCAAACAGGAGTTTCAGATTTGTAAATCAAAGGCACCCACAACACAACAGCAGAGATGGGTACTATGGTCTGTCCCGTAGTGAACAAGTTACCATATTCCGCCTCCGTACCAACCATAACAGACTCCGGGTCCACATGTTTAACAAATTTAAGATTGGCACAACTAGCCTGTGCCACTATGAACAGGCGGACATGACAACAGAGCATATACTGCAAAACTGCCAGCTGTTAGCAGCCCTGAGAAAAGAAACCTGGCCCGATAACACAGAGCTTTACGAGAAGCTGTACAGAGGGACGGAGTTCCTAAAAGCAACAGTGAAATTTATGATAAGATTTGGTTCTCGTCAAAATCCGCCCTAGTGGTTACCGGGGCCCAAATTTGTGGTGTAAAGAATAGAACCACTGTTACCTGCCACGCATGTCGTAAGAGGCGACTAAGGAGGTTTGGCTGAAATCGGATGCATGTGTCCTAAACGTATAGAAGTCTATGCGTTTAGGGCCTACCAAACCAATCTGCAACGTATACACGTTCTTGGCAAAGATCAAATATATCACAAAGAGTGATTACAATTGGTCGTAAAGAACGAACGCAAAGAAGAAGAAGAAGGAGGTTCATCAATCTAGGCGGAGATCGCGAGAAAGAGAATCAAATGCACTGATCAGATTGAGAGAGATGGGTATCGGTATAGGTACAACCCTACTTACTAAATGTGTAAAAATGATTAACTAATCAACATCGAACTGGCGTGTTGGGACGCTGGTTGATGCTGGATTTGTTGAGAATGGGATCGAAGAACATATGAACCGAAAAGCTATGATGATAGTCCTCATATAACTGATGGTAACTGATTCGTTAAATCGAAACTGGAATGGTCAGCCTACGATGGGTAATAATAACAGCCAAAACCGCATGCAATGGTGACAACAACCTCAGACGTGTGCTGATGCACTCTCTGTGTGTGCAGAGGTAACTGTAGAGTTTAATCCTAGAACACAATCCACTATCACGGGGGAAGGGGAGGGCATACATGACCAAGACTAGACATGTGGGTGTTGTGTGTTGTCTTTTCGCGCAGCTCGTTTTCTCTGTGTCTTAACGCCAGCACGACAATTCGCAGCTATGCCAGTTCTGTTTGTCTTGTTACAGCGCCACATTTGGCAATCTTGCACAACGAGTTCCCAGCAAGTGGTGTCTATATCGAAGCATTTCAGAGGACACTATTACAGTACTGTAGTTACAAATTCAAACAATGACAAACGAACGTTTTAAGTTTTCAAAAAACAACAGGGGGACAATTAATGACAATGACTGACAATCAAACGCATCTAGAAATAATAAACGATAACAAAATAAATGTACTCAACGTTTTCCTTAGCACGTTTATTGACGATGTCCATGGAGTCGAATCTTCGCTTATCTTAGCGGAAACCTTATATGGCGAGAAGGCAAGAGCTCAGTGACCATCGCCAACACTACGCGACATACGCCAATGCCGACTGAGCACCTCAATGACACTGGCCATTTAGGTGCTCACGATGTCCAGGTCACAGCCATCCGATCATGTTCCTCGGATGATCGCAGTCGATTTGCTCTGGAGAATCGGTTGATTTCTTTGTATGGTACCTTGCGACCACGCGGGCTCAACGTATTACATTCTTATGCTTCTTAGTACTTTCTCTTCCCATGCTTTGTGATCTATATGGGTATATGTTGCATGTATTCATGTTATATTCCATTCTTATGCTTCTAGTACTTTCTCTTCCCTGCTTTGTAATCTATATGGGTATATGTTGCATGTATTCAAGTTATATATTTACTAGATGTTTCATTGTTTCTTTCCTTTCTATTTCTAGTTTTTATGTGTGTTTTTTGAGTTACATTTATTTCGTTATTCGTTTTTATTCCAGATTTTCCTTAGATACGTTTGTATTTGGTCGTCCATTTGTGTTTCATTTTAATTTGTCACTCCTGTTTGTTCGTTTGCTTGATAAAGGCCTTGTTGGTCGAAACGTTGCTGTATTTTGTCATTGTTTTTGTAATTTGTAAAACTACAGTACTTTGTAATTACGTGTTTTGCCAATCAAATAGTTTTACTGCAGTTCCATATATATATATACTGAGCATTTCAGAGACATTTTAAGAGTGTCTCTAACTCTTAAGAATTTTAATTCTTAAGAACATTTTTTCTGTCCGGCAGCTGAACGTCTGCCCCTTTCAAGTTCGCCATGTATCAACTGTTTTTGGATCCGTTTATCAGGCATCCGAGCAACGAGATTGGACTATCTCACTTGGGCCTTCTACAACAGATGCCAGATAGAGGTACAGACACAGACCGGAATACGAACAATCACTTATTTCAGTTCATGCACTAAGCAGTCAGGAGTAATGAACAAGCTAATAGATTGGCTGGCATGGCTACAATTATTAGAGGGCACCGTAGTGAAGCGAAATGAAACTCTAACGAAGTATTCAGAGTCTATTCGAACCGAGGAGTTTCAGTGTTGTGAATTCAATGTTCTAACTCAGAATGCTATATATATCCTACATTAATGTATGGCTCGAAACATGGATAATGAACAAACAGTTTAAGACAGAATTGATGCATTTGAGATGTGGATATATAGAAGAATAGGCAGAGTTCATGACAGAAAAACAGACAATAAATCAAGTTTTAGAAAACTAGGCATGAAGAAACAATTATTAAGAGAATAATTAGACAAGTAAAGTATTTTGGGTACATAAAGGCATGACACCATGATAAAACATTTACTAAGGAGTTGAGGAGAAGAGCAAGAGGAAGACCGAGGATAAGTGAGGAACTTTAAGAAATGACAGGTTACAGTCTGGCATGTGCAACACTCAGAAAGACAAGAGCTAGAGATTCGCAGCCAACCTTCGATGTGAGACAGACCTGATATGATTGATGACCAGATATAGAAGAGTGTCGATATTTGTACAGTGAGAAAAGAACAACATAACAAATATACGAAAAGATTGATTAATCAACATCGAATTGGAGTGTTGACGCTGCTGGATTTGTTGAGGCGAGATCTGAGCATATACGGACATGTCCGAGTACTTTTATGATCATCTATAGGTGCAGGCTGGCGTAGGCGATCATGGTTCTCTCAAATTCATGGGTTTGAATCATCTGAGATATCGATCTTCGGTGCATGAAGACAGACTATCCACAATTTCTTCTATGTCTTCTCTGTCTCGTCTCCCCTCGATTTTACCGGTAATAGTCCGCATATATCAAATAACAGAGCCAGAAGTAGATTGGTTATTGGTTACTAAACTGACGTCATTGCACTCCGGCAGACCCAAAGTGCTCAGTCTCCCAACAGATATCGAAGAGTATGCATACTGATGGTTCCTGTGGCTCGCTGATTAAACACACTCACTCTGCCTCTCAGGCATCCAGTTCGATTTGAACAACAGGTAACTCCAAACTGCTGAAATCGCTTGATCGATTCAACATCGATGTTAGTGTCCTCATCCAACAGACAGTCGCGAAGAGACCGAAGAATATCCCCTTATCCATCTTCAACTCCCCAACAATCGATGCTGTTGATGCAAGCTGTCCGCTCTTATTACCGAAACACCGCATGCCCAGGACAGTTATCCACGTAAGCTCTGGAGGTTAGAAAATTATAGACGACATCCTCACCAATGAGCCAGTAGAGAAGTATAGAAAATATATGAAGATGAGTCATTGATTTTCTGTTCAAATTCATCCACTAATGGAAATTAAAACCATAGCAACTTGCATTATATGCTGTTGACGTCATGGCATTGACCATAGCAACCAGAGAAACAGTAATGTTTTTGTTCTTGACACTGTATACATTTCATTACACACCACACCAATGCTTGGACTTATCAGGTTGTATTCTATTTTTAAAATTGCTATTTTTTAAATTGATTATTGATAACTGTATTGACGACATATCATTCCGGACAGACCCATAGGTGCGCAGTCTCCCCCAACAGATATCGAAGGGTATTTACACTGATGGTTCCTGGCGTTCGTTGGTTAAACACACTTCTCTCTCTGTTCTTCAAGCCTCAAGCTTTTAATTCACGTTTAATTCCAAACTATCTAATTCTCTCTATTTATTCAATGTATATTTTAGTGTACTCATCCAATAGTAGGTCGCATAGAGACCGAAGACCATCACCCTTATCCATACTGTCTCCTCAACAATCGATGCTTTCAATGCAAGTATGTCCGCTCTCTCGTTACCCAAAGACTCGCATCCCCAGGACAGTAGATTCAGGTCGCATCCCCAGGACAGTAGATTCAGTCGTAGACGTTCTGGAGGTTAGAAACTTGTAATAATGATACCCACTTATATCGTAACCTGCCATTTTGGATCTTGTGAAGCATCAACTGAGAGTCAGATACAACACCCCCGTGACACCTGAACACAATCGTGACCAGGACAGTGAGTATATCCACTCTCTGTTATTGTTTTATAAGTTAATGTTGTACTACTATATTTGCAACTTGTTGCATAATTCATCTGATATCTTATAGTATTATCAGAATCAAACCAATAGCTTGTCCTGAGCACAGCTTTATCGCTAACAGCTCTTCGTAATGTATCTCTCTATGACGTCTTTACCTCTTTTGCAGACATAATAATAATAATAATAATTCCTCTCGTACCGCTATACGCTACATAGGCGTTGCAAGTAATTTCTCCATACCGCTCTATCCTGGGCAACTCGTTCAATCTCCTCCATGGAACTGAGACCGATATTTCCTGCCTCTTTCAGCAAAGTTCGTTTCAGGGTCTCTTTAGGTCGACCTCTCTTACTTGAACCCCTTGCATCCGACTTCAATGCCTGCTTTGATATTCGTTGATCATTTCTCAGACATCATGCTCAAATAATCTGCCACATTCCGAATCCACTTCCTCGTTATATTTTTCGTTTATTTTTCGGGATACCTTCTTTCATAATCCTCTTCTTCAACCAGGGGCGGCTTTTCATTAAGGGCCAGAGGGGACTGGCCCCACCAATAATCGAAAGGGGAGAAACTTCCGAAATAGACAAATAATAGTAAATACACCAAAACCATGATTTTCTCGAAAATGTGTGTCTGGCCCCACCAAGAAATATGACTATAAGCCGCCACTGTCTTCTTATATGTTTATAATACCTACATTTTAAAATTATTATTTGTAGCATAATTCATTGTTCTTTTATTTTGAATTCCTTCTAGATCATGGATTCCCAAACTTTTTAGGCCCACCGCCCACTTTGCACAACCTAAACTTTGTAACGCCCCACCTCACCATTGTAACAGTTTGCCAACGCCCCCCTACCCTACATATATGAATGAAAATCGTGGCATATCCCAAAGGACGTAGCCATCAACCACAGTAAACAAGTCGTTGATTTTCTAGGCACCACTTATACGTTCAGTAGTCTGCCATTGCTTTCTGAACGGGTGGCGCCATCGTCCTTTTGTTAAAATCAACGGAAACAATTTGCAAGCAAACTGTCCTCAGCGTGATTCGAACTCAGAACGTCGGGGTTAATAGACCGAGTCACTAACCCTAGGCCATAGACTATACATATATACATGCTCTATTTTCTCTTTGACATAGAAAATTGATATATATTTTCTAATACATGGTCAATTTTCGAATGATTATATCATGAAATAAAAATGGATGAAAAAATGGATCGTATAAGACGGGCATAAGATGACTTAAAATGCAGAATTCGAATTTTTAATGATTATTCAATCGCAAAATCACGAAAATAATTTATTTAAAATATTTATTATTAATTTCTTCTTTAAGGAGCCACCGACCCCAATCGCCTGAACACTCTCCAAATTCTGCTGACCCCACTATCGCCCCCTAGAACGCTTCAGCGCCCACTGGGGGCGGTACCGTCCACTTTGAGAAACGCTGCTCTAGATCTTCTTCTTCTTCTTTACGTTCGTTCTTTACGACAAATTTTAATCACTCTTTGTGATATGTTTGATCTTTGCCAAGAACGTGTATACGTTGCACATTGGTTTGGTAGGCCTCTATACGCATAGACTTCTACACGTTTAGGACATGTGCATCCGATTTCAGCCAAACCTCCTCAGCCGCCTCTTACGACATGCGTGGCAGGTAACAGTGGTTCTATTCTTTACACCCCAAATGTGGGCCCCGGTAACCACTCGAGCAACACTTATATTCAAATGCACATATATGTTTTAATGCCTTGTTAAATGTCCATGTTTCACACCCATATGAAAGTAAGTCATAAATGGCAAAATATTACGATTATCACTAACTTGCACCATTATTGCTTAACCTTGTGATAGAAAGTCTAATGAGAGAGTACTGAACGGATACCAGCAGAGACATTCGATGAACACCTACCTCAGTACTGGAAGATTTGGATTATACAGGAGATATTTGGTCTTGTAGCCAGTAGATAAAAGTTCTTAGAACATCCCTGACCAGAGAAGAGAAGAACAAAGACATCCTACAAGACCTGAATATCAAGGAGCATTGGCTCATAAATAACATCATGTCCTGGAAGATGAAATATTTTGGCCACATTAAACGCCACAGTGGTCTGGAGAGAAAGGTAATGGAATGGTTCCTGGAAAACAAGGCAGGGGACAACCAAGACGAAGATGGAAGCAGGACATCTAAGAAACATTGAACATAACGCTGGAAGAGGCAGTTGCAACAGACAGATAACTTTTCAAGCGGGCTGTGATGAATGCGACGTTCCTCAAGGGACGTACTTGAGACCAGTCGATACAATGATGCCCAATCAAAAATAGATACAATTCCCAGAGCAACTCAGACAATATAGTTCAAAATTAATATTGGAAAAATGAAAGTAATGAAGAATAAAAAAAATCGGGAAAACCCAATTATTTTACAAAATGAATCTAGAGGAAGTTCAGGATGTTGAATACCTGAAGTACAGTATCGTAAGAAGGCCGTTCTGAAAAGATTGTCATTGGAAAAATCAAGAAAACAAGTCAAAGTTTCGCCATGCTCAAATAAAATGTGGAAAGTCGCAACACAACTTGAACACAATCTTACAACAAAACTTAAAATATATATATACTGTGTGTCTGGATTATTATTATACAGTAGAGGTTGATATAAAAGTAGGGGTTGCTGGGAAGAAAGTAGGGGTTGCTGAATAAAGTAGAGGTTGTGGATAGAAAGTAAGGGTTGCTGGGATAGAAAAGTAAGGGTTGCTGGGATAGAAAAGTAGGGGTGCTGGGATAGAAAGTAGGGGTTGCTGGGATATAAAAGTAGGGGTTGGATAGAAAAGTAGGGTTGCTGGGATAGAAAAGAGGGGTGCTGGGATAGAAAAGTAGGGTTGCTGGATAGAAAAGTAGGTGCGGATAGAAAGTAGGGTTGCTGGATAGAAAGAGGGTTGCGGGATAGAAAGTAGGGGTGCTGATAGAAGTAGGGTTGCTGATATAAAAGTAGGGTTGCTGGATAGAAAGAGGGTGCTGATAGAAAAGTAGGGTGCTGGATATAAAAGTAGGGGTTGCTGATATAAGTAGGATTGTGGATAGAACGGGACAACGACAGGTGAACAAGAGATAGGGAGCAGAAGGTGGCGATGATAGACACGCACTGAGGTAACCCTCACATCATCAAACGACAAACTTTCCTGGAACCCCTAGGGAAATAGAAGTAGGGGAAGCCCAGGAACACATGGAAACGGGAGTTGGAGACGAAATACAAGAAAACGGGGAGAGAGTGGAGAGATCTAGAAAAGATGGCCTTGGATAGGCAGGCTTGGAAGGCCTTGATTGCGGATCTATGTTTCCCCTGGGGCGAAGGGTCATGAAGAAGAAATAATTGCTGGATAATGACCCACATTATCATACACAACGCCCGAGTGGTTACCGGGCCCAAATTTGGAGTGTAAAGAATAGAACCACTGTTACCTGCCATGCATGTCGTAAGAGGCGACTAAGAAGGTTTGGCTGAAATCGGATGCATGTGTCCTAAACGTGTAGAATTCTATGCGTTTAGGGGCCCATCAAACCAATGTGCAACGTATACACGTTCTTGGCAAAGATCAAACATATCACAAAGAGTGATTAAAATTGGTGGTAAAGAACGAACGCAAAGAAGAAGAAGATCATACACAAGTTGAAGACATTTCAAAATACATGTTTAAGAAGAATATTCTGAACAAATATAATAGCAACTGAAGAGCTTTAAAAAGAAAAAAACTGGGCATCATTGGATACCATCAGTATAAAACAAAGATGGAGCTGGATTGACCATACGTGTCGTCTGCCAGTAACGACAGTGTCTTGAACAGCTGTTCGATGGACATCTGATGGGAAAAGAAGGTATGGACGTCCAAAGGAAATATGGAGATGACCTGTTGTAAGATTTGAAAGATTGTGGCCTGGCATGGAAAAAGAATTGGTAGAAAGGTGCAGGACCGTGCGGTATATTTTCTCAGTATGATGCAAGTCTTCGAAATGGCGCTCCTTAAATCTCATTTCTTTAAAATAACCCTCAGTTGTAATTTTGATTTTGCTGCTTATGCCGCCCCCTTTACGGTACCGCCTGATGCAACCGCCTCTCTGTATCATAGCACGGCACCGACCTGTAAAGGCGGCAGAAAGGCAGCAATGGAAATCTCTTGTAAAGCTTTAAATGTCAAACGGGACAACAAAGAGTATATAAATAAATCTGTCAGAACAACAAATGTATACTCACTCATATGTTTGAACAACCAATGTATACACATATGTTAGAACAACCAATGTATACACATATGTTAGAACAACCAATGTATACACATATGTTAGAACAACCAATGAATATTCATATGTTAGAACACCCAATGAATTCTCATATGTTAGAACAACCAATGAATACTCATGTTAGAACAACCAATGTATACTCATGTTAGAACAACCAATGTATACTCGTATGTTAGAACAACCAATGTATACTCATATGTTAGAACAACCAATGAATACACAAATGTTAGAACAACCAATGAATACTCATATTAGAACAACCAATGTATACACATATGTTAGAACAACCAATGTATACACATATATTAGAACAACCAATGAATACTCATATTAGAACAACCAATGTATACACATATGTTAGAACAACCAATGAATATTCATATGTTAGAGAGAGGCAGAAGTAGTTGCTATTTCATAGCTCGTAACCAACCACCAAGACATTCTGTTTAATAGGGCGATAAACGGAAACCTACAGATCTGAGATGGTCAGACCGGATTAGATCAGATCTGGAAAACCGGGGGAGGCTGAGGTAATATTGGGTAAACGGGGATTTCGATGTGAATAAGTAAATTACAGTATTAAACACGAAAGGAAACATGAAATATTTAATATTTTAAAAAATGACAACATTCGACGTTTCAACCATAGGCCTTTATCAAGGAAACACCTTCAAACACAGAATACTAACTAAATTAAAACATAGTTCAAATACGAAGAACGACAAGAAATCGTGTTTTTGCACTATACTCTTTGCACATGGTGAACACTTGCTTTTTAAAAAAATTGCAGTTAAAATTCTAAATCAACACGTTATGTATGTATATTTCTTGATCTCTTCTTCTTCTTTGCGTTCATTCTTTACGACCAATTTTAATCACTCTTTGTGATATGTTTGATCTTTGCCAAGAACATGTATACGTTGAACATTGGTTTAGTAGGCCCCTAAACGCATACTTCTATTATTAATACAGTTCTATTAATTTTACTTACAGGGTTGCCCATGGCTGAGCAAATATAAGGAGCACTGATGTCCACTCTTGGACTTCAATGCTGTGTACTGTTGATATGTCTACTATCATTAGTAGATGGAGTTAGCAGTCAAGGTAAGTAATGTGTTACATAAATGAAAAACAGATACAAAAACTTTATATAAATGAAGAACGAATACAAACAGCTTTATATAAATGAAGAACATACACAAACAGCTTTATATAAATGAAGAACATACACAAACAGCTTATATAAATGAAGAAATACACAAACAGCTTTACAAATGAAGAACAGATAAGGACAGATTTTTTAAAAACAGCTTTACATAAATGAAAAAATATATAAAATATAATATATTCAAAAGTAGAATAAATACTGCTTTGTGAACAAAATGTAAGTACTTGCTCTGTGCTTGTGGCTGACAGTTTCACCCATAGCGATCCATTATTGCTGCTGCTGTTGTTGTTGCTGCTGTGTATAACAGAGAAACAGACTCTAGTGTATTCAATGAATACAATATGAGAATAAACATCGACAAAACCGATGTAATGACATTTGCTAGAGAGGAAAACACTACCAATATCTCCATCGACAAAAACCCATTAAAATAAGTCAAAAACTTTGCATACCTAGGGAGCAATTGTTCAGCAAACGGAAGAATAACTAATGAAGCCAAACACAGATGCAAAAAAAAGCAAATCAAATGATAGAGCAAATTGTGCCAATTGTAAAATGCAAACATGTCACCATGAACACAAAAAGTGCATTGTACAACACAATCTTTCTCCCGACATTATGCTATCAATGCCAAACTAGGACGCTAACATTAAATGATAGAAGAAGATTAGTCACGACAGAGGTGAAGTGTCTACGCAGAATTCTGCAGATAACAAGACGAGACGGATTATGAAATGAAGACATCAGGTAAAATGTGGGTACAACATCAGTACTGAACTTCATCAAGAAATAACAAATTAAATGGTTCAGCCACATTACGCAGACTACCAACAGACATCATCAATGTGCATATCCTTTATATGACGTTGCTCTCTTTGCAGCGCATCTGAAACTCACTCTGTCTCTTGCCAGTTCACCAACTTCGTCGATGGTCATATTAATGGTTTAATATCTTGTACCCATCTTCTTCTTGGTCTGCCTCCGCGTCCTGTGACTCTTCTCTCTAATATTGTTCTTTCCATGCCATTGTAACGCTTAATGTGACCAAAGTATCAAATTTTTCTGTATAGTATGTTGTTTATCAGCCAATTCTCTTTAACATTTAGTTCTTTCAGGACATCAGTGTTCTTTCTTTGTTCTGTCCATGGTATTCGTAGGATCTTTCTGTAGCATTTAGTTTCGAAGGACTGGATTTTCGTTCTTGTTTTTTATTTGATAGTGCATCTCAAATAGCAATGTTGCTTCGATACAATGGATACAAAGCTTCATAGTTCATAGTTCATAAGTACGGTTCCAACTTCACTGCAACGGGTCACTCCATAATTGCTCCGTTCCTGTGCCAATGAAAATCACACGAAATGCTAACAACTGTGAAATATTTCCTGTGTGAACTAATTCCAGAATGAAACGCGTACCGCCACAAAAAGCAACCTGCTCCGCATAAAATGCATATGGTCGTCGCTAATGTAGCAACACAAAACTGTTCATCACTTGAATTGCAATTCTTGTCGAAGGGAACATCAATCATGACAAAATCCAGATTTCTGCACTCGCAATATAACTGCATACGGCAGATTGAGCTTATTCGTCATAACCGCTGTCCGCCATTTTCTGAATACACACTAACACACAACAAACGCACGGTTGACACAGGAAAAAGCATTCCATATAACATTCATAGCTCACAGCGTTGCTCAAGCACTAACTCAGTAGCTCGGCAACGAAACCGGAAAATACCCGACCAAACATGTCGGAAATTCGCAGTCGTGTTCAGAATCAAACAGTTCTGACTCTGAATGGCCCTCCCGCATTCCGCCATTGCTGGTCAGGTTTTTTTTTCTCAAAAAGTTTACCCCAGAGATAACAAAGACGACGAAGGACACTATTCATGACACAATGACTCGTTCTAGAAATCTCTTGTTATCCTGAAGCTGTGAGTCAAACATGATTAAAGAAAAGAACAGTTATGTTCTACTAAAACATAAACTCAGATCTTGATTAGTTTTCTATGTGTTTCCAGAAGAATGTAAACCGGGATGGTTTGGTCAAAAATGTGAGTTTCTTTGTCACTGTAGTACAACTACATGTATGAAAAGTGGAGACTGTCCACAAAACGGAACATGTGAACTGGGCTACTTTGGCCCGGCTTGTCAATACGGTCAGTATTTGTGTTTTAATTATAGACATATTAAACTGTTATATTATTGATTAATATTTAACAAAAGTGACCACGTAGAAAATGTGAACAGTTTTGAATATCTTGGTTCACTACTAACAACAAATGAAATGTGAACAGTTTTGAATATCTTGGTTCACTACTAACAACAAATGGAAATGTGAACAGTTTTGAATATCTTGGTTCACTACTAACAACAGATGAAAATGTGAACAGTTTTGGAATATCTTGGTTCTACTAACAAAAATGAAATGTGAACAGTTTTGAATATCTTGGTTCACTACTAACAACAGATGGAAATGGGATGAAAGAAATTAAAAGAAGAACAAACATGGCTTTACAAAAATTAAACAACTCAAAACAGTATGGAACGGAACTGATAAGAAAACAAAGATCAGAATACTAAGAACATGCATATTCCCAGTGGCAACGTATGGGGTGAAGCATGGACATTTAATAAAGCAGTGGGAAAAATATATACGTGCTTTCGAATATAAGTGTTATAGAAAAGTCCTTCGTATATCTTGGACAGAGAAGAGAACAAATAGATCTATCCAGAAAGAACTCAAAATCAAAGAAAACTGGCTGATACTACAAATAAGAAAGAGAAAATTGAGATGTTTTGGACATATAAAAAGACATGAAGGGCTGGGGAAGACCATCATGGAAGGAGGTATACCGGCAAAGAGGAGGAAGACCACGGAGAAGATGGATTCAGGATGTAACTATTGGTTTGAACATGACAGCTGCAGAGGCAGGACATCTGGCCTATGAAAGAGAGAAATTCAGGAGGACTGTTGGGGTGGCAAAGTTCTGCTAAGGACAAGCTATTTGGTGATGATGATGACCACCGGAAAGAACCATTGGCAGTTCAAAATCGAGAAGAGCAATCCACAAAGCTGTTGCCCGGAAAAAAAATTAATGAGAAAAGTTTAAAAATAAAATTTCTAGAAAATAATTTTAATATCCTCTAAATTCCATCAGGGAACCTTGCTGGTGAACAAACAACTACACATGATACGATTGTCCCCATCCCCTCTGTATCCCTGTGGCACCGCTGATCAAACCCCAAAACATGTCCTGCTAGGCTGTTCCCTTGTATGTCCTCCCTAGAAAGAAATGATGGCCCTACAACACAAAACTACATGGCCCCAGAGATGAGCTCCGGACAACAGTCGACTTCATCATAAGACTACAAGCCTGTCCTCTCTAGAAAGGAATGCTGGCTTCACAACACACCACACAAAACTACATGGCCCCAGAGATGAGCTCCGGACAACAGTCGACTTCATCATAAGACTACAAGCCTGTCCTCTCTAGAAAGGAATACTGGCCTTACAACACACCACACAAAACTACATGGTCCCAGAGATGAGCTCCGGACAACAGTCGACTTCATCATAAGACTACAAGCCTGTCCTCCCAAAGAAAGGAATACTGGCTTTTACAACACACACACAAAACTACATGGCACCAGAGATGAGCTCACGGACAACAGTCGACTTCATCATAAGACACAAGCCTGCCCTCCAAGAAAGGAATACTGGCCTTACAACATCCACAAAAGCTACATGGCCCCAGAGATGAGCTCCGGAAACCATTGACTTCATCATAAGACTCACAAGCTGTTCCTCTAGAAAGGAATACTTTCGGCCTTACAACACACCCACAAAACTACAATGGTCCCAGAGATGAGCCCGGACAACAGTCGACTTCATCATAAGACTACAGCCTGTCCTCTAGAAAGGAATATGGCTTACAACACACACACTCAAAACTACATGGCACCAGAGATGAGCTCCAGACAACAGTCGACTTCATCATAAGACTACAAGCATGCCCTTTCCTAGAAAGGAATACTGGCCTTACAACACACCACACAAAACTACATGGCCCCAGAGATGAGCTCCAGACAACAGTCGACTTCATCATAAGACTACAAACCTGCCCTTTCCCTAGAAAGGAATACTGGCCTTACAACACACCACACAAAACTACATGGCCCCAGAGATGAGCTCCGGACAACAGTCGACTTCAGTATATCAACGCAATTTTAACGGTATAATCATCAACAAAGCGATAACAAAGATGAAGATATAATTGATTTGTTTACCAAAGTCCTATGTTTTCTTGCAGTGAACGTGGGTAACAATTCGGGTGCAGATACTAATCCAGGTTACTTGAGGGATAATTCACCTGACACATGCAGCACCCCGACACCACTCTTGTGACTTATGGCCTGTCGGATAGATTTCGATTCTCTTGGCTGCGGCTGCTTACTACTGTAGACGGTGGGTTCTTGTTATGTGTGCACCTACGACCAGTGCACTTCTCATTTACATATGCGCTTACACGTAAACTTTATTTACACATACACTAGCTGATGCATTAACTCTTTCAGTCCGTAATTTGTTTTATCATCGAGGACGAATTTCTTTACAATATCTCATGGTCTAGCCAGTATACTGGTTTTGCGTCACTTTATAAAATCAGTTATCAGTTATCAGAGGACTATCATCATAGCACTCTGAACATGTCCATAGGTGCTCCGATCTCCGCCTCAGCAAATCCAGCAGCGTCTATCGGCCCAACACACCAGTCCGATGTTGATTAATCAGTCTCTTTGCATATTTGGTATGCCGTTCTTTACAGGCTGCACCAATCTTGATACCCATCTCTCTCAATCTGGTCAGCGAGTGGGACTCGCAACCCTGAAACTCCTCTGTTAAAAAAAACTCTCACATTGCGTTAAGAACGTCATTTCGGTTCATTGCAGCCCCCTCGGATACTGTGGCCATACCAGCCAATCTGTCAGCTCGTTCATTACCTCTGACTCCTGCGTTTCCAGGGACAAAAATGAAGGTTGTTTCTTTGATCTCAGTCTGTACCTCCACCCAGTTTCGTCTCACCATTTCTGTTTCAACTTTACGAATCATACTCATGGAGTCACTGAGTATAAAAATACGCGCGAAGTCATGAGATACCAACCACGTCACCGCCTCTGTAACCGCCCGTACCTCCGTCGTTAAACTACTTGTGGTTGTCGCGTAGGCCCCACTGGCCTCTCCTACTATAAAATACTGTAAGCCAGTGTATCGACTTAGAAGTACGAAGGATTAACCCTTTAGCTGCTAAGGACGTATATATACGTTTTCTCCATTCACTTCTAAAGACGCATTAACACGTATGTTATTATTTCTCCTCTGTGGGCTAAAGACGTGTTAACACTGATACTGTCACTGCTATAGGCGTACATTCACGTTTGTGACCTAGAAACAAATAGTAGCTATTTTTAGTTCAGCCTTCAGAAAGTATATAGCAGCGAAAGGGTTAAAATATAAACTTTTTAGTGCGATGAAACAAAAGCCTTCTTTCCTGAGAGTCTTCTACAACAGAACATCGGGAAAGAAGGCAAGAGGAAGACCACGGAAAAGATGGTTAGATGGCGCAACAGAATCCTGTGAAAGAGCAAAGATAACAATCACACAAGCCACCAGAACAGCGCAAGACAAAAACAGAAAACCACGACACTGGGCAACAACCCGGTAGCAGTGTGACGTCAAAAGAAGAAGAAGAATCAAGAGCCACTTACAGGTACACTTAAATATACGCGTACAAATGCACATACACACTGATTTAGAGTTACACTTAAGCATACACTTACAGGTACACTTTTTGTTCCCCCGATCCAGAAGAACTTGAGCTTTCAGCTCAGGATAAGACAGGATAACAGACTGAACAAAGAGCTACATAGAGAGCTACTCTCTCTTGCGATCCCGACCTAGACTGATGAACCATGAATTTTACCGTGTTTTTAAGGGACTCCGTTCCTCCTTACACCTTCTCACGAAGCTCTGTGTTATGGGGGCCAGGTTTCTTTCCTTATACCTGCTATCAGTTGACAATCTTGCAGTATGTGCTCTGCCGTCATGTCCGCATTTTGCAGGGTACAGGCAGTGCGGTGTTCCTTCTGGATCGTGTTATCAACACTCTTTAGTGATCTTTTATGCTGTATATTTTGGCTTGGACCTTCACCAAAGAGCATTTACTACTTTGCAGATGACTGGATGAGATAGTTCCGGTATGGGGACATTTACAACCCTTCTAGGACTGGTTGTTGAAACGATCGCTGGCCAACTGCTTCGTGTATTCCTTACTCATTAACGATCATTTTTCGCCGTATAATTAGGCTTTATGGTCTACGTCTTGGAGTATGTCTACACTTTGCAAGGATTCTGACTATGTGAGGTTGTTCCGGATTAGGAACATATCAAAAATATTTGATGCTAATAATTTTTTTATCAACATGTCTATCCAGTGGCCAAATGCATTAGATTCGTTGCTGCTATGCTGGGGACCTATGTTCAATTCACGTGAAAGACAACAATTAAAAAATACATTTGATAAGTTTTTAATTTAAAAAAATTGATATTTCAACACGTCTGACAATGGCCGTCTGACAATGACCGTCTGAGAATGCCGTCTGACAATGGCGGTCTGAGAATGCCGTCTGACAATGGCTGTCTGACAATGGCCGTCTGAGAATGCCGTCTGACAATGGCTGTCTGACAATGGCTGTCTGACAATGGCTGTCTGACAATGGCCTAATGGATTAGATGGGGAACAGCGTTAAATTCACGGGAAGGTCAACAGGTTACACACCATGTGACACATGTGCACTAATGAACTAGCAGACGTACACACTATTCGCACACTAAGTTTGAGATACTTTCAATCAAATGTGAAGCCAGTGCTGTTCTATGGCTCGGAAACATGGACAACAACAAAGAAAACCACCAGAAAACTGCAGACCTTCGTAAATGGATGTTTACGTAGAATAGAAGGACTGAGATGGTATGATAAAATTACAAACGAGGAACTCAGATAAAGAACTAAGCAGATACCAGTAGAGAAAGAGCTAAGAAAGAGATGCTGACGATGGATAGGACATACATTGAGAAGACCGAACGGAAGCATTGAAAGAGAGGCACTGTTTTGCAACCCGCAGGAAAGAGGAGTAGGGGAAGGCTTAGACAGACCTAGAGAAGGAAGCTGGTGGCTGATAAAGGATAGGTAAAACATGGAAAGAATTGGAAGGAATGGCAGAAGCGAGAGGAAGAGCTGGAAGAAGTTTGTTTAGGACCTGTGCTCCGTTGGGAGTTGAAAGGTGAAGAAGAAGAAGCAGTTTGACCTGGAGTACTGCTGTGGGTTGTATTAGTATTTAATACATCTGATTATTATTCGATAATAGCAGAATACTGTCAAAGAGCAAAATAACAATCACCCAAGCCACCAGAACAGCGCAAGACAAAACAGAAAACCACGACACTGGGCAACAACCCGGTAGCAGTGTGACGACACTGGGCAACAACCCGGTAGCAGTGTGACGACACTGGACAACAACCCGGTAGCAGTGTGACGACACTGGGCAACAACCCGGTAGCAGTGTGACGACACTTGGCAACAACCCGGTAACAGTGTGACGACACTGGGCAACAACCCGGTAGCAGTGTCACGACACTGGGCAACAACCCGGTAGCAGTGTGACGACACTGGGCAACAACCCGGTAGCAGTGTGACGACACTAGGCAACAACCTGGTAGCAGTGTGACGACACTGGGCAACAACCCGGTAGCAGTGTGACGACACTGGGCAACAACCCGGTAGCAGTGTGACGACACTGGGCAACAACCCGGTAGCAGTGTGACGACACTGGGCAACAACCCGGTAGCAGTGTGACGACACTAGGCAACAACTCGGTAGCAGTGTGACGACACTGGGCAACAACCCGGTAGCAGTGTGACGACACAAGAAGAAGATGAAGAAAAAGAAAATATCATTATTATATTTATAATTAGTTCAATTATTGAATGTGCCAATTCTTAGTATTCCCATTTGACAATCTGTGTAACTTTAGTTTAGGCTATTCCAGTGGCGGTTCGTCATTAAGGGCCAGTTGGGCCGGGCCCCACCAAAATAATATGTAACGTGTATTTATTATTTTAATGCGATGTACGAAAATCAACAAATCTGAGGTGGTCAGACTGGATCAGATCAGATCTGGAGAAAATCGTTCGGGTGGCTGCGGTAATACTGAGCAAATAGGCGATAGAGCAAAGACAGGTATATACAGTATTACATAAGAAGGAAAAATTAATTATAAGATATGAAAAAAACAACACTCAACGTTTCGGTGCTTAGACCTTTATCAAGAACAAAAACTGACACAAAAACTAAATTAACTAAAACATGATACTAACAAATGATGTGGATCAAAAGATACTGGCATACGTACCTGCGTGGCTCTTGGTCAGCATCTCGTGAATGATAGAATGGACAGGAAATAGGAAGACTATTAGGTTACAGGTTGGCTGGTCAATCGGAAAGGGTCAGTGGCAGGTTACGTAAGATAGTGTTTGTTCAGGTGGAAACAAAGACCACACGTGGGAAGAGTAGGGAGGTAGGTGGAAGAAACGTGAGATAATGGCGTTAATTAACGACATAGCATACTGATGTGTAAACACATACACCCCCATACAACATGAGCCCTATTATGCTAATATGGATTGCATACACTCCGATAACAAAGGCGGGTATGTACTCCAGTCCGCAGTAGGCTTCGCACCTCTGGGGGACACGTGGGGACTGTCACGTACTCTAGGTCCCGTTGCTACACCTGTCCTTACGTCTTCCAGGCCACTACTATCTCCTTCCCTAACATTTCCTTTACTATCCGGCAAGGCTTCACTTGTGTCTCCGCAACCTTATTTATGCTATTCTCTGCAAGCGCTGTGGGATGGCATATATAGGTGAGACAGGCTTGCGCCTTTGTGACCGCTTCGCTCAGCACCTCCGGGATATCTCTAACAGTGCACCCACCCCGGTAGCTGTCCATTTCAATGGCCCCTGTCACCGCGGCAGGACAGATGTCTCTATCACCGGTCTTGTGTCGTGCTCCTCCGATGACCGCAGCAGGTTATCATTGGAATGTCGGTTGATTGACCGTTTGGGTGTAGTGTCACCCAAAGAGATCGATGTACGACTTCAGCACGCGTAGTGTCTATGCCCACTGGTCTTTCTTCTTCTTATTTCATTCTCTCTATTTCATCTTCAGAAAGCATGTAGCAGCGAAAGAGCTAGTAACAATTGTTATATAAAAGAGAAGATGGATAAATGGTATTTGATATTCTTTGATCATTTCTTCTCAAGGTATGTCCAACATGTCTCCATCTTCTCTCTCTTATAACAGTTTTTACTAGTGATTGACCAGTCATTTATCTGATTTTTATCCCTCCTTCTGAATTCGTTCCATTTTATGTTCATTATTTTTCGCAGACATCTATTTTCAAATGCATTTAACTTACTTTCTATATCTTTAGTAATTTTCCAACTCTCGCTGACATATGTTGGGATTGATACAACATTTGAATTGAAAAATAGCCATTCTGTATGTTGGACTCAATATTTTTGTTAATATGTCTTGCTAGGAAGGACAAAACCCTTCGAGCTAAAGCTGAACGGGGAGGATAATAGTTGCCCAAACAGGAAAACCTCTTATGTTGGTCAAAGATTTGTGGATGTAACTTGTGACACTCCCAACCTTGTCACGTTTGTTGTTATTGTAGGAGACATAGCAGCTCATATCTGCAGTATCTACATCAGCGGAGGTAATATAGGCGCACATTATACAAGGTGTTCAAGATAAAAGCGGCCCCATTGACAAATCGAAAGTTGCCAGTTACCTAATGCGTTGTGTGTATTTACTATTTAAACCGGTTCTGACTAGCTCGTTCTACGTCACATTTTTTCATCGCCCCTTCCCGCACTACAATTACACACTGTCACACAACCTTGACCTATACTACGTCATAACTGAACCTTCTCATTTTCACAAATATATGCCAGATTAGCTCCATTGATAGGCTACTTTTATCTTGAACATCCTGTACAACTTTATAACAGGGTTAGAATACAAAAGGCATTATCAGCCTTTGCCTTTCTGAAGAATATATGGAGTTCAGGAATGATCAGGAATAAAACTAAGATAATGATATTTAGGTCAAATGTCAAGGCTGTTTCCCTTTTATATGGAGAGAGACAAGGGAACAACTAAGGGGAAAATAAAAAAGTTGCAGACATTCATCAATAGATTCCTGTGCAGGATACTCCATCTGCGATGGTATGTCAGGACTACAAAAAGGGAACTCTGGGATAGAACAGGACAACGACAGGTGGAACAAGAGATAGGAGCAGAAGGGTGGGGATTGATAGGACACACACTGTGGTAACTCCCTAACAGCATCACGAGACAGGTTCTCCGATGGAACCCCAGGAAATAGAGGTAGGGAAGACACAGGAACACCTGGAGATGGGAGTTAGAGACGGAATGCAAGAAATGGGGAGAGAGTGGAGAGATCTGGAAAAGATTGCCTTGGATAGACCGGCTTGGAAGGCCTTGATTACGGACCTATGCTTCCATAGGGGCGGAGGGTGAAGGAGAATAACAGGCGACACAGCAAGATATGTCAGCCATCGCTCTAACTACAGGGTGTTTGTCAAGTCTCACAAAACTTCATATGTAGAACAAATATGAAAAATAGATACATGACGTCATCGAAAAATGTGTTCCATAGTCAGTTGTGATGCAATATGCAGTGAATGTCTGTTGTCTGCTGGGGTAATTCTTTTCACTTAAACCATAATGGTGTTTTCAACTGAAGAAAGAATATTTGACAATGGGAAGAAACGTGTACAGATATATCTTGAAACCCGTTGTGGATGTTTCCAATTCTGCTATAATGAATATTTCATTTGTTCTTTCGAGTTTACCAAGAACAACAGTAGACCATAGCAGTAACTATTGTGACTAATTTCACTACTTTGTTTTAGCACATTTTTGATGACGTCATGAATTTAATTTTGCATGCTGACCTACATATGAAGTGTTGTGAGACTTTACAAACACCCTGTACAACTTTACAACAGGCAACACAGCAAGACGACATTACAGCCATCGCTCTAACTACTTGACTAATTTATCCCTCTACTTTATCTCTCTGACGCGGCGAAAGATGCAAACACTCACTTGTGCATGCGTGCTCAGCGACTCAATGAGCATGATCATTCATCATTAATCCTCTCCGCTCCTCGTGGAGCATAGGGCCTCAACAGTTGTTCGCCACTCTTCTCGGTCTCTGGCTGTTCTTTTTATGTTCTCCCAGGTCAATTGAGCACTCTTCAGCTCCTCAGTAAGACCTCGTCTCCAAGTCTGCTTAGGGCGTCCTCTTTTCGTTTTCCCTGCGGGTTCCACTCGAGCACCTGTCTAGTGACACTCGACTGTGTCTTCCGCAAGGTATGGCCTATCCATCGCCATCTTCTCCTCTTGACCTGTGTCATCATAGGTTCCTGCCCTGTTCTTATCCACAGATCCGTGTTTGTAACTCTATCATACCATCTCAATCTGAGAATCCGCCGCAAACATCCGTTGACAAAGGTCTGGATCTTATTAATGAGCATGATACAGAAGATCAAAACCTGGTATGTACGAAGGCAGTCGATGCAGTTGCTACAAAATGCGACAGTCCAGACGCTTACCTTCATCTTTGTCCCCAAGTCATTTTTGGCGAAAGGCAATGAGAGAGCGGCTGCACTGGGAGCTATGCTACGATCGAGAGTGGGTCTTCTATGGACAAAAGCGACAGCGTCAATTCTCTAAGAGAAATCATACACTCTGAAGGTTTCAACCAAAGGTATTCTCTATCTCAGTTGCGCAAGCTATGCATACCGATAAGTGCGGCAAGACGGGACAACCATGAGAGAAACCCCAGTAGATACATTAACCAACACAGAACGGGAGTTGTTAGCCTAAACACACAGAGATACATGCTTGGGAGGAGATTTAAGCAATTATGGACATGTCCGATGTGCGATGAAGATTATCCTCAAATAAACAATCTTGATTAATCCTTCTATCTTCTTGACTAATTTTCCTATCTACTTGACTAATCCTTCTCTCTACTTGACTAATCCTTCTCTCTACATGACTAATCCTTCTCTCTACTTGACTAATCCTTCTCTCTACTTGACTAATTTTCCTATCTACTTGACTAATCCTTCTCTCTACTTGACTAATCCTTCTCTCTACTTGACTAATTTTCCTATCTACTTGACTAATCCTTCTCTCTTTGACTAATCCTTCTCTCTACTTGATTAATTTTCCTATCTACTTGACTAATCCTTCTCTCTACATGACTAATCCTTCTCTCTACTTGACTAATCCTTCTCTCTACTTGATTAATCCTGATCTACTTTACTAAGCCTTCTCTCTACTTGACTAATCCTGCTATCTACTTGACTAATCCTTCTTTCTACTTGACTAATCCTGATCTACTTTACTAATCCTTCTCTCTACATGACTAATCCTTCTCTCTACTTGACTAATCCTGCTATTTACTTGACTAATCCTGCTATCTACTTGACTAATCCTTCTCTCTACTTGACTAATCCTTCTCTCTACTTGACTAATCCTGCTATCTACTTGACTAATCCATCTCTCTACTTGACTAACCCTTCATCTATTTCGCTAATCCATATCTATACTTGACTAATCCTTCTCTCTACATGACTAATCCTTCTATTTACTTGACTAATCCTGCTATTTACTTGACTAATCCTGCTATCTACTTGATTAATCCTTCTCTCTACTTGAGAAAATCCTTCTCTCTACATGACTAATCCTTCTCTCTACATGACTAATCCTTCTCTCTACTTGACTAATCCTTCTCTCTACTTGACTAATCCTGCTATCTACTTGACTAATCCTCCTATCTACTTGCCTAATCAACATCTCTAACTGCTTGCCAAACCAATCTTCGACTGCTACATCTTTAACACGGTGTTGTGGTAACTGATTATAACACTCAATGTTCTTTCTATTTCCCGGTTGGTTTGTTCTCAGGCCGCAATGTAGCGCTTAAACAGCGAACATCACAGACGTCAACTTTCTCAGTTGACCCGACGAAAAGTCAGTCATTCCATGCCGTTGACGGCAACACGCACAATGATCATTTCACATCAGAATCATGCTCAAACACGAATCGAGATCAGAACGGAGCTACTTGGACGCTTAACTTCAACAGAGAGCAAAGATTGTTCCGATTCAAAATATACAACAGAATTAGTAAGAGAATTTCATTCATCATCATTATCAACAACATCGCACCTTTCTCTTCTTCTTGTTCAACCGCTGTGAATTCAGGCGCAGTCAGGGCAACTAGTACACAGCTTCTGACTGATTTTTGCGTGAAGGCTTGCTTTCTTTGTCAGTGTCCCTCGCTATTCAGCCGATCCTTCTCCGACTTCAGGGGTCAATAACAACATCGAACTTGAAAATGAAGATCACTGGGGCCTCTAAGGCCCCGTAGTCGAGGGCTGATCAACATCCACCCATGTGGTTATCATGTCCGACTCCATGATGAAAAAAAAAAAAAATCCTTTCATACCTCGTGGTATATAGGTCAATACAGTGTTAAGCCTGTATTTTTCATTGACCGTCGGCACACGATGGGTGATGTGGTCAGCATCACGCCGGCCGCCTTTACTTTCCCAGATCATGTCTGGTACCCAGTTGAGGCTGGGTCGACTTGAGAAACCGTCGCGGTCAGGGAAAAATTCCACGCGTACTGCGGGAGTTGAACACAGACCACCACCCTTGTGGTTATCATGTCAAACTCCATGATGAATATGTTTTAAAAGGATTGGTTATAGAAGTCTGCGCCTGAAATAGGTAAACAACATTCGGTGGTCACATCTCAAGACCCTAACTTGGCTGTACACACCTGGACATGCTGGAGTGCAGGGTAACGAGCGTGCTGAATTTCTTGCAAACAATGCCTCGACTCAAGCTGGCAGAAGCAGGGACAGAACCAATGTCATTAATGCGGTACGCTCTCATTTATCTGATATGGGCGAGTCTCAGACACTGGAACGAGTGCGAGAATTAGGAGTTAAGTTTGGACATGACAGACAGTGTGGTCTTGGTGGTAGAGAGAGAAGGTATACTAATCAACTTCTCATGGGTACGGTAAGCAGGTGGACTTTAGGATGGCTGCTGCAGCGGAGGATGGAGCAAGCATGGGAATAGTCAATGTGCCATGACATTGATCGCATAACATAACATAACATCACATCTCCAGCCTCGTTATCATTATCATCATCATCATTAGTAACATCAACACCATCGTCATCTTCTAGATCATAGATTGCCAAATTTTTCGGCCCACCGCCCACTTTGCACAACATAAACTTTGTAACGCCCCCCCCTCCACATTATAACAGTTTTCCAACGCCCCCCTCCCACATATACACATGCTCTATTTTCTCTTTGACATAGAAAATTAATAAATATTTCTGTCATACATGGTCAATTTTCAAATGATTATATACATGAAATAGAAAATTGTTGAAAAATGGATCGTGTAAGACGGGCATAAGATGAATTAAAATGCAGAATTCAAATTTTAAATGATTATTCAATCGCAAAATCACGAAAATAATTTATTTAAAATATTTCTTATTAATTTCTTCTTTAAGGAGCCACCGACCCTATTCGCCTGAACACCACCCAAATTATTCTGTAAAACAAACCCCCAGAACGCTTCAGCACCCACTGGCGGGCGGTACCGCCCACTTTGGGGAACGCTGTTCTGCAATATAGTCGTCATCCTCATCCTCTCTAGCATCTTCATCATCATCATCGTCGACATCGTCTTTATCATCTTCGCCCTCATCATCATCCTGGAAGAGCAAGAGGAAGACCGAGAGATAAGTGGAAGGAAACTTTAAGAAATGGACAGGTTACAGTCTGGCAGTGTGCAACACCAAGGCGAAAGACAGAGGATGCTGGAGATTCATTGTAGCCAACCTTCGATGTGGAGACGGCACCTGATGATGACGACACAGAATGCAGGGTGTAACAAGAAGAGTCCGTTTGAGAAATGAAGACATCAGGAAAAAGTGGGTACAACATCAGTACTAGACTTCATCAAGAAACTACAAATTACATGGTTCGACCACAGAAGCAGATTACCAACAGACAGTGCACCTCAAAGAGCAATGTTGCTCCGATACAATGGATACAAAGCAAAATGTCGACCACTCAAAAGGTGGAACTCAGAGATAACAGAGACGGCGAAAGACACTATTTATAAAGCGCACACTAGGGAGCATTCTGTAAATCTCATTTAACCTGACGATGTGAGGCAAACCAGAATTGGAGAAAAAAGAGCCCCAACCATCAACCCCTCACACTCCCCTTTAACGATATTCTATAGGACAAAGTGTCTATTATTAGCTGACCCAGAAGCCACACGGGGAGGGGCGTTCTACCATTTTTCTATAATTTATAATTGGATTGTAATCCGACCTCGTCGCTCGGTTCTCGATTGTAATTTGTTTCTGAAATCCCTTAGGATTGTTGCTGGAGCTACGGAGACGGTGATGTGTGCAATATTCTCGACAGGTGTCGTGTCAGTTCTGCTGAAAGTAATTGAGAAATATGGGGGAACCCAGTGTGTCATGAGGTCAATCCATTGCTTCTAGAGTAGTGGTTCTCAACCTTCCTAATATCGAGACCTATAATGGTGGCCCCCAACCATAACATTATTTTCATTGCTACTTAATAACTGTAATTGTTCATAGTTCATAAGAACGGTTCTAACTTCACTGCAACGGGTCACCCCATAATTGCTCCGTTCCTGTGCCAATGAAAATCACACGAAATGCTAACAACTGTGAAACATTTCCTGTGTGGACTAATTCCAGAATGAAACAGCCGCGTACCGCCACAAAAAAACAACATGCACCGCATAAAATGCATATGGCCGTCGCTAATGTAGCAACACAAAACTGTTCATCACTTGAATTGCAAATTCTTGTCGAAGGGAACATTAATCATGACAAAATCCAGCTTTCTGCACTCGCAATATAACTGCATACGGCAGATTGAGCTTGTTCGTCATAACCGCTGTCCGCCATTTTCTGAATACACACAACAAACGCACGGTTGACACAGCAAAAAGGATTCCATGTAACAGTCATAGCTCACAGCGTTGCTCAATCACTAACTCAGTAGCTCGGCAAACGAAACCGGAAAATACCTGACCAAACATGGCGGAAATGCGCTAGCAAAGTCTTGTTCAGAATTAAACAGATCTGACTCTGAATGGCCCTCCCGCATTCCGCCATTCCTGGCCAGATACTGTTATAAATCGTAATGTAAATATCTGATATGCAGGATGTATTTTCATTGTTACAAATTGAACATAATTAAAGCATAGTGATTAGTCACAAACGAGGGTACTCGTATGTGGGTGTATCTGCATGTGGGCGGACCCGCCTGGAGACGGATAGAGGAGCGGTGTCTCGGTTCCCAAGACCATCGGAAATATGTGTTTTTCGATGGTCTTAGCGACCCTGTGAAAGGCGTTCGATCCCCAAACAGTGGTCACTGACCAGACCTCATGATGATGACAAGTAAGGGAGACTGATGTCAAGTAGGTTCTGGATGAAGTGGGCCTCTCATGAAGTTGTCCCTCAATGAAGTGGGCCCTGATGAAGTGGACTCCTGATTTAGTGGCCTCCTGATGAAGTGGTCCCGTGTCGAAGTTGTCACTTAATGAAGTGGTCCCCTGATGAAGTGGGCGTCTCATGAAATTGTCCCTTGTTCACGTGGGCCCTGATTAAGTGGGACCCAACTGAGTGGTCCCCTGATGAAGTGGGCTCCTAATGAAGTGGGCCTCTCATGAAGTGGTTACCTGATGATAGTTGGCCCCTGCTAAAGTGCTTCACTGATAAAGTTAACCCCGATGAAGTGCTTCCCTGATAAAGTGGACCCTGAGGAAGTGCTTCCATGATAAAGTGGACCCTGATGAAGTGAATTCCTGATGAAGTTCGCTACTGATTAAGTTGGCCACTAATGAAGTGATCCCTTAATGAAGTGGACCCTGATGAAGTGGACCCTGATGAAGTGGACCCTAATGAAGTGGACTCTGATGAAGTGGACCCTGATGAAGTGGACCCTGATGAAGTGGACCCAGATGAAGTGGACCCTGATGAAGTGGAAACTGATGAAGTGGACCCTGATGAAGTGGACCCAGATGAAGTGGACCCAGATGAAGTGGACCCTGATGAAGTGGACCCTAATGAAGTGGACCCTGATGAAGTGGACCCAGATGAAGTGGACCCTAATGAAGTGGGCTCTAGAAGAAGCTAGGCCCTTTTCCCTGTAAGGACGACACGAAACTGCATAATAATTATATTAACAATAAACTGACGTCACTATATGTTTCATTTTAGCGTTTGTGTGTTTGTCTTTGTTTCAGACTATGAAGCCAGGCTGGCTGGCTTTACTCTGAAGTCCTACAGTAAAACTGGGGAGATCTTGGATACTTACACTGAAGGTGTAACTGTCACGTGGCTAATTCTGGAAAAGATAATGCTCTCTCAAGGCCTGGCAAACCGTTTGACGATAAAAGGTGGAACGATTGCAGAGTTTGTGCATCGTGTGTTGACATTATGCGAAGTGAAATATATGGTGGTTCGTTTCTTACTTACTACATTCATTTGTTTAATAGTTAATTTCCTTCTTACAACATTCATTTATTTAATAGTTAATTTCCTTCTTGCTACATTCATTTATTTAATAGTTAATTTCCTTCTTACTACATTAAGACGCTCGTGTGTTGCCGCAGCTTGCAAGGAGTAAAGAATAGTAACACTGCGACCTACAAGGCATGTCGTAGAGGCGACTGAGATAGGAGCCTGGAAGCTACCTAGTAAATAAATATCGTCGCATAATTTGGATGTGATGTCCTAATTGTAGGCGCATAACTGGCACAACGTATAATCGCTCTCAGGCTCAGATCACATACAAATCAAACAGATTGATTGACAAGTGGTCGATATGGAGCGTTCACAGAAGGCGTATATCTTCATAGTATGTCTTGTGTTTGTTATTTCGTGAATAGTTCTTCCTTTTATGTTTCTGGCAAACTACTGAACGTATAAATGGTGTCTAGAAAATCAACCACTCGTTTACTGTGGTTCATGGCTACGTCCTGTAAAGGATATGCCACGATTTTCATTTCATTATGTCTCGTAAATCTCATCTGGATTTTCTTGATATTTCAGAGTCGCTATGCCCAGACGGAACATACGGACTGAACTGTGAGATATTATGCCCGTGTCCAGATCTGGCCTACTGTGACACAAACACGGGTGGATGCGATGTTGGATGCCCATTAGGAATGTTTGGTTTCCAGTGTAATTCAACGTGTCCGCTGGGATGCCTAAATTATGCATGTCACCCGAGGTTTGGGTCATGTTATAAGTGTAGTCCAGGCTATGTAGGAGAAAACTGTACTATGGGTGAGACATATATGTCATGTAACCTCATTACGGTGGCGTCTGTGGTTTAAGGGATAATGACTCGGTATATTAACCCCGACCAGTGGCGGCTCTTCATTAAGGGCTAGAGGGCCGGGCCCCACCAAAAATAATGTGTAACGTGCATTTATTATTTAATAAATTAAAATATAATTTAAAAATATTGCACAGGGTGTTTCAAGATAAAAGTAACCTCTGATTGGCACGTTTTCATATGTCAATGGGGCTCAGCTTTTATCTTGAACACCTCTCATAAAGTTTATAACCTAACACCAAAGCCATGAATTTTCCCGAAATTTGTGTCTGCCCCACCAACAAAAACGATCACGAGCCACCACTGACCCCGACATTCTGAGTTCGAATCACGCTGCAGACAGTTCGATTGCAAATTGTTTTGCGTGGAATTTTACAAAAGAACGATGGCACCACCCGTTCAAAAAGTAATTGCAAACTACTGAACGTAATAATGCCTAGAAAAATCACAAACAGCGTTATTTTTTTATTTAAAAAATTTTTTTTTTCCCGATCCAGAAGCACTTGAGCTTTTCAATCTTCGGCTCGGTGCCATGGACATCGTAACCCTTCGGTTCGGTGCCACGAACACCGTAACTCTGGGGAATCTGTGGCTTTTTCTGTCATCCCGTGGAATTGAACCCGCACACACAGAGGGATAGTCACCGATAGTCCAACGCGCTACGAACATGCTGGGCAAACAGCGTTAGTAAAATTTGGGATTGATTCTCAAAGTCCTGTAAAGGACATTTGCAATTAACTTTATTTTATAACCTCATTACATGGGGAACGTCTGGCCGAGCGTATTAGAGCGCGGATCCCAATGCGGGAGACCCAGGTTCCACGTAAGAGTAAGTAATTATTTCTTCTGTCGGCAGCATAAAAAAAACATCCTAACCTGAACAGCTTCGCGCCAACTGCACTAGCCATAATAATAATAATAATAATTGCTCTCGTACCGTTATACGTTATATAGGTCTGCAAGTAATTTCCGCACTCAGGCTCCTGCCTCCCCAGTTCACGTCCGTCCTGTCCTACCCGCCCAAAAGTGGTATTACAGGGAGTAAGGACAGTCTTAACCTCATACTGGGGGAGGGTGGTGAAGGGTCTATGTGGCGATGAGGTTAGGTGCCCACTTTTCGTTTTCAAATGTACCCCGTTTCTTCCTCTCTTGGAGTCATCGAGATACCTTTCCAGAGATTCCGGATCACAGATTAAGTGAGATCGAGTTCCTAGTCCTATCGGTGACGTATGATATAATATATGTCCCGTGTTCACTTTGAGCAGTTAAAGAAACCTTGGCAGTGTCAAAATCGATAGAGCAGGCAGTGTCAAAATTCATTAGAGCAGGCAGTGTCAAAATTCATTAGAGCAGGCAGTGTCAAAATTCATTAGAGCAGGCAGTGTCAAAATTCATTAGAGCAGGCAGTGTCAAAATTCATTAGAGCAGGTAGTGTCAAAATTCATTAGAGCAGGCAGTGTCAAAATTCATTAGAGCAGGCAGTGTCAAAATTCATTAGAGCAGGCAGTGTCAAAATTCATTAGAGCAGGCAGTGTCAAAATTCATTAGAGCAGGCAGTGTCAAAATTCATTAGAAAGCAGTGTCAAAATTCAAAATTAGTACAAATATTTCACCTGTTCAAATTCATCAGGGACTCGCCTGGCTAGGAGTTAGTGTAAATATCACTGAGATCTTCAGTGTAAGAATTCATATTGGAGCACATATGGTAACTCATTAAAGTGCTATGACGATGGTTCTATCAATCAATCAATCAATCAATAAATAAATCATCTTATTGATCACTTCATTCGAATATTTTTACATTGGCGTATTTCGCCAATTACGATTTACCTTTAATATAATTTATCTTTGCAGTTAGACTGATTGATATCGCCTTCCCTACCAATTATCTTTGCAGTTAGACTGATTGATATCGCCTTCCCTACCAATTATCTTTGCAGTTAGATTGATTGATATCGCCTTCCCTACCAATTATCTTTGCAGTTAGATTGATTGATATCGCCTTCCCTACCAATTATCTTTGCAGTTAGACTGATTGATATCGCCTTCCCTACCAATTATCTTTGCAGTTAGATTGATTGATATCGCCTTCCCTACCAATTATCTTTGCAGTTAGATTGATTGATATCGCCTTCCCTACCAATTATCTTTGCAGTTAGACTGATTGATATCGCCTTCCCTACCAATTATCTTTGCAGTTAGATTGATTGATATCGCCTTCCTACCAATTATTGGGCAATTAGGAACTCATTAAAGTGCTATGCACGATTTCCTACAATCAATTAATCAATTCAATTAATCATTGATTGATCCTTCCCTCCAATATCTTTACATTAGACTGATTGATATCCCTTAATACCAATTTATCTTTGCAGTTAGACTGATTGATATCGCCTTCCCTACCAATTATCTTTGCAGTTAGATTGATTGATATCGCCTTCCCTACCAATTATCTTTGCAGTTAGATTGATTGATATCGCCTTCCCTACCAATTATCTTTGCAGTTAGACTGATTGATATCGCCTTCCCTATCAATTATCTTTGCAGTTAGATTGATTGATATCGCCTTCCCTACCAATTATCTTTGCAGTTAGATTGATTGATATCGCCTTCCCTACCAATTAGACTACTAAAAGCATGCACATTCCTAGTGGCAACGTATTGGAACATCAGGAAAGATGACGAGAGGAAGACCACGAAAAAGATGGTTAGATGCAAAAACCCTATGTGCGATATAATGCACGGACTAGAAGGGCAGGATAAAGAGAACATGCTTCGCAAATAGTGCCAAACGCTGATCCAAGACCACCCGATTTTAGCAAACCGCAAACCCAAACTTATACCGGCAATCAATACGAGCCCGCCGTGGGAGACCGCAATTCCAAAATTTAGAGAATCAATCACAGGCATACAAAAAAGGGCCAGCAAGCGAACTGCGAAAGAAGAGAGGTTACAGAAAAATTCATAGAGACAGAGTACTCTGAGAGTGCGTGGTCAAAGTGTACACCGATGGATCGGCAAAGAACGCAACTAGCGGTAGTGGAGGAGGAATAGTGCTTAAACTTTCACAGAAAGTGAAGATCACGAAGGCGATTGCCACAGGCAAAGTATTCAAACAACTACTGGGCAGAGGCACTAAAAACAGCCGCCGAAATGATTCTAGAGAGAAGAAGCGCCTCGCGCAACAAAGTTGTGATATTCACCGATGCGCTGTCGGCTATCACGGCACTAAAAAACTCAGCCGGAACAGAGCTCAACGTGCTAAAAACGATCCTCGGAGTACTAGCACACGCACCTAAGTGATACAGTGGATCCCATCATACTGCAATAGAAGCGGAAATGAAGAGGCAGACATGCTAGCAAAGGCAGGTAGGCTACTGCCGCAGACCGATCACGAGATCAGCTAAGAGCAGGCCAAAACAACCATCGGGGATATAGAGAAAAGTGGTCGACATACCACCTCAGCACAGCGTCAGAGATGGGTACTATGGTCTGTCCTGTAGCGAACAAGTTGTTATATTCCGCCTCCGTACCGGCCATAACAGACTTCGGGCCCACATGTTCAACAACTTTTAAATTGGCACAACTAGCCTGTGCCACTGTGAAAAGGCAGACATGACGGCAGAGCACATATTGCAAGACTGCCAATTGCTAGCAGGCTTGAGAAACGAAATATGGCCAGACAACACAACCTTTAACGAGAAACTGTACGGAGTCCCTACAAACAACAATATAATTCATTGAGCTGTCACTATTCAAGACCCTACCCACCTCTACGTGGTGACTCTGAAACAGACATAGATTCCTGTCTGACTAAGCGGGTAAGGATCGATGAGAGTTACAGATAAAGGAGAAACGTAATACATGTCTAAAATCCTGAATAAATGTCCGTCTTCTGGCCGATGTCCTATGAAAAGTTGCTCTAATAGTTGCTGAAACGTAAGAGATAGTAAGAGTACGAGTCGTTGTAAACAAATACTAACTCCTGGAGTAAATGACCACTGAAATTGCATCTGTGCAAGAATTCATAAGAACGATGTTTAACGAGTCAAACCATCCACCACAATTGTCAGCTCGGCAATCGTCGCAGAAAACACTGTAACGTATCGTGGCGACACATGGGAAGATTGCAATAAACTCGTATCGGAGGCCAAACGTGGTACATCTATTAGGTGAGGCTTTCGATCGCAAACCTAAGGTCCTCCGTGTCTAACGAAGCTGACCCTTGGACAACCGGGCAAGGTACTGTTGCAGAGTGCAAATATAAAGCTGTATTTAGTGCCGGGTTAAAACTAATTTCTTCGGAAGAACTGGATCGCGATACTGGTGCGCGACCATCCTCCAAAAGCTTCGTTAATAGCCGAATGAAACGACCTTCTGGATTATCTGTGTGAAACCTCAGTCCCAGTGTTTCCATGGGACGGAAAATGCAAAGTAAAATTGCAAAGCCAGTACCGACATGTCATCTCGAAACGTTTGAGAATATTCCTATTCCGAAACTCACGTGGCTAAAAATAGAACGATAATGTAAAGGTTTTGTCTGGTCGACAAACCTACACAATGGCGAAGGTCAACGCTTTTGAACTCGATCGTCCTTGACAAGCAGGAGACGTTCGAATTGCAGGAGCCTTGGCCAGATCTAAATGGCCAAAATCTTTCTTTCTCGAATCCTGTATGCCTCACAGCGTCAGGTCAGGAAGAGATTTCTAAAACGGGCCCTAGTATGCGCTTCGTAGAAAGTCTCTTTCGTCGCCTCTGTTATCTCTGAGGTCCATCTTTTGCGTGGTCGGCCTTTTGCTTTGTACCCATTGTATCGGAGCAGCATTGCTCTTTGGGTTACATTGTCTGATGGTAATCTGCTTACGTGGCCGAACCATTTAATTTGTTGTTTCTTGATGAAGTCTAGTACTGATGTTGTACCCACTTTTTCCTGATGTCTTCATTTCTCATCCGGTCTCTTCTTGTTACACCCAGCATTCTGCGTAGACACTTCATCTCTGTTGTGACTAGTTTTCTTCTATCGTTTGTTGTCAGCGTCCAGGTTTGGCACTGGTAACATAATGTGGGGAGAAAGATTGTGTTGAAGACTGCTCTTTTTGTGTTCATGGTGACGTGTTTGCATCTTAAAATTGGCGCCATTTGTCCTATCATTTGATTTGCTTTGTTGCATCTGTGTTGAATTTCATTAGTTATTCTTCCGTTTGCTGAAATGAATGGCCAAAATAAACAGCCAAAATTGATCATTTTTGGTCAAACGCAATTCGTCTGTCCGTAAAGGTGATCGCTCAGCATTCTCCCTGGCGAAAATCACAAATAGCTGACAACGAGTGGTCAACGATTGGCTGTTCTAGAGCACATGCGGAACAGGCTCTCTGGAATATAATCACATGCCCGCCGATACCAACAAGTGATGTTTTTTAGAGCTCCAACCGCACTAGAAGTATTCAAGAAATCTTAGGTATCACGCCCCTCCTCTCCACGCAAAAAAATGAAAAAGGCGAAATAATCTCATACTTCCTGGTGGGTTAGAAAACAGAAAACAAACAACAACAAACAGATCATGGACAGAGAAGAGAACAAATAAATTTATCCAGAAAGAACTCAGAATCAAAGAGTACTGACAAATTCTACAAATATAAAATGACACGAAGGGTTGGAGAAGACCATCATGAAAGAAGACGTCCTTGCAATAAGGAGAAGAGGACCGCCACGGAGAAGATGGAGTCAGGATGATTTGAGTATGACGGCTGCAGATATGGAAAATCTGGCCTACTATTAGAGTGGCGAGCTTCTGCACAGGACAAGGTATTTGATGATGATGATAAATCCTGCGTACCAATATGTTTATTGTTTTCATTGATTGATATGAGCATTATCATTGCACTTCGGTGAGTAACCATGTGTGCTCCAATCTCGTTCTTACACAGGACAATTTCACCTGCAGCGTATAAACTTCTAGATAACTCGATGTATTCTTGAAGATACGCATGTCGTAAGAGGTGACTAGGAGGTTGGGTTTGGGGCTAGCTACCCCACCCCGTGAAAAACACTAGATAGCTACAGAAACCACACTCAGGAAAATTCATAACTTGCCACCCAAGGAAGAAGGACACCGCAAGGACGGACTCATGGCAAGAAATTGGGGAAATAGTGGAGAGATCTGGAAAAGATCCTGGATAGGCGGGCTTGGATGGCCTTGGCGGACTTATGCCTCCTAGGAGAAGCGTTGGATGAATGAGAAGAAGAATGTTGAAGATTTTTTGTTCGAACTTTATTTTTAATGTTATTTTCTATTGAATGTTGACCGGACACCGTGTGTTCAGGTGTCATGGGGGTGTTGTATCTGAATCTCAGTCGATGCTTCACAAGATCCAAAATGGCAGGTTACTGTATAAGTGGGTATCATCATTACAAGTTTCTAACCTCCAGAGTCCTACGTGAATCGACTGTCCTGGGGATGCGACGTGAATCTACTGTCCTGGGGATGCGACGTGAATCTACTGTCCTGGGGATGCGACGTGAATCTACTGTCCTGGGGATGCGACGTGAATCTACTGTCCTGGGGATGCGACGTGAATCTACTGTCCTGGGGATGCGAGTGTTTGGTCTATCACTTGAACTTTATTTTTAATGTTATTTTCTAATGAATGTTGACCGGATACCATGTTCTTTTCTAGCATGTTCTTTTACCAGACATGTTATTTTCTATCATGTTCTTTTACCAGACATGTTCTTTTCTAGCATGTTCTTTTACCAGACATGTTCTTTTCTAGCATGTTCTTTTACCAGACATGTTCTTTTCTAGCATGTTCTTTTACCAGACATGTTCTTTCTAGCATGTTCTTTTACCAGACATGTTCTTTTCTAGCATGTTCTTTTACCAGACATGTTCTTTTCTAGCATGTTCTTTTACCAGACATGTTCTTTTCTAGCATGTTCTTTTACCAGACATGTTCTTTCTAGCATGTTCTTTTACCAGACATGTTCTTTTCTAGCATGTTCTTTTACCAGACATGTTCTTTTCTAGCATGTTCTTTTACCAGACATGTTCTTTTCTGGCATGTTCTTTTAGATTTTGAGCTGCCAGTTGTTCTTTTCTGTGCTCAACTACAACACGGGACCTACGTTTTATCGTTCGTCTCCGATAGGACTAGAAACTCAATCTCAACTACACTGAGATCAGAGATCTCTGGAAAAATAACCCGATGGCTCACGTGATAGCCTATCTTGTACCTTTGTAACGAGAGACGATCGTGTTGCTTCTGTACAACTTGTACGTACAATAAATTTGTTATCCTTCTTCTTTCTTCTTTTGTCGTCATACTGCTACCGGGTTGTTGCCCGGTGTCGTGATTTTCTGTTTTTTTGCTCTTCTAGGATTCTGCTATGCCATTTAACCATCTTTTCGTGGTCTTTATCTCGCCTTCATTCCTGATGTTCTGTTGTAGAGACTTTGTGTACAATGAACTTTTGTTGTATTCTTATTACCAATATAGATCATAGGTTCTCAACCTTTTTTAAATGAGCGCCCCCTTCCAATTTCTCATCGCCCCCTGGTGTGTGGTACCGCCCCCGTTGGGAACCTATGATATATATGGAGACTGCAGTAAAACTATATTGTTGTGCATTGTCATTCTCTTTGTATTCTGTAAAACTGCAGTACTTTGTTATTATGTATTCTTATTAAGTGGCCACACCACTTCATCCTTTGTTTCTGAATGTATTAGTTGTTGTATAATTGATATGTATTAATTACAGATTGTCCATTTGATACGTATGGATATGATTGTTTAAAGGATTGTTCAACCAAGTGTATTGGAATGCGCTGTAACCACATCACTGGAAGTTGCACGCAATGTGCTGATGCCAAAACTGGTCCAGAGTGTGAAGGTCGGTAATCAGAAACCGCACTATGATTGTTCATTGTTTCATTGTTCATTGTTCATTGTTCATTGTTTCATTGTTCATTGTTTCATTGTTCATTGTTTCATTGTTTCATTGTTTCATTGTTTCATTGTTCATTGTTCATTGTTTCATTGTTCATTGTTCATTGTTTCATTGTTCATTGTTCATTGTTTCATTGTTCATTGTTCATTGTTCATTGTTCATTGTTCATTGTTCATTGTTTCATTGCTCATTGTTCATTGTTCATTGTTTCATTGTTTCATTGTTCATTGTTTCATTGTTTCATTGTTCATTGTTCATTGTTTCATTGTTTCATTGTTCATTGTTTCATTGTTTCATTGTTCATTGTTTCATTGTTCATTGTTCATTGTTCATTGTTTCATTGTTTCATTGTTCATTGTTTCATTGTTCATTGTTCATTGTTCATTGTTCATTGTTCATTGTTCATTGTTCATTGTTTCATTGTTCATTGTTCATTGTTCATTGTTTCATTGTTCATTGTTCATTGTTCATTGTTCATTGTTCATTGTTTCATTGTTCATTGTTTCATTGTTCATTGTTTCATTGTTCATTGTTCATTGTTCATTGTTCATTGTTCATTGTTCATTGTTTCATTGTTCATTGTTCAATGTTCATTGTTTCATTGTTTCATTGTTTCATTGTTTCATTGTTCATTGTTTCATTGTTCATTGTTTCATTGTTTCATTGTTCATTGTTCATTGTTTCATTGTTCATTGTTCATTGTTTATTGTTCATTGTTTCATTGTTCATTGTTCATTGTTCATTGTTTTATTGTTCATTGTTCATTGTTCATTGTTTCATTGTTTCATTGTTCATTGTTCATTGTTCATTGTTCATTGTTTCATTGTTCATTGTTCATTGTTCATTGTTCATTGTTCATTGTTTCATTGTTCATTGTTCATTGTTCATTGTTTCATTGTTCATTGTTCATTGTTCATTGTTCATTGTTTCATTGTTCATTGTTCATTGTTCATTGTTCATTGTTCATTGTTTCATTGTTCATTGTTCATTGTTCATTGTTCATTGTTTCATTGTTTCATTGTTCATTGTTCATTGTTTCATTGTTTATTGTTTCATTGTTCATTGTTCATTGTTTCATTGTTTCATTGTTCATTGTTCATTGTTCATTGTTTCATTGTTCATTGCTTCATTGTTCATTGTTCATTGTTCATTGTTTCATTGTTCATTGTTCATTGTTTCATTGTTCATTGTTTCATTGTTCATTGTTTCATTGTTCATTGTTCATTGTTTCATTGTTTCATTGTTTCATTGTTTCATTGTTTCATTGTTCATTGTTTCATTGTTCATTGTTCATTGTTCATTGTTCATTGTTTCATTGTTTCATTGTTCATTGTTCATTGTTCATTGTTCATTGTTTCATTGTTTCATTGTTCATTGTTCATTGTTCATTGTTTCATTGTTTCATTGTTCATTGTTCATTGTTCATTGTTTCATTGTTCATTGTTCATTGTTCATTGTTCATTGTTCATTGTTTCATTGTTCATTGTTCATTGTTCATTGTTCATTGTTTCATTGTTTCATTGTTCATTGTTCATTGTTTCATTGTTTATTGTTTCATTGTTCATTGTTCATTGTTTCATTGTTTCATTGTTCATTGTTCATTGTTCATTGTTTCATTGTTCATTGCTTCATTGTTCATTGTTCATTGTTCATTGTTTCATTGTTCATTGTTCATTGTTTCATTGTTCATTGTTTCATTGTTCATTGTTTCATTGTTCATTGTTCATTGTTCATTGTTTCATTGTTTCATTGTTTCATTGTTTCATTGTTTCATTGTTCATTGTTTCATTGTTCATTGTTCATTGTTCATTGTTCATTGTTCATTGTTTCATTGTTTCATTGTTTCATTGTTCATTGTTTCATTGTTCATTGTTCATTGTTCATTGTTCATTGTTCATTGTTCATTGTTTCATTGTTTCATTGTTTCATTGTTTCATTGTTTCATTGTTCATTGTTTCATTGTTCATTGTTCATTGTTCATTGTTTCATTGTTTCATTGTTTCATTGTTCATTGTTCATTGTTCATTGTTTCATTGTTTCATTGTTTCATTGTTCATTGTTCATTGTTCATTGTTTCATTGTTTCATTGTTCATTGTTCATTGTTCATTGTTTCATTGTTTCATTGTTTCATTGTTTCATTGTTTCATTGTTTCATTGTTTCATTGTTTCATTGTTTCATTGTTCATTGTTTCATTGTTCATTGTTCATTGTTCATTGTTTCATTGTTTCATTGTTTCATTGTTTCATTGTTCATTGTTCATTGTTCATTGTTTCATTGTTTCATTGTTTCATTGTTTCATTGTTTCATTGTTTCATTGTTCATTGTTCATTTGAGGATCACCTTCATCGCACATTGGACATGTCCATAATTGTTCACATTTTCTCCCAAGCATGTATGTGTGAGAGAGCCGCTGTAGCGTAGTTGTTAGTGAACTCGCTTCGCAAGGCTGGTGGTCTGGGTTCAGCTCCGCAATATTCGTGGAATTTTCCCGACCACGACGGCTCTCAGGTCGACCCAGCCTCAACTGGGTACCAGACATGCTCTGGGAAAGTAAAGGCGGCCGGCGTGATGCTGACCACATCACCCATCGTGTGCCGACGGTCAATGAAAATACAGGCCTAACACTGTATTGACCTATATACCATGAGGTATGAAAGGGTTCCTTTACTTTTTTTCTTTCTTATGTATGTGTAGTTAGATAATAGATTCCCAAACTTTTTCTGCCCACCGCCCACTTTGCACGACATAAACTTTGTATCGCCCCGTCCACAATATAACAGTTTGCCAACGCCCCCACACACCCACACATATCGATTTTCGTGATCTATTTCGAGATATATCGAATACGAATATATCGAATCTATTTTCTCTTTGACATAGACAATTGGTATATATTTCTGTCCCACATGGTCAATTTTCAAATGATTATATACACGAAATAAAAACAATTGATTAAAAATGGATCGTGTAAGACTGGCATAAGATGAATTAAAATGCAGAATTCAAAATTTAAAATGATTATTCAATCGCAAAATCACGAAAATAATTTATTTAAAAATATATATTATTAATTTATTCTTTTTTTTCTTTTTTTTCCGATCCAGAAGCACTTGAGCTTTCAGCTCTGTGGCGCGGTGCCATGGACAACGTAACCCTTCGGTTCGGTGCCACGAACACCGTGAATCTGGGAGCCTGTGGCTTTTCTGTCAGCCCGCGGAATAGAACCCGCACTCACAGAGGGCTAGTCACCCGTAGTCCAACGCGCTACGAACACGCTGGGCAGGCGGGCATTACTTTATTCTTAAAGAAGCCACCGACCCCTAATCGCCTGAACGCCTCCCAAATGCTTCAGAAACCCACTATCGCCCTCTTGAACGGTTCAGCGCCCTGGGAGGGAGGGGCCGTACCGCCCACTTTGGGAACCTATGGTTTATACCAGGGGCGGCTCGTCATTAAGGGCCAGTGGGGCCGGGCCCACCAAAAATAAGGTGAACGTGTATTTATTATTTTATACATTAAAATATAACAAATGAAACCATGGTTTTACCGAGAATCTCTGTCTGGCCCCACCAACAAAAATGATCACGAGCCGCCACTGGTTTATACTATAACTAGAGTTATGTTATGGTTGATGTATCTACTGGGGTTTCTCTCATGGTTTTCCCATCTTGCCGCACCAACTATCGGTATGCATAACTTGCTCAATCAATACAGAGAATACCCTTTATCTTCTCCCTTGAAATCTTCAAAGCGTGTTATCTCTTAGAGCGTTGATGATATCGCTTTTGTCCATAGAAGACGCATCCTTGATTGCAGTGGGGCTCGTCTATAAGGGCCAGTGGGCCGGGCCACCAAAAAATAATGTATATCGTGTATTTATTATTTATTAAATTAAAATATAGCAATCTAACACCATGATTTATCCGGAACAAAATGTCTGGCCCCCACCAACAAAAATTATCAGGAGCCGCCACTGTTTGATTGTAGAATTGCTCGCAAGTGAATCCGCTCTCTCGTTGCTCCTCACTTCAGAATAACCTGGGGTAAAGATGTTGCCGGTGAGCGTCTGTAGCTCAAGACGTAGTGAGCTCAATCACAAACCCAAGCGTTCCTGGTTCAAACCCCACGGTGGGCAAATTTGCAAGCTAATTCGTTTCCGTGGGATATTTACAAAAGGTAACAATAGACCTCATCATTCAGAAAGCAATGGCGAAGTACTGAACGTATAAGTGGTGCCTAGAAAATCCTCGACTCGTTCACTATGGTTGATGGCTAGCCTGTAAAGGATATGCAACGATTTTTATTTCAAGTGTTGCCGAGGCCAGCATAAGTTCTATGATATGTTTGAGTTACTCTTATACGGGAGAGCCGCAATAGTGTTGTTGTTAGTGAAACTAGCTTCTTATGTTAGTAGCCTGGGGTTCAATTCTGGCGTGGGCGTGGAATGTAGGTTTTCTACTGTAACAACTCTCAGTTCAACCAAATCTCAATTGTTCAACCAGGAAAGTAAAGGCAGAATGTGTGATGTTGGCCACATCGTCCATCGTGTGGCAACGGTCAATGAAAAATACGAGCCTAACATCGGATTACTCAGTATATCTCGAGTTATGAAATAGGGTTCTTGTACCATTACTTTACTCACGGAAAAATCTGGCCAGAAATGGCGGAATGCGGGAGGTCCATTCAGAATCAGAACGGTTTGATTCTGAACACGACTTTGCTAGCGCATTCCCGCCATGTTTGGTCGGGTATTTTCCGGTTTCGTTTGCCGAGCTACTGAGTTAGTGCTTGAGCAACGCTGTGAGCTGTGACTGTTACATGGAATGCTTTCTGCTGTGTCAAACGTGCGTTTGTTGTGTAGGGTGTATTCAGAAAATGGCGGACAGCGGTTATGACGAACAAGTTCAATCTGCCGTATGCAGCTATATTGCGAGTGCAGAAAGCTGGATTTTGCCGTGATTGATGTCCCCTTCGACAAGAATTACAATTCAAGTGATGAACAGTTTTGTGTTGCTACTTTCGCGACGGCCATATGCATTTTATGCGGTGCAGGTTGCTTTTTTGTGGCGGTACGCGGCTGTTTCATTCTGGAATTAGTTCACACAGGAAATTTTTCACAGTTGTTAGCATTTCGTGTGATATTCATTGGCACAGGAAAGGAGCAATTATGGGGTGACCCGTTGCAGTGAAGTTGGAACCGTACTTATGAACCATGAACTATGAACTATTTTACTCACTGTTACACGAACAACGTAGACCGTGCTTTTTTAGACCGTTGGTAGAAGAAGACGAATCATTCGAAGTAGAAGAAACAATCGAATTATTTGGTCCATTCGATGATTCCTTTTTTTGTAACAGTTGGAAAGTTAACTAATGATTACATTCGTACAGAATGCAAAGCAACATCAGCTTTTAAAAGTCTAAATAAAATATGGAACTGCAAGTTATAATAGTATTAAAACTAAATTACGAATTTTCACTTCAAATGTTGTATCAATCCTGACATATGCCAGCGAGAGTTGGAAAATGACTAAAGATATTGAAAGCAAGTTGAATGCATTTGAAAATAGATGTCTGCGAAAAATAATGAATATAAAATGGAACGTATTTAAGAGAAGTGATGAAATTAGAGACATGTCTGGTCAACCACTAGTGACAACTGTTATAAGAAAGAGAAGATGGAGATATGTTGGGCACACCTTGAGGAGAAATGATCAACGAATATCAAAGCAGGCATTGAAGTGGGATGCAAAGGGTTCAAAAAAGAGAGGTCGACCTTAGGAGACCCTGAACTGAACTTTGCTGAGAGAGGCCAGAAATATCAGTCTCAGTTCCATGGAGGAGATTGAGCGAGTTGCCCAGGATAGAGCGATATAGAGAAGTTACTTGCAGGCCCTATGTAACGTATAACGGTACGAGAGTAATTATTATTATTTATGTGTAGTTTTTCTCCTGATATCAAGGGGCGCAACTACATTTTACACACTGACAAACACTTCTTCTTTATCTTTGTTTGCTCCCCTTGTCCATATCGACCACTTGTATGCAATTCATAAAAGAACAACAGATTAAATGGTTTGGACACCTGATAAGAATGTCCTGGTATCGCCTACCACAGAGAGCCACACAGAAAACGTATAATAAGTACAAAGCAAGAGGAAGACCACGCAAAAGATGGAGCAACGGCATCACGAACAGCCTTACCAAAATGAATATTAGCTTACAAGGTGCCTTAAAACAAGCACATACAAGATCACTACGCTTCCCCCCTCCCTTTCCCCCTCCCCAACACTTCTATAATGAAGTAACTGCTATAAGAGATCATCTTCTTCTTTGCGTTCGTTCTTTACGACCAATTTTAACACTCTTTGTGATATGTTTGATCTTTGCCAAGAACGTGTATACGTTGCACATTGGTTTGGTAGGCCCCTAAACGCATAGACTTCTACACGTTTAGGACACATGCATCCGATTGCAGCAACACCTCCTTAGTCGCCTCTTACGACCTGCTTGGGTTGAACTGAGGTAACAGTGGTTCTATTCTTACACTCCAAATTTGGGCCCCGGTAACCACTCGGGCGGGTGGAAGAGATAAATACTAACAACATTATATGTACAATTGCCTCACCGTTTTCTCTGTACAGCACCATAACATTATATGTACAATTGCCTCACCGTTTTCTCTGTACACCAACATAACATATGTACAATTGCCTCACCATCTTCTCTGTACAGCAACATAACATTATATGTACACATTTCAGATTGTCTTGAAAGCAAATATGGAGCGGATTGCTCGAGTCTTTGCCCTACCTACTGCGCTGGTGGCGTGTGTAACAAAGTCACAGGTGATTGCTATCAATGCCTTGAAGGACGTGAGCTACCGAAATGTAACGACTTTCCTACAACTACAGTTATTATGGAGGAAACAACAACTGAATTACCATGTAACTTTTTGTCTTGTTCGTCGTTTCTTGGTTTCCTAGATTTAATTTTGTAGATGTTTTCTTTCATTCCACTAGGTTTATATCTGTCATTATAAACAAATTCTTGTGTATTCCATGGGGGATGGAAAGAATAGTACCACTGCGACCTATGAGGCATGTCATACGAGACGTATGAGGTAGGGGTCTAGGAAAAACTACCCTAGTAAATAAGAGAGGAAAACACTACCAACATCTCCATCGATAATCACCTACTAAATCAAGTAAAAGATTTCACATACCTGGGGAGCATTTTTCAGCAAATGGAAGAATAACTAATGAAATTCAACACAGATGCAACAAAGCAAATCAAATGATAGGGCAAATGGCGCCAATTTTAAGATGCAAACACGTCACCATGAACACAAAAAGAGCAATGTTCAACACAATCTTTCTCCCCACACTATGTTACCAGTGCCAAACCTGGACGCTGACAACAAACGATAGAAGAAAACTAGTCACAACAGAGATGAAGTGTCTACGCAGAATGCTGGGTGTAACAAGAAGAGACCGGTTGAGAAATGAAGACATCAGGAAAAAAGTGGGTACAACATCAGTACTAGACTTCATCAAGAAACAACAAATTAAATGGTTCGGTCACGTAAGCAGATTACCATCAGACAGTGCACCCCAAAAGCAATGCTGCTCCGATACAATGGGTACAAAGCAAAAGGCCGGCCACGCAAAATATGGACCTCAGAGATAACAGAGGCGACGAAAGAGACTATCTACGAAGCGCATACTAGGGCCCGTTTTAGAAATCTCTTCCTGACCTGACGCTGTGAGGCATACAGGATTCGAGAAAGAAAGAAAGTAAATAAAAATCGTCGCAGAAATTGGATGTGTTGGCCTACTTGTAGGCGCATAACTGGAAACAACGTACAATTACTCTTAGGCTCAGGTTACATACAAATCACGCAGAGTGGTTAACAAGTGGTCGATATGGGTCGTTTGAAGAAGAAACATAAGAAGGCAAACAATCTAAGCGCATCAGTTTTGTGCGATGATAATTAATGCGTCATAAAGTTATCATCTAAACTCAATAACAATCACAAAGTTATCGTTACTCTTGGAAGAGAATGTAGAGATTGGGGGCAACATGAAGACTGATCTTGCAATCAAGCAGTTTATAGAAGATAATGTAAGTGATGATGATGTTGTTGTCTATACTGATGGATCTGTGCAATGGCGGCTCGTCATTAAGGGTCAGGCCCCACCAAAAATAATGTGTAACGTGTATTTATTAGTTAATAAATTAAAATATAACCTAACCCAAAACCATGATTTTCTCCGAAATTTGGAGTCTGGCCCCACCAACAAAAAGGATCACGAGCCGCCACTGGATCTGTGCATCGCGATGAGAAGTCAAACTAAGGTGTCTTAGCTAGCGTGCATGGTAGGGGTTGTTGCAGAGAGAAATGAAGCATATAGGACAACTACTTCCAGTATAAGGATAAATAGAGGTTGAGGCCGTTACTGCTGCCCTGCATTGGGTTTCTGGGACTCCGTTTACTGGGGCCTTTGTTGTATCTGACTTTCAGTTGATGCTTCGGAAGATCCCGACTGATATGTTGCGATATGATTGAATGTCGTCTATAGAAGTTTATAACCTCAAAGGCTTACGTAGATCTACTGTCCTGGGTCTCTAGGCATCCTATTTCTCTGTAGCTCAAGCGGTAGTGAGCTCGATCACAAACCCAAGCGTACCTGGTTCAAACCTCACGGTGTGCAATTTTGGGAAGCAAATTTGTTTCCGTGGGATTTTAAAAAAGGCAAACATAGACCTCACCGTTCAGAAAGCAATGGCAAACTGCTGAACGTATAAGGGGTGCCTAGAAAATCAACGACTCATTTACTGTGGTTGATGGCTGCGTCCTGTAAAGGATATGCCACGATTTTCATTTTTTTTCAATTATTTTTGGCAACTGTTCTTTGCTCGTTATCACTATTTGGTTCGGGTAACACCAAGTAGGTATGAAAATGCTGTTAATCATCTGTTGCTCAGCTGTCAGTGAGATTTTTTGTGTGCCTTATAATATGTTAGTTACCCGAGTGTTTACCGGGGCCCAAATTTGGGGTGTAAATAATAGAACCACTGTTACCTGCCACGCATGTCGTAAGAGCGACTAAGGTGGTTTGGCTGAAATCGGATGCACATGTCCTAACGGTGTAGAAGACTATGCGTTTAGTGGCCTACCAAACCAATGTGCAACGTATACACGTTCTTGGCAAAGATCAAACATATCACAAAGAGTGATTAAAATTGGTCGTAAAAAACGAACGCAAAGAAGAAGAAGAAGAAGATATGTTAGTAACCCCTGACTAAGACACAAGAAAGAAAGATTACAACATGTGAAATGAGATGTCTACAAAAAGCTGTCAACGTTACAAGGAGAGATAGAGTGAGAAACGAGAATATCAGAAGCATCGTTGGTACTATACCATGCATACAGTACATCGAGAAGCAAAGAATCAAGTGGTTCGTCCATCTAATGAGAATGGAACCACATTTACTATCATCACGTGCCTACAATAATCGACACTCAGCGCGCAGAGCACGAGGCAAGCCAAGAACACGATGGATGTATAACATCTCAAGAGTCCCTGCGAAAGCATGGACTGACAACGTCAAGCGCAACACACCTGGCACAAGATAGAAAACTAACTCTCCCCACGCCGCTTCACAGCAAATGTGGTTAAGATAAGATAAGTAATATGTTACATATAACTGTTCTTAATTCACTCATTTCATCAAATACTTTATAACCATGAGAGGGGGTCTCTCTGTGGCTGAGTGATTAAGTCCTTTGTCTTGCTAGTCAGGGGTCGTGGGTTCGAATCCGGACCGCGCCGTTCTCTTCACGGGTGCAGTTTTTTCCAGAAACCCCTTGGATGGTTGCCGGCAGGTGGCGTGCCATTTGTGCTGAGAGGGACCGAGTCCGATGGGGTAAAACCCGGTGCAATAAAATGAATCCTTCGGCTTTTAAACCTTTTTTTTTAAACGTTATAATCTTCCTACATTTATTGCGACAATTTATTGCCCGTCTGCCCAGCGTGTTCGTAGCGCGTTGGACTACGGGTGACTAGTCCTCTGTGAGTGCGGGTTCAATTCTGCGGACTGGCAGAAAAGCCACAGATTCCCCGGATTTACGGTGTCCATGACACCGAGCCGAAGAGCTTTCAGCTCAAGTGCTTCTGGATCGAGAAAAAAAAAAAATTGCGACAAACAACCGACTCTCCTACACACCCTTCACTCTCACGTACTCAATAATCAAGTATGCCCTTCTTTGTCAATGATTCAGACTGCCCAGAAGGCAAATGGGACAAGACATGCGCCAACAACTGCCCTATACATTGCGCTGAGAACAAATGTGATAGGATTAATGGTGCCTGCTTTAAATGTAAGGAAGATAGGATCGGCGCCAGATGCGAATGTAAGTAATGGATCTCGGCTGTTCTAGTCTTGAGTTTCGTAATTTGAAACTGCTGTTACTTATTATATGTTAACTTTATCTTACAATATTTTTACATTTTTAAAATATTTTTCTGTTTCATGTTCTGTTATTTTTCAAAACAAATTCTGTAGTTTTTGTTTCTATTTTCTGCTTTTTTTTTTTTACTGTTTTCATATTTCCGTCGTAATTTCTTAGGTTTGTGATATTTTCAGGTTTCTGTTCATTAATTTCTGTTACGTTTCTGTTTTTTTTTCTCTGTAAATTATTTTCTTGTAAATTATTATTTTTTTCTGTTGTCTATTTTCCGTTAATTACTTTCTGCAAACGTCTTTGTGAACTTTTTCGAATATTATTTTATTGTATACTTTCTGCAACTTGATTTGTCTTTTATTTTCTGTAACATGATGATGATGATGATGAACTCCATTTTCATAATTTTTTTACTTTTATCTGTAATATGATTTTTTGTTCACTTATTTTCTGTTCCTTTTTCTGTTCCTTTTTCTGTTCCTTTATTTTCTGTTCACTTATTTTCTGTTCCTTATTTTCTGTTCACTTATTTTCTGTTCTTATTTTCTGTTCCTTATTTTCTGTTACTTATTTTCTGTCCTATTTCTGTTCCTTATTTTCTGTTCTTTTATTTTCTGTCTTTTCTGTTCCTTTTCTGTTCCTTTATTTTCTGTTCACTTATTTTCTGTTCCCTTATTTTCTGTTCACTTATTTTCTGTTCACTTATTTTCTGTTCCTTATTATTTCTGTCTACTTATTTTCTGTTCCTTTTTCTGTCTTTCTGTTCCTTTATTTTCTGTTCACTTATTTTCTGTTCACTTATTTTCTGTTCACTTATTTTCTGTTCACTTATTTTCTGTTCACTTATTTTCTGTTCACTTATTTTCTGTTCACTTATTTCTTTCACTTATTTTCTGTTTCCTATTTTCTGTTCCTATTTTCTTCACTTATTTTCTGTTCCTTTTCTGTTCCTTTTCTGTTCCTTTATTTCTGTTATTATTTTCTGTTCACTTATTTTCTGTTCATTATTTTCTGTCACTTATTTTCTGTTTCCTTTCTGTTCCTTTATTTTCTGTCACTTATTTTCTGTTCCTTTTCTGTTCCTTTCTGTTCCTTATTTTCTGTTCCTTATTTTCTGTTCCTTTATTTTCTGTCACTATTTTCTGTTCCTTTATTTTCTGTTCTTTATTTTCTGTTCCTTAATTCTGTTCATATATATCTGTTTCTATTTTCTGTTACTTATTTTCTGTTACTTATTTTCTGTTCATTATTACTTCACTTATTTTTGTTCACTTTTTTCTGTAATATTATTTTCTGTTCACTTATTTTCTGTTCACTTATTTTCTGTTCACTTATTTTCTGTTTCCTTATTTTCTGTTCACTTATTTTCTGTTCTTATTTTCTGTTCACTTATTTCTGTTCACTTATTTTCTTTCACTTATTTTCTGTTTCCTGAATATTGAAAAATAGTAACATATTTTAACTAATGACAATTACTTTTTCTTCATAAGGGAACATTACGGTTGAGCTTAAAGAAGAATATTGATTGATTGATTGATAGAACCATCATTATTGCACTTTGTTGCTTAACCCTGTGTGCTCTGATCTATCTTACACATGAAGATATCAGCTGCACGCATGAACAGTGTTGGCTTCACGATGTCATTTAGAAGATGATGAAAATATTGTGGTAAAATTCTTTTTTAATAAAGTATCATCATCATCATCAGCATCATCATCATCATCAGCATCATCATCGTCATCAGCATCAGCATCAAGAACTGCTCTTTCCCGAACTCAGCTCATGACAGCAGTCTGAAAAATCTCTTGTTCTTGTGAAATAATGTGGTACTTGTGTTTAAGATACTGATAAAATAACGATAATGAGAACAAACATTAACCATTTACCTCTTTAACATCTACAAACATGACCCTATTAACTCACACATCTACAAATATAATCCTATTACCTTGAACATCTACAAACATTACCCTATTAACTTGAACATCTACAAACATTAACCTTTACCTCGAACATCTACAAACATACCCTATTACCTACATCTACAAACATTACCCTATTACCTCACATCTACAAACATTACCCTGTTATCTCACACATCTACAAACATTACCCTATTACCTCACACATCTACAAAATTACCCTATTACCTCACACATCTACAGACATTCCCTATTACCTCACACATCTACAAACATTACCATTACCTCCACATCTACAAATATTACCTATTACCTACACATCTACAAACTGAAACATCACCTCACACATCTACAAACATACTCCCTGTTCCGAACCTCTGGAAACTTATCCTATTACCTCACATCTAAAACATTACCCTATTACCTCCACATCTACAATAATTCTATTACCTCAAACATCACCACATTACTATTACTACACATCTACAGACATTAACCTATTACCTCACACATCTAAGACATTACCCTATTAACTTCACACATCTACAAAATCCTATTACCTCACATCTACAAACTTACCTATTAATCTTCACATCTACAAACATTCCTATTACTCACATCTACAGACATTACCTATTACCTCACATCGAACAGATTTCACCCTATTAACACAATCTACAGAACTTACTATTACTCACTACATCTACAAACATTCCCTCATTTACTTCATCATTTAATCAAACATATGCCTATTACCTGCACATCTCAGACATTACCCTATTACTCTTCACAGTCTACAGACATTACTCTATTACTCTCACACACAGCAACCCCTATTAAACTCACACATCTACAAACATTACCCTATTACTTCACACATCTGCAAACATTTTAACCTTCCTTCACACATCTACAACCATTCGCTATTACTACACACATCTACAAACATTACTATTTCCTCACATCTACAGACATTACCAATTACCTCACACATCTACAGACTTACCTATTACCTCACACATCTACAGACATTCCTATTAACCCCACATCTACAAACTTTCCCTTACCATAAATTCAACAACATTACCCTATTACCTCATCTACAAACATTACTCCTATTACCTCACATCTACAAACATTACCTATCACCTCACACATCTACAAACATTAACCTATTAACTGAACCTCTACAACATTACCCTGTACATTCACATCTACAGACATTCTCACTATCTACAGACATTACCCTATTACCTACACATCTACAGACATTACTTTTACCTCCACATCTACAAAATTTTCCATAATTACTCACATCTACAAACATTACCCATTACCCACACATCTACAAACATTACCTATTACCTCACACATCTACAAACATTACCCATCACCTCACACATCTACAAATATTACACCTATTACTGACACATCTACAAACATTACCCTATCACCTCACACATCTCAAACATTACTGTTAACTTGAACTCTAAAACATTACCCTGTTAAGTGACCTTTTCAAACATTACTATTATTACTCATCTACAAAATTTCCTATTACCTCACCATCTCAAACATTACCATATTACCTACCATATCTACAAACATTAGCTATTACCTCACACATCTACAAACATTACCCTATTACTCCACATCTACAAACATTATCCTATTACCTCACACATCTACAAACATTACCCTATTACCTCACACATCTACAAACATTACCCTATCACCTCACACATCTACAAACATTACCCTGTTAACTTGAACCTCTACAAACATTACCCTGTTAACTTGAACCTCTACAAACATTACCCTATTACCTCACACATCTACAAACATTATCCTATTACCTCACACATCTACAAACATTACCCTATTACCTCACACATCTACAAACATTACCCTATTACCTCACACATCTACAAACATTACCCTATCACCTCACACATCTACAAACATTACCCTGTTAACTTGAACCTCTACAAACATTACCCTGTTAACTTGAACCTCTACAAACATTACCCTGTTAACTTGAACCTCTACAAACATTACCCTATTACCTCACACATCTACAAACATTATCCTATTACCTCACACATCTACAAACATTACCCTATTACCTCACACATCTACAAACATTACCCTATTACCTCACACATCTACAAACATTACCCTATCACCTCACACATCTACAAACATTACCCTGTTAACTTGAACCTCTACAAACATTACCCTGTTAACTTGAACCTCTACAAACATTACCCTATTACCTCACACATCTACAAACATTACCCTATTACCTCACACATCTACAAACATTACCCTATTACCTCACACATCTACAAACATTACCCTATTAACTGAAACATCTACAAACTTGTGGCCTATTATCTCGTCTCACAGATTCCAACGAGCTGCCTTGGTTATACCTGGTGATTGCTGGTATCATAATACTCCTGTTTGTTTCTCTCCTGATGTTGTTGAAGAGACGAAAATTGGAACCACTATTTGAAGATGAATGAAGGGTGTGTAGATGAAAAATAATAATGAGTTGGAAGGACACAAGATAGAACAATATTGGAACTAAATTGAAGAGAATCAACAAAGATCTCTCAATGTCATACTTCTTGTTTTGGACAATAATAAACTTGTCTTTGACGTTAATTAATATGTCAAGTTTATCAGTATCCACAATCTTGACAACAAGTTTAGTGAGAAAGTTTTCCCATTCAAGAAACAAGAAATACAATGTGTGTTTAAGGTTTGAATCTTACATTCAGTAATTATTGTGGTTATCCCCAGTCGCATTTATATTGCTATATATCAATCAAGTGATATGTCTGCAGACGTAGGTGATCATGTCTCTCCACAACTCCCTCTCTCTCTTCTTGGTGTAGTTAAACAGTTCTGATGTCCATCTTTTGTCGAACCACGATGTCAGACCAACCAACACCTTCTCCTTCTGCCTTCCACGATCACTTCTTCGCTGAATTTTACCTGTTGTCACTAAATGTTTGAAACCTCTTCGCATTATATAAACCTTCTCTTCGCATTATGTGCCCGAAGAACCTTGATTGCCGGATTCTTATTCTTTTGATAAGGTTTCTTTGTGTGCAGGCCTGATTTAAAACCTCCACGTTTGTTTTCTTTGCTGTCCATGAAATTTTCAACATTCTTCTGTAAAACCACATCTCTGTGGCTTAAAAATTATCTCATTGGTTGATTGTTTATTGTCCATAATTCGCTGCACATATACATAAGTATTGGTTTAATATATCACTCGAGTACTCATTACCGCAATGCCACTGGTAGTGAATTCACGCATAATGTGTTTTACATTTTCATAAAAGCAGCTTTAACTTGAGCTATTCTACTCCTAATCTCTGTTTGACATCTTCCATCTGATGTTAGGAATGTTCTCAGATATCTGAACTGCAATATATACGAAAAAAATGTATCCAGAATGAATAAAAAAAAATGTGACTAATGGTACCTAAAAAAAGTGTTAAGAGAGGAGAATACCATCATGGAAAGTGACATCCATGAAAAAAGAAGAAGAGGAAGACCACGGAGAAGATGGATTCAGAACGAAACTGATGATTTAAGGATGGTGGCTGCAATGAGATAGATACATTTCTCAAAGATGACACAATTTATACCAGTATATGTTATTTAATTGTTAAATTGAATGAGTCAGTATATTGGGTTTTGAGACATTTTCACAAATAATGCAGCCAGTTTATCGTTCAGAGGGATGAATGGGTTAAACAATAGCTGGGAATACAAGAAATAAATTCATTGATCCTAGTCTATTAACTGTCGATGCGACACACCACACCCAACAAACAATACACAACACGCAACACACAACAAGCAACACACAACAAGCAACACACAACAAGCACACACACAGCAACACACACAAGCAAACACAAAAACAAACAACACACAACAAGCAACACACAACAAGCAAACACAAAAGCAATACACAACACACAACAACAACACACAAACACAAAAGCAACACACAACACACAACAAGCAACACACAACAACAAACTCACAACAAGCAACCACACAACTCACAAAGCAAACACAACAATCAACATGACACATGACACAACAAGCAACACACAACAAGCAATACACAATAAGCAACACACAACACACAACAAGCAACACACAACACACAACAAGCAATACACAACAAGCAACTCACAACAAGCAATACACAACTAGCAAACACAACATACAATCACACAACATACAATACATACAAGTACACAACAAGCAATACACAACAAGCAACACACAACACACAACAAGCAACACACAACAAGCAACACACAACAAGCAATACACAACAAGTAGCACACAATAAGCAATACACAACAAGCAATACACAACAAGCAGCACACAACACATACCAAGCAACACACAACAAGCAACACACAACAACAACAACCGCATTAAAAAAATACGGTGTGGCCAAATCAATTTATCTTCACTTTTTCGTTTCCCAGATGTAGCCACAAATTAAACTCCAGCTTTTGGATATTTTAACATTTAATATCAGCATCATCAAGTAGTTATCCTTCCAGAACTTGGCTCCCTTGACAGTAGTCCTGAAACACTCTTTATTCTGTGCAAGTTGACCGGCTTCAGCAGCAGTCATTCTCAGCCCGTCACTGACATCCTGCACCTATCGTCTTCTAGGTCTTCCTCTCATTCTTCTTTCAGACAACATTCCCTCCAAAATTATCTTCTCTAGGCACTTATGTCGTTTGATTTGTTCGAAATATTTAATTCCCCTCGATTTTTTGTTATTTAATATCTAACTCTCACGTTTTGTGACATTTTAACGACATTTGATATATAACAATTAATTATGTATATAACTATGTCATTTGTAATGAAATAAATGTACTTTTATCACAAACTAACATATATATATATAGATAACTAGTAAAGATTAGAATGGGGCAATGTAAATATTGAGCTAGTTTGACACGACACAAATAAAGGCATATTCTGCGCAACATGACTAAACTTGACAGACACACTGGCACGTATTGCGGGACTTGGTAGTTAATGTGTTAATAAGAAAGGCTCTCTACTCATGAGGTTTTATCAACCAAGAATAAACAAGGAATACTTTCTTACTAATGTTGCTACCAACTTTAAAAGCTACATAGTTCTATGTATGAGATCTGACAAACTTTCGAAGTAATCATTTCGAATTTTAACTTTTCCGATTTATGAAAAGTCGAAGTAAACATTTCGAATTTAATTTTCCGATTTTATCAAAGTCGAAGAACATTCAATTTACTTTCTGATTTTATGAAAAGTAATAAACATTTGAACTTCTATTCTTATTACATTATGAAAATTCGAAGTATTAACACGTGATGTCTTTTGGTAAGATTTGTCAAATTGGCGAAATAAAAATTGTGTTTAAAAAAATATAAAATTTGAGAAACATTTGAATTAACAATGATTGTTTGTTCAAAGATTTTAGGAATCGACGAAGTAAGTTTTTTTTTTAAAAATATATAATTTTATGAATTGTTGAATTAACAGTAAAAACCTTTTTATCTTTATAATATTTGACAAGTCGGAGAGAATATTTTAGATTGTCTCTTAAAAAAGAACACACTATTTAACACATTGCCAACCGTATAAAACAAAACATAGTGTGGTTAAGACGTTTGTATGTCGTTCTGAATGTAGTGTATTCGAAAACACGCTGGCAATGTATTCAATTTTTTGTTTCACAGTGCAAGTGTATATCGAAATTGTGTTGCAGTTTTCTAATTTTTAAAAGAAAAATTATGAATGAAACATAATTGTCTACACACGGAAATGGACATTTATCGAAACTAATCAAATGGGAAACAATAAATAAACAATCATAGAAGGATAATGAAGATCAGACTGCTAAGAGCATGCATATTCCAAGTGGCAACGTATGGGTATGAAGCATGGGCATTTAATAAAGCAGTAGAAAAACATATATGTGATTCTGAATATAAGTGTTACAGAAGAGTACTCCGTATATCTTGGACAGAGAAGAGAACAAATATATCTATCCAGAAAGAACTCAAAATCAAAACTGGCTGATGCTACAAATAAGAAAGAGAAAATTTAAGTATGTTGGACATATAAAGAGACACGAAGGTCTGGAGAAGACCATTATAGAACGAGGCATCTCGGCAAAGAGAAGAAGAGGTAGACCACGGAGAAGATGGATTCGGATGTAACTGATAGTTTGAGCATGACCGCTGCAGAGGCTGACATCTGGCCCACGAGATGAAGAAATTTCAAAGGACTGTTAAGGAAGCAAAGTTCTGCTCAGGACAAGCTATTTGATGATGACGATGAAGAAGGATAACAATGCCAGAAAGTACATTTTCACCTAATTTGACACTGAAACAAATCAGGGCGCAGTGTGCGGTACATAGCCAACGAGACAGAAAACAGACGGTGGTGATGCTGGACATTGTTAATTAATATGTTAGAGATTTAACTCTGTTGTTTTATTTACTTGTTTAAACATGCAGCCTCAATGGACTGGAGAATATTTTATACAGAGTGGATGAAGACATAAATAGAGACGGAGTGAGGGAGACAGAGCGAGTGGGAGAAGGAGAAAGCGTGAAAGAGAATTATGACAATTGTTTTGACGGTCAACTGTTTAGGTTAAGTAGATTTGATGTTGCTAAACTTGAGCAACGACAAACCTGCTGTGCATGTTGTTATTTTGATATCAATTTTAATGAATTGACTCTTTCAAAATAAACTGATTAAAATCAATTTGATACACGTATGTTATCTGTCCTTTATGTGTCCCTGGGTACGCAGGAGTTAGGGGTGATGAACGAGCTGATAGATTGGCTGGCTTGGCTACAACATCAGAGGGAGCTGACATGGATCGAAACGACATTCTTCACGCATTGAGAGAATCTTTCCGAACAGAGGAGTTTCAGGGCTGTGAATCCCACTCGCTGACCAGATTGAAAGAGATGAGTGTCAATATTGGTGCAGCCCGAAAAGAACGACATACTAAATATGTAAAGAGATTGATTAATCAACATCAAACTAGCGTGTTGGGCCATTGGACGCTGCTGGATTTGCTAGACGGAGATCGAGCACCTATGGACATGTCCTGAGTGCTATGATGATAATCCTCATATAACTGATAACTGATAACTGATAACCGATAACTGATAACTGATAACTGATAACTGATCTGTTCTTGTTCAAGTTTATTTATAACCATTGTAGATGTGTTGACCGTCCATGTTTTGACCGTCCATGTTTTGACCGTCCATGTTTTGACCGTCCATGTTTTGACCGTCCATGTTTTGACCGTCCATGTTTTGCCGGTTCCTACTGTACAGTACCACTGCGACCTACAATGCATGTCGTAAGAGGCGACTGATGTAGGACCTAGGGAAGCTACGCTAGTTAATAAAAAACGTCACAGAAATCGGATGTGCTGTCTTACTTGTAGACGCATAACTGGCACAACGTACAATCGCTCTTAGGCTCGGATCACATACAAATCACAAAGAGTGGTTAACAAGTGGTCGATATGGAACGTTTGAAAAAGATCAAGAAATAAAAACAAATTAAATGGTGGGCCACATAAGCAGCGCCGGATTAGCCTAGTAGCAGAAGTAGCAAATGCTACGGGCCCGCGCTTCTGGGGGCCCCGCGCCTATGCGACAGATATGAAAATGAAAAAATAACTAGATGTTATATCAAAAACACGCAAGCTGTCTGAATTTTTTAATATCGTGTGTGATGGTGCTGAATCCAACGAAATCGAAGCAGAAAATACAGAAGACGTGTCCCACTGTGTAGTAGATGAAAGCAGTGCTATAGAAGCATCATCATTACCAATATTACCATTAAGATCAGCAACTCTTCACGATTTAGCCACATTTTTCACAAGACAAACTGAAATCGAATGTACAGCAAGTTCTCACAATTTAGCCATATCATCTTCAAACCAAAGAGAGGCAGAAAGCACAGCACATGCTTCTAATGAAGCAACATCTTCTACAAGCCAAAAACACAACGAAAGTAAAATGTACTTCAACGATATTGGTGAATGGCCAAACAACTTCAATCGAGATTATTGGATTGTGAAAGAAAGTAGCGAAGTGCAACATGTGAACAGTGATTTCATGTCTTAAAAAAAAACATACAATAAAGAAAACAATTCACGATTTTGTCGAAAGTCGTTTTTCACATACACCAACAAACAAAACTCACGTGAGAGATTGGTTGTGTTATACAGAAACTAAAGGACAACTGTTCTGTTTTGTTTGCAAAGTTATTGATTTAGGCTGTACCATAGAGTGACTGGTGTATTTGGAATACTCCGGCAGTTAAAATCTATTACAGCAGAAGAGATCTTGAAAAGAACTCCAAATATTGTCAGCTCTTACCAAGAGGATTTGGAAGAAAGGCTAGGCGACGAACTTATGCAGTTCGCTGAACTTCTTAAAACTAATGTAGCTGCTGCTATTAGCAACGAAAAGCATGAGGCTCTTGAACTGCAATTTTATAAACTTATAATGGAAAATTCATTAGAGTCGTGTTTCCCAAATGTAGAAATAGTCTTACGAATTTACTTGTCTTTAATGATTACTAACTGCAGCGTAGAACGTTCTTTTTCGACATTAAAACGTATAAAAAGTGAGTTCAGGAACATGATGGGACAAGATCATCTAAATAACCTCACCTTAATGAACATTGAATGTAATTTACTTAGAGAAATTGATTTGTCTAGTATTATCTCTAAATTTGCTCACATTAAATCGAGACAAGTTTGTTTGTAAAGTTGTGTTTTATTTTATTATCATACAAAACCTAGGGCCCGCGCTAAAATTTGCTACGGGCCCCGCTCTAGCCTAATCCGGCACTGCACATAAGCAGATTACCATCAGACAGTGCTCATGAAAGAGCAACACTGCTCGAATACATTGGATACAAAGCAATAGGTCGTGCACGCAAAAGATGGACCTAAAAAATTAACAGAGGCAGTGATAAACACTATTTATGAAGAGCACACAAAAGTCTGTTTTAGAAATCTCTTCTTCGGGCACGCTGTGAGGCAGATCAGCAATATTAACAATAATAGCCGACCATCGCAAGCGATGATGACAACAGTCTCAGACGTGTGCTGCTGCACCTCTCTGGCGTGTGCGGAAGGGACTGTAGAGTCAAATCCTAGAACACAATCCCATACCACATCTGGGGCATATATTATCAAGGTTAGACATGTGGGTGTTGTGTGTTCTGTCATTTCACGCCGCTTGTTTTCTGTGTGCCTCAATGGCATGATGATTCTCAGCTATACGGGTTCCTCTTGTGTGTTCAAGATTCTAACCCACGACCTTTCAGAAAGGAAGGCCACTTACTTGACCAGGTGGCGACAGACCCATATAAAAGTAAATACTAGCAATTCAACTATTTCTATTGGCTATTGTCTATTCCCAGGTGAAAGATGGAGTTGGTTGTCCACTCTTGCCGTTAAGCGTAGGGATAGGAGCTTTAATTTGCGTTCTAGGGCCAGATGAGTCGCCCTTGTGTTATATCCGTGTTTATATAGAGTAATCTTGATATTGTTTATCCATCTTTTCTTGGTCTTCCCTTAGCTCTAGTACCCGATCTCATTTTATTGTATGCAGTTATTGGTGGTTGGTTGCATTCCATTCTCATTAAATATCCAAACCACTGCATGTGTTGTCATTCCATGCATTTGGTGCATGAAGTTATGCAATCCACCTTTTTATTTCTTTAAAAACACACATAATTCTGAATTCTCACCTCATTCAACAATTATGCAAGATTTCACTAACCACAGTAACGTTAAAGCGAGACAAACGCAGATTGAAAAATGTGTTATGTCAGACATGTTTTATGTACGTAAAATATCTGCTAATGAACACACACACATGCAGACATGAATATCAATCTGATATAGAAAATCTTGTAAACAAATGGTGAGTCACCAAGTACAAAATACATATACAATTCAGATTGATTGATTGATTGATTGATTGATTGATAGGACCATCATCTTCGGTGAGAAATCATATGTGCTCTGATCTCTTTCTTACACAGGAAGATCTCAACTGGAGTGTACGAACTCCGTAGCACCGGCGAGGGTCCCCAATATAATTTTTAAGATGGTGGAGATATTTTTGTAGGAATTATATGTTTAATCTTTTCTAATGAACTTCTGCCCAGATAGCGGCTTTCCAGCCTTTCCTTCTCGACTATTAACTACCAAATGTTCTTTTGTTTGCTCAAATTGAACACGGTGTCCCCGTTTTATCGTCCATCTCCCACAGGACTAGGAAATCGATCTCACCTACACTGAGATCAGGGTTCTCTAGAAAAATATCCAGATTGCTCCAGGAGGGAGCAGAACCTGAGTACCTTTGGCACTGGAGACGAGTACCTAACCTCTACGTCACAGAAACTCCCTCAGACCATTTCTCGACAAATGTATTTGAAGTATTCTAGAACTGAGATGGTATGGTAGAGTTGCAAACACAGATTTAGGGATGATAACAGGGCAGCTGCAAGCACAGATTTGTGGATGATAACAAGGCAGCTGCAATCACAGATTTAGGGATGATAACAGGGCAGCTGCAAGCACAGATTTAGGATGATTAACAAGGCAGCTGCAATCACAGATTTAGGGATGATAACAAGGCAGCTGCAATCACAGATTTGTGGATGATAACAAGGCAGCTGCAATCACAGATTTGTGGTTGATAACAAGGCAGCTGCAATCACAGATTTGTGGTTGATAACAAGGCAGCTGCAATCACAGATTTAGGGATGATAACAGGGCAGCTGCAAGCACAGATTTGTGGATGATAACAAGGCAGCTGCAATCACAGATTTGTGGTTGATAACAAGGCAGCTGCAATCACATATTTGTGGTTGATAACAAGGCAGCTGCAATCACAGATTTGTGGATGATAACAAGGTAGCTGTCTATGAAGACACATATTAGTAGGAGACAATGATGAATGGACGGGCATACAATGCGGAAGACACTGTCGAGTTACCATATAGAAGAACTGTAGTGGTACCCCAAGCAAACGTAACAAGGAACGCTCTAAACCAGTGTTTCCCAACCTTTTTTGTGCTATACACCATCTGAGACCCGTTCAGTCTTCCCCAACTATCCTTTAGTGGCTTACCGACGGAACAGGAGTCTTAAGGGTATGTTGGTACACAGTCGCGTTGAGTTCAATATCCAGACTCATTTTGACACTGTCCAGTGTGGCATTCGACGTTGTAACACGTGTGCTTATGTGATACAGACGCGTACTGTATCTTTTCCTTTAACCACGTTTGTTATTAAAGATGGTTTCACATGCGAGTCCCGTAATCTTATCTATGTCATTATCTGTAAGCAGTGTAACAAGGCGTATATCGGCGAGACAGGCAAAAGGCTCAGTGACCGATTCGTCCAACACTTGCGCGACATACGCCAATGCTCTGTGACCCCTGTAATCACCATTTCAATGATACTGGCCATTTAGGAGCTCACGATGTTCAGGTCACGGCCATCCGATCATGTTCCTCGGATGATCGCAGTCGATTTGCTCTGGAGAATCGGTTGATTTCGTTGTATGGTACCTTGCGACCACGTGGGCTCAACGTATTACATTCCTATACTTCTTAGTACTTTCTCTTCTCATGCCTTGTAATCTATATGGGCATATGTTGCATATATTCAGTTATATATTTACTAGATTTTTCATTGTTTCTCTTCCGTTCTATTTCTAGTTTTTATTTGTGTTTTTGTGTTACATTTATTTCGTTATTTGTTTTTATTCCCAGATTTTCATTAGAAATGTTTGAAACGTTTGTATGTAGTCGTCCATATGTTTTTTTTAAAAATTCATCACCCATGTTGTTTGTTTGCTTGATAAAGGCCTTGTTGGTCGAAACGTTGCTGTATTTTGTCATTGTTTTTGTAATTTGTAAAACTACAGTACTTTGTGGTTACGTGTTTTGCCATGCACCACCTAAGCGTTTAGAAAACTCTTATGTAACATAATTTTTAATTTTCGAAAACTGAATTGTTCACTGAAGGTTTTATGAAGAAATCACTAGGGAAAATGTTGTGGAAACACAGTAAGATCAATGAAAAACTAAAAATAAAGTATAGGTTAATTTTCCCGTCTGGCGTCCATCTTAAGTGCAGTTTTTGTGACAGAGTTATCATTTATGCGTTTCACATGTCCGTTCCATCTCCAACGTCTTTTTTGAATGATGGTGCTTTGTATTCTCTTGTTGACACTGTGTAAGCAGTTTTCGTATATAAATAATTTTGACCAAAACACGCATACAATTTTTCGCAAACAAGTTGTATGGAAAGTGGACATATCTTGTTCTGTTGTTTCGTTGCTGTTTCCTTAACGTAAAGTGTTTCACAATTTGGGTTTGTTAGTTTCAAGACAAATCTCCAAAGACAGGATATTTGTTTTTTTCATTTCATTTCGGTCCATTGCAGCTCCCTCTAATATTGTAGCCATGCCAGCCAATCTGTCAGCTCATTCATTATCCCTGACTCTTCCGGGACAAAATGAAGTTGATTTCTCTGATCCCTGTCTGTACTAGTACCTCCACCCAGTTTCATCTCACCATCCTTGGTTCGATTTTTCGAATCATGATCATGGAGTCACTAAGTATGAAAACACGAAAGTAGTTGTGAGACGCCAACCATTTCGCCGCCTCTGTAACCGCCCGTACCTCCATTGTCAAAATAATAACAATTTGATGACAAATTGATGAAGAATTGATGACAAATTGATGACAAATTGATGATGAATTGATGAGAATATGATGACACGCTGAAACTTCCAGTTCTAAATTTCTGTTTAAGTGGTGGTGGTGACAGTTGTGGTGGCAAGAACTCAAAGTTAAGTGTGGTGTAGCTCGACAAGAACTATGCTGGCAGACAAAGAAGAATTGTAAACCAACAAAGAACCGGTGTCGTTAGTCGCCACACGCTGATGGACATACTGAGGGAGAGATCGAGCACTTATGGACTAATTTGTTCGACGTGCAGTGATGGTGATCCGACGACTAAACTAAACTAAACAGTTGTGGTGGTGGTGACAGTTGTGGTGGTGGTGACAGTTGTGGTGGTGGTGACAGTTGTGGTGGTGGCACGAACTTCCAGTTCTAAATTTGTGTTTGAGTGGTAGCGGCGGTGGTGACAGTTGTCGTGGTGACAGTTGTCGTGGTGTTAAGATCTGTGATACAAACAAAACAGAATAAGTAAAATAAAATTTGTAATCAGTGGTTCTCAACCTAGGATGGGAGTCATCCCAGAATGGTATTAGACAGTACTAGTTAAACATTATAAAAACTTAGCGGATTTGTGTTATGTTATTTATGTTATGTTATGCGATCGACGTCATGGCACATTGGGCATTCCCATTCGTGCTCTGTCCTCCGTTGCAGCAGCCATCCCAAAGTCCATTTGTTCACGGTACCCATGAGAAGTTGATTACTATATCTTCACTCTCTACCACGAAGACGACACTGTCTGGCATGTCCACACTTAACGCCTAATTCTCGAACTCGTTCCAGCGTCTGAAACCCGCCCGTGTCACACAATTGAGAGCGTACCGCATTGATGATATCGGCTCTGCCCATACTTCTGCCCACTTGAGTTGGGGCACTGTTTGCAAGAGAGTCAGGACGCTCGTTACCCCGCACTCCAGCATGTCCAGGTGTGTACAGTCAAGTCATTTTCTTGAGATGTGATCTCCGAATGCTGTCCATCCATTCCACACGCATACTTCCAGATTCAATCAGTTGAAGCATATTCATCGAGTCTGATATGATGATCGTATGGGTAACCTGTTGCTCAGCCACCCATGACAGAACCCTGGAGGCAGTGGGGATCTCCATAGTCATGCTCGATGTCATTGTGTATTTATACTAACTTATTTGTCCACTTAACTACGTTTTTCTTTCTCATACAAATTGTGAGTTCAACATTTCTTTAAAAAATAACTAACGACATTATTGGTTTTGTCTAATGTTGAAATTGTTTTCTCAAATTTTGTGTAAAAGGAACCCTTTCATACCTCGTGGTTATAGGTCAATACAGTGTTAGGCCTGTATTTTTCATTGACCGTCGGCACACGATGGGTGATGTGGTCAGCATCACGCCGCCGCCTTTACTTTCCCACAGCATGTCTGGTACCCAGTTAAGGCTGGGTCGACCTGAGACCAGTCGGAAATCAGGTAGCGGGAGCGAACCCAGACCACCAGCCTTGCGGAGCGAGCTCACTAACAATTACGCTACCGCGGCTCTCTGTAAATTCTTCACAGTTTATGTAAACCATTTAAAAATAATTAATGTTTAAATTTCTCAATGTCAATGTTATTGTGTTTTTGGTGTGTTTTTGTCAATCCAGAATTACTTGAGCTTTGAGCTCTTCCGCTCAGTGCCATGGACATCGTAACAATTCGGTTCGGTGCCACGAACACCGTAAATCTGGAGAACTGTGGCTTTTCTGCCAGAACGCGGAATTAAACTGCACTCACAGGGGGCTTGTCACCTGTCGTCCAACGCGCTACGAACACGATGTGAAAGCGGTTCGTTATGGCGTTTAGGGACAATGCTGTTATATCGCTGAGCGAGAGAAAAATAATTATTTTCGTTTATTTTTTGAAATATTAATGAAGGATGAGCGTTGGTGCCTTGTCCCATGTGGATGGGGCCATCGGTTGGGAAAAGTTTAGAATCACTGTTTTAAAATATGATAACACATATTAGTTAACTGTGGGCGGGGCGGGGAGGGGTTAGAGTAATGCATAAGCGCACGCATATCGATTCTGACGCAAAAGGGTTATGAGTTCAAACTCCAGGTTCCACTTGTGATGAAAGGAATTGGATATCTTACCTCCCGTACACTAAAGTTTAGAAATGTGAAGTGACAGGAAGTATGGTCTGCAAATGGGCATGTTGTCTATATAGATTATATAGATTATATAGATTATATAGATTATATAGATTATAAGATTATGATTATAAGATTATAGAGATTATAGAGATTATAAGTTATAAGATTATAAGATTATAAGATTATAAGATTAGAGATATATATGATTTGAGATTAATGATTATGAATTATAAATTATATAGATTTATAGATTATATATTGTATCGATTATATAGTATTCTAGAAGTTATAAGTTATGGTTATATGGAGTCATGATTGTATAATTATAATTATAGATTTATGGACTGAAGATTATTAGATTTATAAAGATTATAGAGATTATATGATATAGATCTAATATAGTTGTCTTCGATATTAATATTTAATTAATGTCACTATCTTTTCTTCCAATTCGTTTGCGACATCGATTTGTATACTTCTAAAGTAGTTAGTGGTCAACTGAAGTCTGTATAAATCTCCATATTTCTTGTCTTGGACTGACATCGACATTTATACTTCTAAAGCGCCCGTTTGGTGCCGGGACACTAAGCGATGCAAAGAATAGTACCACTGCGACTTACATGTCGCAAGGGGTGATTGTGGTAGGGCCTAGGACAGCTACACTAATCTGGCCTACTTGTAGGCGCATATCTGGCACAACGTACAACCACTTTTAGGCTCAGGTCACATACAAATCCCACAGATTGGTTAACAAGTGGTCTTTGTTTATTTCGATCGTTCTTCTCGGCTGTTTTGATCATTCTTATAGTGATGTATAAACAGCCTTTGCCAAGTACGAGTAGAACATTACGCCACGCTTAAACCCCTACTAGTGTGGGACAAGCGCATCCTGTGTGTTTCCTCGTTTCCATGTTTTTGGCCTTTGGAAATGTTCAAATCTGCCATGCCTGCATACAGGACAACTACTTCTACTATGAGGATGGAGGTTGAGGCCGTTACTGCTGCCCTCCATAGGATTTCTGGGACTTCATTTACTGGGGCAGTTGTTGTATCTGACTCTCAGTCGATGTTTCACAAGATCCACAAGGGCAGGTTTCGGTATGAGTGGATGTCGTCTATAGACGTCTCTAACCTCCAGCGGCTTACGTGGATATACTATCCTGGGCATGCGGGCGTTTACGGTAATGAGAGAGCGGACAGGCTTGCATCAACAGCATCGATTGTTGGGGAGTTGAAGATGGATAAGGGGGATATTCTTCGGTCTCTTCGAGACTCTCTGTTGGATGAGGACACTAATATCGATGTTGAATCGATCAGCGATTTAAGCAGTTTGGAGTTACCCGTTGTTCAAGTCGAACTGGATGCCTGAGAGGCAGAGTGAGAGGTGTGTTTAATCAGCGAGCCACAGGAACCATCAGTATGCATACTCTTCGATATCTGTTGGGGAGACTGAGCACCTATGGGTCTGCCCGGAGTGCAATGACGTCCGTTTAGTAACCAATAACCAATAACCAATGCCGGCAGTAAAACACTTTCCAGACTTCGTGAGTACCTTTCTCATTAATGATCCGTTTATTGCCATAAATTTCTACTTGGAGCTACGGCAAAGAGCCTTTCGTACTTTGCAACCTTTTTGACTAAGCTCGGCGTACCTTTTTGTATTGTATGATGAGCACTCGTTAATGATTTTTTAACGCCGTATATTTTGGCTTCGATCTACGATAAAAAGCATATACTACTTTGCACATTTTCTGACTAGGTGTGGTCGTTCCGGTATAGGAACATTAACAGCCTTCCAGGACTTGTCAGTGGGACGGTCACTTGTCGACTGCTTCGTGTGTTTTGGCGTATATTTAGGCTTTATGATCTTCGTCTAAGAGTATGTTCACACTATGCGCACTTCTGACTATTTGAGGTCGTTCCGGATTAGGAACATGCTCAGCCATTAGGGACATATAAGCTTGTCGTGCACTACATCATCTTACTCGTATAGGTCACCGTGAAAAGTGCCGGCCTTCGCCAATGTTTGGATTGGGACGAACTGACAAACCATTACGCTGTCGGCCTTACTTTTCGGCCTCTGTGAGTTTATTCCGGAGTAGGAATATTCACAGCCATTTCGAGACGCGTATCGGCACTTGGCAGTTTTCAGTTTGAACACTGCATTTCCCTGACCCCGCGAAACACTGGACTGGAGCTGCGCACAGATAATCTAGACGGTCGTTTCAAATGGCTCTGTCAATGTAACTGAGAATTTTGTGCTCGCCACTATCACCCGCTCCAGTTCTTCCTGGGATGTTAGTTGTTATTGCAACAGTACCTTCTCCGGTTGTCCCAGAGGGGGCAGTTTCGTTAGGCCCCAGAACGCCACTTTAGATTTGTCCTCGACCAACCTTATCCAATAGATAGGTCCACGCTTGGCCTCCGATACGGAATTTACTGCAATCTTCCCTTGTGTCGTCACGACGCGTTTAAACGTTCACAGAGACACTTACCCAGAGCTTGCAATTGTGGTGCGACCGTTGACTCATTACACATCGTTCTCATGGATTCTTGCCACACAGCTGGCAGTTTTAGTGCTGCCATTTACTCAAGGGGAGTTGGCATTCGTTCAGGCGACTAGTACGATACTATTTCTTACGTTTCATCAACTATTTTAGGCAACTTTTCATCGGACATCGGCCAGGACATGCGTGCATTTTATTCAGGATTTTGAACCTGTATTACGTTTACGTGCTTGCACTACTACCACTACCTGTAGCTCTCCCTCGATCCCACCCGCTTAGCCAGGCAGGGTCCACTTTCTGTTTCCAGGGTCATCACGTGGAGGTGGTGTAAATCTTGAATAGTGTCAGCTCACTAAACCTGTAGCTCTCTCTCGATTCCTACCCGCTTAGCCAGGCAGGGTCGACTATCTATTTCCAGGGTCACCACCCCGTGGAGGTGGTGTAGGATCTTGAATAGTGCCAGCTCACTAAACCTGGCACCACGTTATCCCTCAGTTGCACCTCTGACCTCAACATGTGGTTCATATGGAGCGTTCGAAAAGAAGAAAAGTAAAAGTTAATAGGTGGAACATACACCATTTGGAAATATTTTAATAATATGAGAGGAGACAGGAGGTGTTGGAGATCAGATGGTCGATATTAGATGAGGAGATGACACTTAATCACTGAATCAATCCTGTATCTAAAGTACCTACCTGTTCCCTCCGGCTCTGGGTCGATAAGATTTTTTAATTTAACTATTACAAAAGGCATAATAGCCGCCATACATATAAAGGGTGTAATCATGAGGAGTATTCCTGACATCTGTGACGAGACTTCACTAACTGTGGACAGATAGTACATCTTCCTTTACTAATAATATTGAAGTTTACTACAGAAGTCATGACAATAAGCAGGTCAACAGGTCAACTAAATATACACGTGAATAATGTCAAATACAACAGACTCCAGAATTCAAATATCTCGGGAGTATATTCACAGCAGATGGAAAGATGGACAGAGAAATCGAGACTAGATGCCAGAAGGCAAATGCAGTGACATACCAACTGTCACCACTATTAAAACATCCAAGCATTGACATGGCAGTCAAACGACAACTGATAAACTGCATATTTATTCCAACTCTCTGCTATCAGTGCCAAACATGGCCCTGACTAAGACACAAGAAGAAAGATTACAACATGTGAAATGAGATGTCTACGAAAAGCTGTCAACGTTACAAGGCGAGATAGAGTGAGAAACGAGAATATCAGAAGCATCGTTGGTACTATACCATGCATACAGTGCATCGAGAAGCAAAGATTCAAGTGGTTCGGCCATTTAATGAGAATGGAACCACATTTACTACCATCACGTGCCTATAATAATCGACACTCAGTGCGCAGAGCACGAGGCAGGCCAAGAACAAGATGGATAGATAACATCTCAGAGTCCCTGCGAAAGCATGGACTGACAACGTCAAGCGCAACACACCTGGCACAAGATAGGAAACTAACTCTCCCGACGCTTCACGAAAATGTGGTTAAGATAAGATAAGATAAGATTGAAGTTTACTATATACATTATGTCAGTGGCGGTTCGTGATCCTTTTGTTGGTGGCATGACACAAATGTTCAGAAAATTCATAATTTTGGGTCTATTGTCTATTGTCTATTCCCAGGTGGAAGATGTAGTTGGCTGTCCACTCTTGTCGTTAAGCGTAGGGATGGGAGCTTTAATTTGCGTTCTAGGGCTAGATGAGTTGCCATTGTTGTGTTGTATCCGTGTTTATTTAGTGTGGTCTTGATATTGTCTATTCCCAGGTGGAAGATGTAGTTGGTTGTCCACTCTTGTCGTTAAGCGTAGGGATGGGAGTTTTAATTTGCGTTCTAGGGCTAGATGAGTCGCCCTTATTGTATTGTATCCGTGTTTATGTAGTGTGGTCTTGATATTGTCTATCCATCTTTTTATTGGTCTTCCCTTAGTACCCGATCTCTTTTTATTGTATTTTATATTGTATTGATTTTGGGTTCGGTTATATTTTAATTTTTTTTTAAATAAATACACTTTACACATTATTTTTGGGAGGCCCGACCCCACTGGCCCTTAATGACGAGCCGCCACTGTATCATGATAATGCTAAAATGTAAGAAACCAGAATGGTCTTCTTCGATCGCTCCATATCGACCATTTGTTAACCACTCTTTGTGATTTGTATGTGATCCAAGACTAACCCTTTCGCTGCTACATACCTTTCAAAGGCTGAGCTAAAAATAGCTACTCTTTATTTCTAGGTCACAAACGTGAATGTGCGCCTATAGCAGTGACAGTAGCAATGTGTAACGTATTAACACGTCAATATGCCACAGAGTAGAGATAATAACAGACGTGTTAATGCGTCTTTAGGCGTGAATGGGTAAAACGTATATATACGTCCTTAGCAGCTAAAGGGCTTAGATCGATTACAAGTTGTGCCAGTTATGCGCCTACAAGTAGACCAGCACATTCGATTTCGGCAACGCTTTTATTTACTAGGTAGCTTCCTAGGCCCCAACATACGCTTCTTGCGACATGACTTGTAGGTCGCAGTGTTACTATTCTTTGCTACTCTTGAGAGCCTCGGGAACTCACGGGCGGAGTATGGTCTAAATCAGATCTGATGGCTTTTTCTTTGTGCAATCAGACCTGCAGTGTCAGTGCGTGCATTTATTGTTGAGTTCTCTCTTCCCTGCTGCTGCAGTACCTACTGTTTGGTCTTGTCTACCTACTTTTATCCTTCTTCGAACTTGTCTAATCCATTTTCATTGTCTCTTTTGTGTTTTATTTGTTTATGTTTTAAAAACTAGTTCTAAAACTAGTTTTAAAAAAAGCTCTTAAAGACTCTTCTTCTTCTTCTTTTCCACCATTTACTTTTTATAGAAGTGTTGGGGAGGAGGACTTATTGATCTTGCGTGTGCTTGTTTTAAGGCACTTTATAATGTGATATTCATTTTGTAAGGCTGTTCTGGATGCGAGTCGCTTTATCTTTGCGTGGTCTTCCTCTTGCTATGTACTCATTATACATTTTCTGTGTGGCTCTCTGTGGTAGGCGATACCAGTGCATTCTTGCCATGTGTCCCAAACCATTTAATATGTTGTTCTTTTATGAATTGCACCATTGGTTTCACATCCAGTCTTCTTCTGATTTCTTCATTTCTAATTTTGTCTCTTATTGTCACACCTGCAGCTCTTCTAAGACACCTTATCTCTGTCGTTATGATTTTCCTCTCATTAGCTGATGTTATTGGCCATGTTTGACACTGGTAACATAGAGTTGGCCAGACTTATTGTCACACCTGCAGCTCTTCTAAGACACCTCATTTCTGGCGTTATGATTTTCCTCTCATTAGCTGCTGTTTGCATGTTTGACGCTGGTAACATAGTGTTGGCCAGACTTATTGTCACACCTGCAATTCTTCTAAGACACCTCATCTCTGTTGTTATGATTTTCCGCTCATTAGCTGCTGTTATTGGCTACGTTTGACACTGGTAACATAGTGTTGGCCAGACTTATTGTCACACCTGCAATTCTTCTAAGACACCTCATTTCTGTCGTTATGATTTTCCGCTCATTAGCTGCTGTTATTGGCCATGTTAAAGTCTTAAAGACGGATATTACTAATTTTATCTTCCCGGTAAGAACTCGGTATATGATTATGTCCGGATATAAAACTAAATTGATCCCGGTGAAGAATGGATACCAGTGCCAAGAGGAATCGCTACATCCTTTTCTGTATGCATCGAACTTGATAAAGAATGCAGGCAACACAACCCACTTGTTGTGGAGGCAGAGGTTCAGGCATTAATTTCTGAGAACGCATCTGAGCATGATGTAATCATTTATACGGATGGTTCGGTGATTCGACATGTGCGGAGCTCGTGGGCTTTCACTGCTCAGGTCGGAGGTGATGTTGTGAAGGAAGACAGTGGTGGTTTTGCCGTGACTACGAGCAGTCTCACTATGGAAATCATGGCGGTTACCAAAGCGATGATTTGGCTAGAATCACAGGCTTTTATCCATGCATGTTTTCTCCGTGACTCAATGAGTATGCTCAGGAAGATTGAAACAGGATGGGCTAGGAGACATTGGATAGAATCGCTGGGAGGTCTAAGCTGACAAAGATCAGTTTTATTTTTGTGCCAGGGCATGCAGGTGTAAGGGGAATGAACGTGCGGATAGGCTTGCAGGTATGGCTGCTGTCCAAAGCGGACGAGCAATGGACCAGGCTGATGTTATAAATTCCTTAAGGGAGAGAGGCGTGTACATGATTCACGTAATAGCGGTGAATCCACAACACTAACCAGACTGCAAGAACTCAAAGTTAACTGATTCAGTACCAGGTTTTTCACCTCTGGACGGAATTATTTTTTACTTCAAAATATTGCACACATACTTTAGTTAAATTAAAATATTGTTTCTAAATATGATTTAAAGTTGAACTTATTATATATCAAATTAAAGATAAATGATTGTACTTTCATAAAATATTTATTGTATGCGAAAATATAATGTTGTGTTGACTGTGCATGACAAATATTAGCATGTAATAAAAAAAAATTAATTGAAATTGTGAGAACAAAAATCCAACTTACCAAGGGTCTTGAGGAACAATATGGTGAATAAGTCAGTGTAACTGCTCTCTTTATATAAGTAATCCATTTATGAATACACAAAAATTAAGAAAATATTGATGGAATATATGGTTTACTAACTGTTCGCAAATTAGCAAGACGACCATCTTTGAAGAAATTTCCATTAAAAATTGTCAAATTGAACATTTCACATACTAAACATTCATGTCTCATAATATATAATCACATACAGTGGAAATTATAGCAATATTTACAGGAATAAAGAACTAAAGTATATGAATAATAGTCCTAACATAGCAACTATATAACTTCTCTCCAAGTAGACTGTGTAGGTTCTTTCTGAATCCTTCTTCTTTTTGTTGCAATCCTACTGGAACCTGACTGGGGCAACGCCCTCTCGCAGCTGGTTGGGAAACACTACTAGTATTATTTAAATTATTAATAATCGACGTATTTAAATCACAAACTTCTGTGTCATCAGAAGCTTCACTATCTTCACTATCAGTATCTACATCTTCATGCAACCAATCTCGCGCTTCTGCAGCTGTAAAACGTGCAGAACGAGCTGATAACAAACCATTTCTAGACTCTGAATTGTTAGACATTATTTTTAATCACAGGGTAACTTGAAAACGAAAATTAAACTTGGTTTCACTTTGATTCTAGTCAAAACCACGATGTTGTGATTTGGTTATCGTTAGTACTTCCTTTCTACTTAGTTTCCGGTTGATATAAAACTACAATCGGAGTGAAAATTAATAAAACTCAACGCAATAGTAGCCGTCTTTTAAAAGACGCTTGGGACACGCAGATAAGAAATATGTGCACTACAGTGTTCCACGGGACCGAATCAGTTAAGTGTGGTGTAGCTCGACAAGAACGCTATGCTGGCAGACAAAGAAGAATTGTAAACCAACAAGGAACCGGTGTCGTTAGTCGCCACACCCTGATGGACATACTGAGGGAGAGATCGGAGCACTTATGGACTAATTTGTTCCACGTGCAGTGATGGTGATCCGACGACTAAAATAAACTAAACTAAATAAAACTAAATTACGAATTTTCAATTCAAATGTTGTACCAATCCTAACATATGCCAGCGAGAGTTGGAAAATGACTAAAGATATAGAAAGCAAGTGAATACATTTGAAAATAGATGTCTGCAAATAATAATGAACATAAAATGGAATGAATTCAGGAGAAGTGATGAAATCAGAGACATGTCTGGTCAACCACTAGTGACAACTGATATAAGAAAGAGAAGATGGAGATATGTTGGGCACACCTTGAGGAGAAATGATCAACGAATATCAAAGCAGGCATTGAAGTGGGATGCAAAGGGTTCAAGAAAGAGAGGACGACATAACGAGACCCTGAAAAGAACTTTGCTGAGAGAGGCAAGAAATATTGGTCTCAGTTCCATGAAGGTGATTGAGCAGAGTTGCCCAGGATAGAGCGATATGGAGAAATTACTTGCAGGCCGTATGTAACGTATAACGGTACGAGAGGAATTATTATATAATTTATTATTGAAAAAATCCTCACCGTTCTGTAAGCACTGCAAACTACTGAACGTATAATTGGTGTTTAGAAAATCAACGACTCGTCTGTGTTTGATGGTGATGTGAGGTAAAAGATATGCCCACTTTTCTTTTCAGAAAGAATTTGCCAGTATAATGGCTTAGGGTATTATTCAAACATACAGAGAGCAGGTGTATGTGCTCAGATGGACGAATGGGTTAAAGAAGGAACAGAAGGCACTTTGTATGTAGAACAGCAGTAAATTAGGTCATACAGCGATGTAGTTTGCAGAAGAATGGTGAGAATCCCATGACTGATAGAACAGCAGTAAATTAGGTCATACAGCAATGTAGTTTGCAGAAGAATGATGAGAATCCCATGACTGATAGAACAGCAGTAAATTAGGTCATACAGCGATGTAGTTTGCAGAAGAATGGTGAGAATCCCATGACTGATAGAACAGCAGTAAATTAGATCATACAGCAATGTAGTTTGCAGAAGAATGGTGAGAATCCCATGACTGATAGAACAGCAGTAAATTAGGTCATACGGCAATGTAGTTTGCAGAAGAATGATGAGAATCCCATGAACTGCTAAACTGACTAATGTTGAGGTATTGAATGAGGTCAAGACACAGAGAAAACTTATCATCAATATAAGAAAGAGGCAGTCATCGTTTTTCGTTCATGTCATGAGAAAGAGAGGTTTGTTTGTTTGTTTTCCGATCCAGAAGCACTTGAGCTTTTTCAGCTCTTCGGCTCGGTGCCATGGACATCGTAACCCTTCGGTTCGGTGCCACGAACAATCGTAAATCTGGGAATCTGTGGCTTTTTCTGCCATCCCACGGAATTGAACCCGCACACACAGGGGGATAGTCACCCGTAGTCCAACGCGCTAGGAACACGCTGGGCAGACGGGCAGAAAGAGAGGTATAGAACACATTGTGACAACCGGAAAATCGAGAGGGGACGAGACAGATGAAGACAGAGAGAGAACATTTTGGATTTGCTGATTTATGGCATGGAAGAGCTTCAACATCTGAGAAGATATGAAAACACCAGAGACAGAGATTTGTAGAAATCCATGATAGCATACTCCAGCCGGCGCGGCACCTGATGATGATAAAATGAAGGGGACACAAAGAGAGGAAGAAAAAAGAGAACATTTTTGATTACCTGACTTCATGGCAGAGAAGAGAGTCAACTACTGAGATGATAGCAAACACCAGAGACGACAGATTTGTGGAGAACAATTATCGTCTCCGCTAGATGGCACGGCACCTAATGATGATAATATATATGCAAGTTATACAGATGTAGAGTAATACCTACCTTGACAATAAGGTCCAGAATAACTCTCCTGACATTGTGAACATATCCCAGTTTGGTTTTGACATGCTGTCACTAAACAAAATGACGAACAGCTGATATTACACCATCGGCCAAATTTGTGCTCCGGACAGTCTGAAATATGGGCACAAATAGCCATTAATTGCATTGCGGATTAAGACAGCTCGGGAATGCAGCAAATGTTACTAAGAGGCCTAGGTTTTGTATGATAATAAAATAAAACACAACTTTTACAAACAAACTTGTTTAGGTTTAACTTAATGTGAGCAAATTTAGAGATAACACTAGACAAATCAATTTCTCTAAGTAAATTACATTCAATGTTCATTAATGTGAGGTTATTTAGACGATCTTGTCCCATCATGTTCCTTAACTCACTTTTTATACGCTTGAATGTCGAAAAAGAACGTTCTCCGCTGTAGTCAGTAATCATTAAAGACTAGTAAATTGGTAAAACTATTTATACATTTGGGAAACACGACTCTAATGAATTTGCCATTATAAGTTTATAAAAATTGCAGTTCAAGAGCCTCATGCTTTTCGTTGCTAATAGCAGCAGCTACATTAGTTTTAAGAAGTTCAGCAAACTGCACAATTTCGTCGCCTAGGCTTTCTTCCAAGTAATCCTGGTAGGCAAATCCTCTTGGTACGCTTCCATGCGTGTAGCTAAGGAAGACAGTACCTTATCAATTATCACAATAAACACCTGACTTGCAAATTTTTGTTTGGATGGTTGATTTTCTACAACTTCATCGAGCGTAGTAGAGCAGCTGAAATCGTCGTACTTAGTATTTCGCTTACGTCGTCTTAAAGTTTGTTACTAATATTGTTCACAGTCAGTCAGGATTTTGGCTTTGATATCAATATCTGAAAATGTAGACCCCTGACTAAATATGTAAACCAAAATTTTACAATATTGACCACTTGTTAAGCCAATTTTAAAATGCAAACATGTCAACATGAACACAAAAAGAGCAATGTTCAACACAATCTTTCTCCCCACATTATGTTACCAGTGCCAAACCTGGACACTGACAACAAATGATAGAAGAAAACTAGTCACAACAGAGATGAAGTGTCTACGCAGAATGCTGGGTGTTTAGTAGTGAGATTATTTATACCAGGAGATAATGATAAGTAAAGATATATTTCTAGTAAAATGCAAGCAAGGAAGGAATGACCAGGCTATATAATAAAATCTTAGTAAGTCTAGGAGAAAGAAAAAAAGTGTACCTAAGAAAATTGGACGCAATTTGGAAATGTATTGTGTAGTAAACATCACGTGATATCCTGGGTATTATTCAACGATGTACTGCTTGAAGGGTTGGTATCAACGCATTTTTGATAATGACGATGAATTTAAGACAGATAGGAAAATTGCATGCTTACTATTTTATGGAACCATGTTCGAGAAGAGATGACACGATTATACTGTGCAGCCTGGCAAACAAGGGAAGCAAATTATTGGTAGGTTGAAATAAATATACCAATGAAATTAGTTGAGTTTTAATGAGCGTAGTATTTTGAAATAAACAATTCCTATCTAGATCTTTCGGGGGATATAGATTGCGTAATGCCAGCCTGGTATAAATACTCGAGGATGGAATTCGGACGGCAGAGAGAGACGGAAGATTGAACAAACACTGCGGACAAGTGTTGTTGTGGAGGGGGTTCGAGCAGAGCAGACCCTATGATTTATAGAGAAGTTATAGAAATCCAGTGGTCATGGAAGACTCGATGGACCAGTAGAGATTTTGGTTTTGGTAGACCTACCTAGATATTTAAGACAGTGTACATTTTTCGATCGAGTCATGGGGGTCTCTAGAGATTTGTTGATTCGGTGGGATTGTTGTTTTTAATTTCATGTAAAAATAGAATGATAAAGTTCTCAACAAGGTTTGAAGAGAGTTATTAAAATTTGATTAACTTTCATCTGAGATGTGGGCATTTGTGAATTGATTTCTGGTGAGAGAAATTCTCTAGATCTTACAGCAGCAGAAAGAAACGTTCGAGAAAACTGCAGAATCTTAGTCTGGTACAGATTACCAGTGGTGCCGTGACCAGATAAATAGGATAGAAAAAAAAGAGTATTCATAAACTCCTAATAAGGGTCAATCAACAGCATTTCCTGCATGCGACCTGTTACAGGCATACCAAGAAGAGACCGGTTGAGAAATTAAGACATCAGGAAAAAAGTGGGTACATCAGCACTAGAAACAACAAATTAAATGGTTCGGCCACGTAAGCAGATTACCAACAGACAGTGCACCTCAAAGAGCAATGCTACTCCGATACAATGGGTACAAAGCAAAAGGCCGGCCACGCTAAAGATGGACCTCAGAGATAACAGAGGCGACGAAAGACACTATCTACGAAACGCATACAAGGGCCCGTTTTAGAAATCTCCTCTTGATCTGACGCTGTGAGGCAAACAGGATCTGACGCTGTGAGGCAAACAGGATCTGACGCTGTGAGGCAAACAGGATCTGACGCTGTGAGGCAAACAGGATCTGACGCTGTGAGGCAAACAGGATCTGACGCTGTGAGGCAAACAGGATCTGACGCTGTGAGGCAAACAGGATTAGAGAAAAGAAGAAAGAAAGAGGTTAAGCCATTCTTTGTGATTTGTATATGATCTGAGCCTAAGAGTGATTGTACGTTGTACCAGTTATGCGCCTAAGAGTAGGCCAGCACATACGATTTCTACGATACTTTTTATTTACTAGGGTAGCTTCCCATGGTCCCTACCTCAGTCGCCACTTACGACATGCTTGTCCAGCATCTGTAATTTTCAATGATTGCCTTTCTTATAGGTTGCTAATGATAATAAGTTTCTTTGTGCTAATGTTAACTCTTTCGACCTGCCGAGCCGATATATAGGCTCACAGTATTTTTTTAAGATGACACAAAGCCGGTATACTGGCTAATTTAGAATACATTACAACGTAAATCCACCCGGAAGTAAAATATATTACGGAATAAAAGGGGTTAACATTTCATTGTTGCTAATATTAAACATTTCATTGTTGTTGCTAATATTAAACATTTCATTGTTGCTAATATTAAACATTTCATTGTTGCTGCTAATATTAAACATTTCATTGTTGCTAATATTAAACATTTCATTGTTGCTAATATTAAACATTTCATTGTTGCTAATATTAAACACTTCCTTGCTGCTAATATTAAACATTTCCTTGTTGCTAATATTAAACATTTCCTTGATGTTGCTAATATTAAATATTTCCTTGTTGCTAATATTAAACATTTCATTGTTGCTAATATTGAACATTTCTTTGTTGCTAATATTAAACATTTCCTTGTTGCTAATATTAAACATTTCATTGTTGCTAATATTAAACATTTCATTGTTGTTGCTAATATTAAACATTTCCTTGTTTCTAATATTAAACATTTCATTGTTGCTAATATTAAACATTTCATTGTTGCTAATATTAAACATTTCATTGTTGCTAATATTAAACATTTCATTGTTGCTAATATTAAACATTTCATTGTTGTTGCTAATATTAAACATTTCTTTGTTGCTAATATTAAACACTTCATTGTTGTTGCTAATATTAAACATTTACTTGTTGCTAATATTAAACATTTCATTGTTGCTAATATTAAACATTTCCATGTTGTTGCTAATATTAAACATTTCATTGTTGCTAATATTAAACATTTCATTGTTGCTAATATTAAACATTTCATTGTTGCTAATATTAAACATTTCATTGTTGTTGCTAATATTAAACATTTCCTTGTTTCTAATATTAAACATTTCATTGTTGCTAATATTAAACATTTCATTGTTGCTAATATTAAACATTTCATTGTTGCTAATATTAAACATTTCCTTGTTGTTAATATTAAACACTTCCTTGTTGCTAATATTAAACATTTACTTGTTGCTAATATTAAACACTTCCTTGTTGCTAATATTAAACACTTCCTTGTTGCTAATATTAAACACTTCCTTGTTGCTAATATTAAACATTTCCTTGTTGCTAATATTAAACATTTCATTGTTGCTAATATTAAACACTTCATTGTTGCTAATATTACACATTTACTTGTTGCTAATATTAAACACTTCCTTGTTGCTAATATTAAACACTTCCTTGTTGCTAATATTAAACATTTCATTGTTGCTAATATTAAACATTTCATTGTTGCTAATATTAAACATTTCATTGTTGCTAATATTAAACATTTCATTGTTGCTAATATTACATACTTCCTTGTTGCTAATATTAAACACTTCCTTGTTGCTAATATTAAACACTTCCTTGTTGCTAATATTAAACTTTTCATTGTTGCTAATATTAAACATTTCATTGAATTTATTTGAGAACAATAACATGAGAATTGCTCGCATCAGGATATGTTGAGATTGTCAAAATGTTATAAAGTCAGCAACTAGATGTTGATACTGTGTTTTGTTACCTGTTGCTTCATACCTTCACATCTCGGACCTATATGTGTTTCTTGACATTTGTTGCAGTCACCAGTCAGATGATGGCAGACACCGTCTGCACAAAATTCTGGGCAAGGTAATGAGCAGTTTCCTCCATATGTTCCGTTATTACAGACTGGAATGTGAACGTTTGATATAAGAATCTCTCATCATGCAACCTCTTATCATGCAACCTCTTATCATGCAACCTCTTATCATGCAACCTCATATTATGCAACCCCTTATCATGCAACCTCTTATCATGCAACCTCTTATCATGCAACCTCTTATCATGCAACCTCTTATCATGCAACCTCATATTATGCAACCCCTTATCATGCAACCTCTTATCATGCAACCTCTTATCATGAAACCACTTATCATGAAACCTCTTATCATGCAACCTCTTATCATGAAACCTCTTATCATGAAACCTCTTATCATGAAACCACTTATCATGCAACCTCTTATCATGCAACCTCTTATCATGAAACCTCTTATCATGCAACCTCTTATCATGCAACCTCTTATCATGAAACCTCTTATCATGCAACCTCTTATCATGCAACCTCTTATCATGCAACCTCTTACCATGCAACCTATTATCATGCAACCTCTTATCATGCAACGTCTTATCATGCAACCTCTTATCATGCAACCTCTTATCATGAAACCTCTTATCATGCAACCTCTTATCATGCAACCTCTTATCATGCAACCTCTCAATATTAAAACTAGAAGGGAACTAATTTCCACTTCTTCGAACTCTCAATATCGACCACGTGTTAACCACTCTGTACGATTTGTATGTGATCTGAGCCTAAGAGCGATTTTAAGTTGTGCCATTTATGCGTCTACTAGTAGGCCCGCAATCAGATTTCGTCGATGCTTTTTATTTACTAGAGTAGCTTCGTTAGGTATTTCAGTTGTCAAGGTCGCCTGCCCAGCGTGTTCGTAGCGCGTTAAACGACTGGTGATAAGCCTACTGTGAGTGCGGTTCAATTCCGCGGGCTGGCAGTCTCTTACGAGTTGTCATTCCCTCGCCTTGTAGGTCGTAGTGGTACTATATTTTGCTTCCCTAGCCGGCCTCGACAACACACGAGCGGAAGTGAAGTGATTATGGTAGTTAAGTTGACAATGTGTACACGTTTTTATACGCACAATCACTACACGTTTTATACACCACACAATCACTACACGTTTTTATACAAACACAATCACTACACGTTTTTATACACACACAATCACTACACGTATTTATACACACACAATCACTACACGTATTTATACACACACAATCACTACACGTTTTTATACACACACAATCACTACACGTATTTATACACACACAATCACTACACGTTTTTATACACACACAATCACTACACGTTTTTATACACACACAATCACTATACGTTTTTATACACACAATCACTACACGATTTTATACACACACAATCACTACACGTATTTATACACACACAATCACTACACGTTTTTATACACACACAATCACTACACGTATTTATACACACACAATCACTATACGTTTTTATACACACACAATGCCCGCCTGTTTATCTATCTATATATATATATAGATCGGAGTATTCAAAGCCATTTTTATATTGGTTATTGGTTATTAAACTGACGTCATTGCACTCTGGGCAGACCCATAGGTGCTCAGTCTCCCCAACAGATATCGAAGAGTATGCATACTGATGGTTCCCGTGGCTCGCTGATTAAACATACCTCTCACTCTGCCTCTCAGGCATCCAGTTCGACTTGTACAACGGGTAACTCCAAACTGCCCAAATCTTGATCCATTCATCATCGATTTTAGTGTCCTCATTCAACAGAGAGTCGCGAAGAGACCGAAGAATATCCCCTTATCCATCTTCAACTCCCCAACAATCGATGCTGTTGATGCAAGCCTGTCCGCTCTCTCATTACCGTAAACACCCGCATGTCCAGGACAGTATATCCACGTAAGCCTCAGGTGGTTAGAAACGTATATAGACGACATCCACTCATACCGGAACTTGCCCTTCTGGATCTTGTGAAGCATCGACTGAGAGTCAGATACAACAACGGTCCCAGTAAATGAAGTCCCAGAAAGCCAATGGAGGGCAGCAGTAACGGCCACACAGCAACCTTTTTATATAAACACACAATCCCTACACGTTGTTATACATACAATCACTACACGTTTTCATACACACAATCACTACACGTTTTCATACACACAATCACTACACGTTTTTATACACACGATAATTACACATTTTTATACTCACGATCATTACACGTTCTTTCCGTGTAGCCTGGTTTACATTGATTACATAGCCCAGAATGAAATATACAGGTATTGTTTAAGCACATCTCTGGACATTTATGGGTACACTTGAATCCAAAATATCCTGTTGGACAGGTAGTTTTGCAGCCTCCCGTTGCAGTGGCACATGAACTATTGTCTGTACAGACGCAGCCTGAGTTACAATAAAGTCCATAAATCCCAGGGCTGCATGGCGTCTCTAAAATGGAAATCAAATTAAAACTCTAACCCTTTTGTTGCTACATACTTTCTGGAGGCTGAGATAAAAATAGCTACTCTTTGTTTATCTAGGTCACAAACGTGAATTTACGCCAATAGTAGTGACAGTAGTAATGTATAACGTGTTAACACGTCTTTAGTCAACAGTGGAGAGATAATAACAGACGCGTTAATGCGTTTTTAGAAGTAAATAGGACAAACGTATATACGTCCTTAGCAGCTAAAAGGCTAGTGATAGTAAAATAATTTTAGAAAATGATATCATCGAAAAAATCAAGAAGGCAAAGTAACCTTTTATCATGCTGAACAAAAACTGGAAAACAAAATGACTAAATCTTAGGACAAACTTAAAATATAGAAGTAATGTACTGAGGTGCTATTATACAGTAGTGAATGCTGGGAAATGACCTAACACATAATACACAAGTTGGAGACATTTCAGAATAAATGTTTAAGAAGAATCCTGCAAATATTCTGGACAATTGCCATTACAAATGAGGAGCTTTTGAAACGAACGTACAGTGGATCAATAGATGCCGTCATTAAAAGACGAAGATGGAGGTGGTTTGGACATGTATGTCGTATGTCAGTGGAGGCATTGGCTAGGACAGCTCTCAGATGGACACCGGACGGGAAGATAAGGCCTGGATGTCCAATGCAAACGTGGAGAAGAACGGTGGAGAGAGAGTTGAAGGAGTGTGGCCTGACGTGGGAGACAGTTTAGAAAGGCAGTAGAACGGCAACAGTGGAGGTCTCGTGTGAAAGCCTTATGTGTCAATCAGGACACGAAGAGGATATAGATAGATAGATAGATAGATAGATAGATTAGATAGATAGATAGATAGATAGATAGATAGATAGATAGATAGATAGATAGATAGATAGATAGATATATAGATAGATAGATAGATAGATAGATAGATAGATAGATAGATAGATAGATAGATATATAGATAGATAGATAGATAGAGATAGATAGATAGATAGATAGATAGATAGATAGATAGATAGATAGATAGATAGATAGATAGATAATAGATAGATAGATAGATAGATAGATAGATAGATAGATAGATAGATAGATAGATAGATAGATAGATAGATAGATAGATAGATAGATAGATAGATAGATAGATAGATAGATAGATAGATAGATAGATAGATAGATAGATAGATAGATAGATAGATAGATAGATAGATAGATAGATAGATAGATAGATAGATAGATAGATAGATAGATATATAGATAGATAGATAGATAGATAGATAGATAGATAGATAGATAGATAGATAGATGGATAGATAGATAGAAAGATATATAGATAGATGATAAATATTTAGATAGATAGAAAGACAGATAGATAGACAGATAGATAGATAGATAGATAGATAGATAGATAGATAGATAGATAGATAGATAGATAGATAGATAGATAGATAGATAGATAGATAGATAGATAGATAGATAGATAGATAGATAGATAGATAGATAGATAGAAAGATATATGGATAGATGATACATATTTAGATAGATAGAAAGACAGATAGATAGACAGATAGATAGACAGACAGACAGATCTATGAAGAAAATTGTCCAAGACAGATCTGGTTGGAGGTATTGTGTTAAGGCCTTATCCTTAAACTCCTTGTGAACCAGGATCCACACTAAGTGACGTTTCTTACTTTAAACTGCTTTTGCCTATGTCCACTAAGAATTAAGGGGAGCTGAGAGAAGACACAGAAGAAGAACATCTGTACACATTTTCCAAACAGAAAATAGACTTACCCCCATATATTTGCACTTCACACAACGTTAGTTTATTATCGGTAATCTTGTCCATTGTTTGACTGGTGATCATCACCTTGTGTATCAGCACATCGGACTGTAAATTTATATCTAACCATTGCCATATCGGTTCGGCGTCGTCTACGAAGGTATTTATAACATCGTTATATGTGTTGAATGTCCGAAGTGTGAATCCTTGAAGTCGGTATCTGAAATCTGCAACAAGTAATTAATCAATCAATCAATCAATCAATCAATCATGCAACAAGTGGGCATATACCATTTAAGACAGAGAGAGATAGACAGACAGATAAGCAGATAGAGTATTAGGTTTGCAGAGAATTTAGGTATTGAAATGATTCTTACATCTGATTTTTCGTTCAATCTCTCTTTCTATATCTCTTTCGCTATCTCTCTCACTATCTCTCTCCTCTCTCTCTCTCTCTCTCTCTTCCATGTTGTTTGGGTTTTCCATGTTTTCGTTTACCCCCTCTCTCTCACTCGCTCTCGCTCATTCTCTCTCTCACTTTCACGCTCTCTCTCTCTCTATTCTCTCTCTTTCCTCTCTCTCACTCTGTATCTCTCTTTCACTCTCGCTCTCTCTGTCTCTCTCACTCTCTATCACTCTCACTCTCTCAATTTCTCTTTCACTCTATCTTTCACTCTCTCTCTCACTCTCTCATCTTCTTCTTCATCATCACCAGCAAGATGATGAAGAAGAAGATGATGAAGAAGAAGATGATAAAGAAGAAGATGATAAAGAAGAAGATAATGAAGAAGAAGATGATGAAGAAGAAGATGATGAAGAAGAAGATGATGAAGAAGAAGATAATGAAGAAGAAGATAATGAAGAAGAAGATGATGAAGAAGAAGATGATAAAGAAGAAGATAATGAAGAAGAAGATGATGAAGAAGAAGATGATGAAGAAGAAGATGATAAAGAAGAAGATAATGAAGAAGAAGATGATGAAGAAGAAGATGATGAAAAAGAAGATGATGAAGAAGAAGATGATAAAGAAGAAGATGATAAAGAAGAAGATAATGAAGAAGAAGATGATGAAGAAGAAGATGATGAAAAAGAAGATGATGAAGAAGATAAGAAGAAGGGGATGAGAATGAAAAAAAAAAACCGGTAATGAAAAACTAATGAGCACCGTCTCTGTTATAGATTCTGACCCGATACAGTATCTGAGGCTTAAAGAAGAGCATGTGCCAGGTTGAGCCATTGCGTTCTGCGTTGGTTTGCGAACATGAATTATCTTGGAAATTCCCAGAAGTGTTACCATCTACAGAATTCATGGAAACGGCCATGGAAGTGCCAGGCATATCTGTAGTGGATTGATAGGCGATGTTCTTCAAGGCTAAGTTGCGACCTGGAAATATTTTAATGAAATGGAAACAGTAACTTATTCATCACATCACAATCTCTTCTCACAATTTCTCTCTCTCGTAGGGCATTCTATGCGAAGAGAAGGTTTAGCACATTTGGAGACAACGGATAAAACTCAAGGAAGGAGAAATCGTGGAAGACAGAGCGAGAAGACGTTGGATGGTCTGTCATTATGGTTCGACGCAAGATCGACATTAGAACTGATTACATGCACCAAGCAGAGAGAGTTGTGGAGAGACATGATCGCCTACGCCGGTAGGCATGGCACTTGATTGATTGATAGGGCATAAACAAGGGACTGTGGCTAAGTGGTTAAACTCTTTGCCTTGTGAGTCGAAAGTCGTGGGTTCGAGTTCGGACACGAGTTCACGAGTGCAGTTTTTTCCAGAGACCACTAGGATTGTTGCTGGAGCTACAGAGTTCGTGCTTTGTGCAATACTCTCAGCAGGTGGCGTGCCATTTCTCCGGAGAGGGATCGAGCCGTATGGGGTAAATCCCGGTGCAATGAAGTCAATCCTACGGCTTTTAAACTCTTTTTTAAACAAGGGAATAATCGTTAAGATTCCACAAAAAGGTAATCTCAGAGATTGCAACAACTGGAGAGGGATCACTATATTACCAATAATAACCAAAACTCTTTGCTAAGTCATTCTCAATAGAATCAAAGAAACAGTAGATACAACCTTGAGAACAAGCTGGATTTAGACCTGGGAGAAGCTGTTGAGACCAAATAACTATGAACTCTACCTGGGTAGGTATCTCCGTAGCACTAAGCATAGCACCACACACCTGAAGCATTTGGAAATTTCTGAATTTTCAAGAAAGATCGGAACTCCCTATTGCGCTATAGGAAAAGGAGTAAAAATTAATAATTCCTGGGGGGTGGAAGGAGAAGAAGAAAAAAAAATAATTACATTAAGACTAATCTCGGAGGAACATATTGAGAAGCAACAACCACTTATACTAACTTTCATCGATTTCTACTTCTTCTTCTGCGTTCTCACTAGATTGAGATTTCGGATTCTCTAATAAAGGCAGCAGTCTGCCTCAGATTATCAGCCACGCCATACAGTTTGTCTTCTGCGTTCTCACTAGATTGAGATTTCGGATTCTCTAAAAAGGCACAGTCTGCCTCAGATTATCAACCACGCCATACAGTTTGTCTTCTGCGTTCTCACTAGATTGAGATTTCGGATTCTCTAATAAAGGCAGCCGTCTGCCTCAGATTATCAGCCACGCCATACAGTTTGTCTTCTGCGTTCTCACTAGATTGAGATTTCGGATTCTCTAATAAAGGCAGCCGTCTGCCTCAGATTATCAGTCACGCAATACAGTTTGTCTTCTGCGTTCTCACTAGATTGAGATTTCGGATTCTCTAATAAAGGCAGCAGTCTGCCTCAGATTATCAGCCACGCCATACAGTTTGTCTTCTGCGTTCTCACTAGATTGGGATTTCGGATTCTCAATAAAGGCAGCCGTCTGCCTCAGATTATCAGCCACGCCATACAGTTTGTCTTCTGCGTTCTCACTAGATTGGGATTTCGGATTCTCTAATAAAGGCAGCCGTCTGCCTCAGATTATCAGTCACGCCATACAGTTTGTCTTCTGCGTTCTCACTGGATTGGGATTTCGGATTCTCTAATAAAGGCAGCCGTCTGCCTCAGATTATCAGCCACGCCATACAGTTTGTCTTCTGCGTTCTCACTAGATTGAGATTTCGGATTCTCTAATAAAGGCAGCAGTCTGCCTCAGATTATAAGCCACGCCATACAGTTTGTCTTCTGCGTTCTCACTAGATTGGGATTTCGGATTCTCTAATAAAGGCAGCCGTCTGCCTCAGATTATCAGCCACGCCATACAGTTTGTCTTCTGCGTTCTCACTAGATTGAGATTTCGGATTCTCTAATAAAGGCAGCCGTCTGCCTCAGATTATCAACCACGCCATACAGTTTGTCTTCTGCGTTCTCACTAGATTGGGATTTCGGATTCTCTAATAAAGGCAGCCGTCTGCCTCAGATTATCAGTCACGCCATACAGTTTGTCTTCTGCGTTCTCACTAGATTGGGATTTCGGATTCTCTAATAAAGGCAGCCGTCTGCCTCAGATTATCAACCACGCCATACAGTTTGTCTTCTGCGTTCTCACTAGATTGAGATTTCGGATTCTCTAATAAAGGCAGCAGCCTGCCTCAGATTATCATCCACGCCATACAGTTTGTCTTCTGCGTTCTCACTAGATTGGGATTTCGGATTCTCTAATAAAGGCAGCCGTCTGCCTCAGATTATCAGCCACGCCATACAGTTTGTCTTCTGCGTTCTCACTAGATTGAGATTTCGGATTCTCTAATAAAGGCAGCCGTCTGCCTCAGATTATCAGTCACGCCATACAGTTTGTCTTCTGCGTTCTCACTAGATTGGGATTTCGGATTCTCTAATAAAGGCAGCCGTCTGCCTCAGATTATCCACCACGCCATACAGTTTGTCTTCTGCGTTCTCACTAGATTGGGATTTCGGATTCTCTAATAAAGGCAGCCGTCTGCCTCAGATTATCAGTCACGCCATACAGTTTGTCTTCTGCGTTCTCACTAGATTGGGATTTCGGATTCTCTAATAAAGGCAGCCGTCTGCCTCAGATTATCAGCCACGCCATACAGTTTGTCTTCTGCGTTCTCACTAGAATGGGATTTCGGATTCTCTAATAAAGGCAGCCGTCTGCCTCAGATTATCAACCACGCCATACAGTTTGTCTTCTGCGTTCTCACTAGATTGGGATTTCGGATTCTCTAATAAAGGCAGCCGTCTGCCTCAGATTATCAGCCACGCCATACAGTTTGTCTTGGACGCTGGTGTAAGTGGGCCATCTCTTTCTGCTCAGGTCTGCATACTGAAGGCATCGATTTAAAAAAAAAAAAACCTTTGATAGTCTACACGGAATCTCTCTGTGAAATATTCTGAGATGCTATGGAATACCAGACAAAATAATAAACATTATAAAGAGCCTCTATGATGGTTCACAGTGTGCAGTTCGCACTGATGGTGGACACAGCGACTGGTTTATGGTTGAAACTGGAGTAAAGCAAGGCTGTATTCTATCTCCGCTATTATTTGGAGTGGCCATTGACTGGGTGAAGCGAAAATGTTGCAGGGCGAAACTGGCATCGATTGGGTAGAAAATAGTCAACTACAAGATTTGGATTGTGCAGATAATATTGCCTTGTTAAGTAATAACAAAGAATAACAGGTAAGTTGGCATCTATAGCATCAAAAGTTGGACTGCAGATAAGCTATGAAAAACAAATATAATGAAGACACCTATGGCAAGTAATGCAGATATCACCCTGGAATCTAAAATGATAAAAATAACAGAGCAGTTAACCTATTTAGGTAGCAATTTTGATTGCACAGGAAATGTTAAAAAGAAATTATGATACGAATTGGCAAAGCAACATCAGTTTTTAAAAGTCTAAATAAAATATGGAACTGCAAGTTATATAGTTAGTTAGTTAGTCTTTCCTCTTGGGCCTGTGGGCGCATAGGGCAGAGGTCATAGTTCTCCATGTCTCGGGGTTCGTTGCTATCTGTTTTAGGTCTTTAATGTTTACTAGGCCCATCGTTGAGCCTTCTCTGGTGATGGTTCTAAGCATAGTCTCTCTTGGTCTTCCTCGTTTTCTTTTTCCCTCTGGTGTCCATATGAGGATTGGTAAGAGTCTTCTCTCATCCATTCTAAGTGTGTGGCCGATGTAGTTCAGCGGCGCTTTCTTATAAAATTTGATACATTTTCTTGCTTGGTCTCCTGTCTTATTTGTGTATTGGGTCTGAAATCTGACCATTTGATGTTCAATATTCTTCTAAGACATTTATTCTCAAAGTTATCTAATTTTCTTTCTAGAGTTTTTGTTGCTTTCCAACTCTCGCATCCATAAGTTAATACTGGAATCACACAAGAGTTAAAGATCTTTAATTTTAAGTGCTTGCTGAGTGAATTGGACTTCCATATATTTGACAATTTGTTAAAAGCACTTGATGCCAATGCGATTCTGTGTGGAATTTCTGGCGCTGTATCCCCGTAGATGTCATCATACTTCCTAGGTATGTAAAACTTTTGACTTTTTCAAGAGTGTAGTTTTTTAGTTGAAAGTTATATAGTATTAAAACTAAATTACGAATTTTGAATTCAAATGTTGTATCAATCCTAACATATGCCAGCGAGAGTTGGAAAATGATTAAAGATATAGAAAGCAAGTTGAATGCATTTGAAAATAGATGTCTACGAAAAATAATGAATATAAAATTGAACGAATTCAGGAGAAGTGATGAAATCAGAGACATGTCTGGTCAACCACTAGTAACAACTGTTATAAGAAAGAGAAGATGGAGATATGTTGGACACACCTTGAGGTGAAATGATCAACAAATATCAAAGCAGGCATTGAAGTGGGATGCAAAGGGTTCAAGAAAGAGATGACGACCTAAGGAGACCCTGAAACGAACTTTGCTGAGATAGGCAAGAAATATCGTTCTCAATTTCATTGATGAGATTGAACGAGTTGTCCAGGATAGAATGGTATAGCGGAATTGCTTGACACCCGTCTATAACGTATTATTATTATTATACGTCAGATGACCAGTCTATGCAGACGTCATGCCCAGGCCATAGTTAAATAGCTTCTTCTGAGCAGAAATCTGCCACTCCTACAGTCCTTCGGAATTTCTCTCTCTCATAGGCCAGATGTCCCGCCTCCGTAGCCGTCATGTTCATATCATCATCAAATAGCTTGTGATGAGCAGAACCTGGCCACCTTAACAGTCCCTCTGGAGTGCATTTTTAGTCCCTAGGGTAGCTTTTCTAGGCCCTACCTCAGTCGCCTCTTACGACATGCCTTGTAGGTCGCAAGTGTTACTATTATTTTCTCACCTTGCGAGCCCTGGCAATACGAGGACCATATAGCTCGCTAACAACAGAGCTATATTTCCTACTTAACAGACACAAATACAGAAAACAGACATAGATACAGAAAACAGACATACATACAGAAAACAGACATACATACAGAAAACAGACATAGATATAGAAAACAGACATACATACAGAAAACAGACATAGATACAGAAAATAGACATACATACAGAAAACAGACATAGATATAGAAAACAGACATACATACAGAAAACAGACATATATACAGAAAACAGACATACATACAGAAAACAGACATAGATATAGAAAACAGACACACATACGAAATATGACATAGATACAGAAAAATGACATACATAAAGAAAACAGACATAGATACAGAAAACATACATACATACAGAAAAATGACATACACACAGAAAAATGACATACATACATATACAAAACAGACAGACATACATACTGAAAACATACAGACATACATACTAGAATATATAATTTTTTTTTCCGATCCAGAAGCACTTGAACTGGAAAGTTCTTCGATTCAGTGTCATGGATATCGTAACCCTTCGGCTCGGTGCCACGAACACCGTAAATCTGGGAAACCTGTAGCTTTTCTGCCAGTCCGCGGAGTTGAACCCGCACTTACAGAGGACTAGTCACCCGTAGTCAAACGCGCTACGAACACGCTGGGCACGCGGGCGCGAATGTATAATAGTAGGCAGGATTAGGTGGGTAGGGGCGCAAACTCTGAATAGTTAGACAGACAATTACATTGACGTTTCATCAGACAGACATATCTGTATAATTATTAATTGATTTTGATAGCAGTCCGAACGTAAGCGATAATGATGACAATCTCAGACGTGTGCTGCTGTACCCTTTGGTGTATTCTGTGGTGACTGTAGAGTCCAATCCTAGAACACAATCCCCTACCACAAGTGGGGCGTACATGATCAAGGTTAAACATGTGCGTGTTGTGTGTTCTGCCTTTTCACATAGCTCGTTTTCTCTGTGCCTCAACAACACGATGATTCTCAGCTATTCGGGTTCCTCTTTGTTGTTACAGCGCCACATTTGGCGATCTTGCGCAAGGATTCCCAGGGGCGGTGTCTATATCGAAGCATTTCAGAGACACTTTAAGAGTGCCTTTAAAGCGTTTTTTCTGTCCACCAGCTAAACGTCTGCCCCTTCAAGTTCGCCATACATCAACTGTTTTGGGATGCGTTTATCAGGCATTCGAGCAACGTGACCGGCCCATCTCACTTGGGCCTTCTTCAACAGGGTGTTGACGCTTGGGATCATTGCTCTTGTGAGGAATACGCTATCTGGAATTTTGTCCTGCCAGTTTATTTTAGTATTCTGTGTAGACAGCTTGTGTGGAAGTGGTTTAGTTTTCTTTCGTGTCTGATATACGCTATCTATTATACATATCTATATATAGACCAATAGACGAGGAAACACGATAGCATAGTTTCGATATATTGGCAGATAGACAGACATATATATATATATATATATTTAATTTTTTATTATCTAATTATTTATTTATTCATTTAGACAGACAGGCAGGGAATCAGACAGGAAGAAAAGCAGGCAGACTTGTAGACATACAGACACATGGACATTTAGACAGACATGCAGGTAATCAGACAGGAAGACAATCAGGCAGATTTGTAGACATACAGACACATGGACATTTGGACAGACTGGCAGGGAATCAGACAGGAAGACAATCAGGCAGACTTGTAGACATACAGACATATCGACATTTAGACAGACAGTCAGAGATGCAATCAGTCAGACGCGGATGCAGGCAGACAAACATAGAGATAGTCAGCCTAACAGACCTACAGACAGATATAGAGGCAGACACACAGTCAGCGTAACAGACAGGCAGACATAGAGGCAGACAGACATAGAAGCAGAGAGACAGAAAAACAGAGAAATAGACAACACAAACAGATTAGACAAATATATAAGATAAGATACATAGACAGATTAGTCAAACAGAGAGACAGGTAAGATAAGATAAGATACATAGACAATGGCTGTCAATGTCGTTCTGCTGTGCTGAAATTAATAAAAGAACTAAAATTGAAAATCATGACACTGCTACCTCCGCTGATATGGACGGCGCAGACGTAAGGAGCAATGTCTCCTTCAAGGATCACAAAAGACACAAGCATAGTTGTCTCACACATAATATCCATGCTGTAGTCACCAATTACGCTGTATCTCTCGTAGTGACAGCTGTCATTCATGCCATTCAGTTTCAGTTCCAGTGTCTTGGTTAGACCTTGAACTCAACAGAAAATTAAAATAAAATCTTTTAGTGACCAAGGATTGAGTAAGATATGGAAGTCAAAGGTGATCAAAACAAACACAAAGCTGAGAATCTTTCAATCAAATGTGAAGTCAGTGCTGTTCTATGGCTCAGAAACATGGAAGACAACAAAATAAACCACCAGCAAATTACAGACCTTCATAAATGGATGTTTACGTAGAATAGAGGGACTGAGATGATATGATAAGATTACGAACGAGGAACTCAGAGAAAGAACTAAGCAGATACCAGTGGAGAAAGAGCTAAGGAAGAGATGCTGGCGATGGATAGGACATACATTGAGAAGACCGACTGGAAGCATTGCAAGATAGGCATTGTTTTGGAACTCACAGAGAAAGGGGAGTAGGGGAATGTCTAGACAGACCTGGAGAAGAGATATGGAGGCTGATATTAAAAGGATAGGTAAAACATGGAAAGAATTGGAAGGGATGGCAGGAGAGAGAGGAAGAGCTGGAAGAAGTTTGTTGAAAACCTGTGCTCCGTTGGGAGTTGAAAGGTCAAGAAGTGGCCAAGGATTGACTTCATTCTCCAGCCTATTATTCTAAGGCGCTATTACTATTCATAGAAATAGCAAGCCACTTGCACAAAGCACACGCTCCGTAGTTCCAGCAATAACAATCATAGGATCTGTGGAAAAATTAACCTGGGGACGAACCATGCAGTCGCCAGTGTGTTGATGGGTCTTGCAAAGGGAGCACAGAATAGTACCACTGTGACCTACAAGGCATGTCGTAAGAGGCAACTGAGGTAGGGGCCTAGGAAGCTACCCTAGTAAATAAAAAGCGTCGCAGAAATCGTATGTGCTGGCCTACGTGTAGGCGCATAATTAGCAATCACTCTTAGGCTCGGATCACATACAAATCACAAAAAGTGGTTAACAAGTGATTGATATGAAGCATTCAAAGAAGAAAAAGAAGAACCATGCAGTCCGGATTTGAACTGACGACCTCGCCCAAGTGTTGCCGGGGCATTTAAGTGCGACCTACAAGACATGCTGTAAGAGGCGACAGAGGTAGGGGTCTAGAAAGCTACCAGGGTTGCTCGTCATTAAGGGCCAGTAGGGCCGGGCCCCTACCAAAATAATGTATAACGTGTATTTATTATTCTTTAAATTAAAATATAGCAAGCAAAAACCATGATTTATCCGGGAAAAAATGTCTGGCCCCACCAGCAAAAATGACCACGAGCCGCCACTGAAAGCTACATTACTAAATAAACAGCCTCGCAGAAATTGGATGTTCTGACCTACTTGTAGGCGCATAACAGGCACAGCATACAATCGTTCTTAGGCTCGGATCACATACAAATCACAAAGGGTGATTAACAAGTGGTCGACACATGGACTTGCGGGAGTGCAGGGCAACGAACGTGCTGACTTTCTTGTTAACAATGCCCCGACTCAAACGGGCAGAAGTATGGACAGAGCAGACGTCATCAATGTGGTACACTCTCATTTATGTGATATGTGCGAGTCTTCTTCTTCTTTGCGTTCGTTCTTTACGACCAATTTTAATCACTCTTTGTGATATGTTTGATCTTTGTCAAGAACGTGTATACGTTGCACATTGGTTTGGTAGGCCCCTAAACACATAGACTTCTACACGCTTAGGACATATGCATCCGATTTCATCCAAACCTCCTTAGTCGCCTCTTACGACATGCGTGGCAGGTAACAGTGCTTCTATTCTTTACACCACAAACTTGTGCCCAGTAACCACTCGGGCGAGTCTCAGACACTGGAACGAGTTCGAGAATTAGGCGTTAAGTTTGGACATGCCAGACAGTGTCGTCTTCCTGGTAGAGAGAGAAGATATACTAATCAACTTCTCATGGAAACGGTGAGCAAATTGACGTTAGGATGGCTGCTGGGGCGGGGGAAAGAGCACAAATGAGAATGTCTAATGTGCCTTGACGTCGATCGCATAATACAGGGTGTTCAAGATAATTGCAGCCCCATTGACAAATCGAAAGTTGCCAGGCAAAAATTGAGTGGGGTTTATTTATTATTTAAACCGGTTCTGACTAGTTCGTCCTACGTCACATTTGTTCATCACCCCTTCCCGCACTACAATTACATACCGTCACACAACCTTGACCTATACTACGTCATAACTGAACCTTCCATTTCCATACATATATACCAGATTAGCTCCATTCACGGGCTGCTTTTAAGTTGAACACCCTGTATAATACAACATAATATAACAAGTGGTCGATATGGAGAGTTTGAAAAAGAAGAACTTGCGAATAACAAGACGCAAATTAAACTAACTACTCCTTGCGAACCAAGCACTACATTATTTGGCTTAGGTTTGGACGCCTTTTTTTCAAGGAGCCACACCAAATGGCGTTTTTAATTCTAAATACAATTGGCTTGGGAATTTTTCCCGACCACGACGGCTCTCAGGTCGACCCAGCCTCAACTGGGTACCAGACATGCTCTGGGAAATTAAAAGCGACAGGCGTGATGCTGACCACATCACACATCGTGTGCCGACGGTCAATGAAAATACAGGCCTAACACTGTATTGACCTATATACCACGAGGTATGAAAGGGTTCCTTTACCTTTTTTACTTTTACAATTGGCTTGTAAAAACGTGAATTTTACCCTGGTCCACTAGACAGTCCCGTGCGGCATATTTTCTCAGTATGATGCAAGTCTTCGAAATGCCACCCTTAAATTTTCTCCTTAAAATAACCTTCAACTGATATTTTTTTAAATAGAAATGCATAAAATGTACAAATAGTAAATTGTATACAACAATATGACAATAACATTGACCAATATAGAAAAGTGTTTCGCAAAGATTTTAAATTATGAAATAGTTCAAATTGCATTTTGATTTCTCTGCTTTTGCGGCCCCGTTACTGTGTCGCTTGATGCTGCCGCCTCTGTTTCATAGCTTGGCACGGAGCCGCCACTAGGGGTTAACTACTACACCACAGTCTCACTACTTCTGCAATTAATTTCCACATACCTGGACCATAAACAATGAGTCTCAACCAGTAAAACCGATAATATTTCGTCAGATTAAATGTCACTGACTTCGCTCTTTTGTTGTCATTGCACGTGGTGACATCGTTGTCACTTAGGTAGGCTGGGTTATCAGAAGGTACAGTTACCTTACCAAGGTCAACTGAAAAACAAAAACATTTCATTTTTGAAAATTTTCACCGCTGAGGTTACCAATTTCTCAGTTTATTTTATTTTGGTTTCTTTTAACCGGCCCAGAAGCACTTGAGCACTCTTCGGCTCGTAACCCTTCGGTTCGGTGCCACGAACACCGTAAATCTGGGGAATCTGTGACTTTTTCTGCCATCCCGCGGAATTGAACCCGCACACACAGAGGGATAGTCCCCTGTAGTCCAACGCGCTACGAACACGCTGGGCAGACGGGCCAATTTCTCACTTAAAAAACAACATTCCATTCTATTACTATCTCATCATCATCATCATGTGCCGTCTCCACATCGAAGGTTGACTGTACTGAATCTCCAGCATCCTCTGTCTTTCGCCTTAGTGTTGCACTCTGCAAGACTGTAACCTGTCAATTTCTTAAAGTTTCACTCCCACCTATCTCTCGGTCTTCCTCTGCTCTTGCCCTTCAACTTTCCCTCTAGTAAATGTTTTATCATGGTGTCATGTCTTTTATGTGCCCAAAATACTTGTCTGAATTTTATTTCTCTTAATAATTGTTTCTTCATGCCTAGTTTTCCTAAAACTTGTTTAATTTGTCTGTTTTTCTGTCCATGAAACTCTGCCTACTCTTCTATATATCCACATTTCAAATGCATCAATTCTGTCTTCTAACTGCTTGTTCATTGTCCATGTTTCCCAGCCATACATTAATATAGGATATATATAGCATTTGATCATTCTCATTTTTAGCCTGTTTGTAATTTGTTTGGATGTCAGTAACTTTCTCATACTATTGAAATTATCTTTGGCCATTCCTATTCTCTTTCTAATTTCGTTATACACCTGCCAGAAATTATCCCTGTCTATCTATTTTCTAATCCTGTTCCGGCGTCAGGTCGAAAAGGAGACACCTGGAGCGAGTTTCTCTATGCGTCTTGTCTTTCCTTCTTTTCTCCAGTCCTGCTTTGCCTCACAGCTTTAGGATAAGAAGAGATTCATAGAATCTCTTTGTGTGCACTTCATAAACAGTGTCTTTCGTTGCCTCTGTTATCTCACAGGTCCACTGAGGTTCATCACTGAGGCTACCAATTTCAACTAAAATGCTGCATTCCATTATTGGAATTTTTCATTAATGGGGTGTCCAAATTTGATCTATTGGTTACTAAACTGACGTCATTGCACTCCCGGTAGACCCATAGGTGCTCAGTCACCCCCAACAAGTGTCGAAGTGTTTGCATACTGATGGTTCATGTGATTTGCTGGTTCGACTTGGAAATCTAATTTACAATCACCTCCTAAGTCAATAACAATAACAAATATCTTATAATACATACCGTACCGACACGCTGGTACAAACAATAACAACATTATCTTACAATACATACCGTACCGACACGCTGGTATAAACAATAACACCACTATCTTACAATACATACCGTACCGAGACGCTGGTACAAACAATAACACCACTATCTTACAATACATACCGTACCGACACGCTGGTACAAACAATAACACCACTATCTTACAATACATACCGTACCGAGACGCTGGTACAAACAATAACAATATTGTCTACATATCCCAACAACCACAACGACACAAGGTACATTCCAACTGATAAATTTACACTACCAGGAGAGGCTCAAGCACTCAATAATTCCAACTGATAAATTTACACTACACAGAGAGGCTCAACACTCAATAATTCCAACTGATAAATTTCCACACACAGGAGAGGCTCAAGCACTCAATAATTCCAACTGATAAATTTCACACTACACAGCAGAGGCTCAAGCACTCAATAATTCCAACTGATAAATTTCACACTACACAGCAGAGGCTCAAGCACTCAATAATTCCAACTGATAAATTTCACACTACACAGCAGAGGCTCAAGCACTCAATAATTCCAACTGATAAATTTCACACTACACAGCAGAGGCTCAAGCACTCAATAATTCCAACTGATAAATTTCACTACTAACAGCAGAGGCTCAAGCACTCAATAATTCCAACTGATAAATTTCACACTACACAGGAGAGGCTCAATCACCAATAATTCAACTGATAAATTTCACACTACAAGGAGAGGCTCAAGCACTCAAAATTACAACTGATAAATTTCACACTACACAGCAGAGGCTCAAGCACTCAATAATTCCAACTGATAAATTACACACAAGCAAAGCTCAAGCACTCAATAATTCCAACTGATAAATTTCACACTACACAGCAGAGGCTCAAGCACTCAATAATTCCAACTGATAAATTTCACACTACACAGCAGAGGCTCAAGCACTCAATAATTCCAAATTTCACACTACACAGCAGAGGCTCAAGCACTCAATAATTCCAACTGATAAATTTCACACTACACAGCAGAGGCTCAAGCACTCAATAATTCCAACTGATAAATTTCACACTACACAGCAGAGGCTCAACACTCAATAATCCAACTGATAAATTTCACACTACACAGAGAGGCTCAACACTCAATAATTCCAACTGATAAATTTCACACTACACAGCAGAGGCTCAAGCACTCAATAATTCCAACTGATAAATTTCACACTACACAGCAGAGGCTCAAGCACTCAATAATTCCAACTGATAAATTTCACACTACACAGCAGAGGCTCAAGCACTCAATAATTCCAACTGATAAATTTCACACTACACAGCAGAGGCTCAAGCACTCAATAATTCCAACTGATAAATTTCACACTACACAGCAGAGGCTCAAGCACTCAATAATTCCAACTGATAAATTTCACACTACACAGCAGAGGCTCAAGCACTCAATAATTCCAACTGATAAATTTCACACTACACAGCAGAGGCTCAAGCACTCAATAATTCCAACTGATAAATTTCACACTACACAGCAGAGGCTCAAGCACTCAATAATTCCAACTGATAAATTTCACACTACACAGCAGAGGCTCAAGCACTCAATAATTCCAACTGATAAATTTCACACTACACAGCAGAGGCTCAAGCACTCAATAATTCCAACTCTGACTGCCAACAAGTGATTTTTTTTTCTCAGATACACTATCCGTTCTGCAAGCCCTCCAGGGTAAACTTCCATCCCTGAGAAAGGAGCTCAGCAAGGTTTCTGCCAGCGATATAGTTACACTCCAGTTGGTACCATGACACTGTGAAGTACCAAGTAACGAGAAGGCAGACAAACTTGCAAAACAGGGAGCAGAATGTGAACAAGTAGAAAACGAAATACCATACTTTAAAAAAAGGGCTCTCATGGACATTAGACAAGACATTAGAGAAGACAATAGACAAGACATTAGACAAGACATTAGACAAGACATTAGACAAGACATTAGGCAAGACATTAGACAAGACATTAGACAAGACATTAGGCAAGACATTAGGCAAGACATTAGACAAGACATTAGACAAGACATTAGGCAAGACATTAGACAAGACATTAGACAAGACATTAGACAAGACATTAGACAAGACATTAGACAAGACATTAGACAAGACATTAGACAAGACATTAGACAAGACATTAGGCAAGACATTAGACTACCACACACTCGACAGACAAGGACAGACCATCATCTTCTGACACAGGATAGGACATAAAAGGCTGAACAAACACCTACACAGGATACGATTGTCCCCATCCCCTCTGTGTCCCTGTGACACCGCTGTTCAAACTTCAGAAAATGTCCTACAAGACTGTCCCCTGTATGCCCTCCCTAGAAAGGAATGTTGGCCCTACACACAACACTACATCCAAAACTACATGGCACCAGAGATGCTCTCCAGAAAACAGTCGACATTATCATAAGAACGCATCTAACAGCACAAAAGTTAATTGCATATCCTTTACAAGACTCTGCGAATCAACCCCGGCTTTTCAACGCTGTTTGTAATTTTTCTAGGCATTATTACGTTCAGTAGTTTGCCATTGCTTTCTGAACGGGTGGTGCCATCGCCTTTTGTAAAAATCTACAGGAAACAATTTGCAACAAACCTGTCTGTTGCGTGATTCGAACTCAGAACGTCGAGGTTAATAGACCGAGTCACTATCCCCTCTATCTAACGGTATAATCATCAAAATAGCCAGGGGCGGCTCGTCATTAAGGGCCAGTGGGGTTCGGCCCCACCAAAATATTGTGTAACCTGTACTTATTATTTTAGACAATATTTGTTCATAATTATTACTTTCAACGAGATAATGATTAGCTTTGAAAGTTGATATATAACTCTAAAATATCATGCACAGTCTGAAATCTGAAATTCAAAATATGTTACCACTAATTAGTATACGCCCCCGAAAATAGCGATAGCAAAGAAGAATAATAACAACAACAATTCTCATATCACATACTAATTCTCATACCACATACCAATTCTCATACCACATACCAATTCTGATACCACATACCAATTCTCATACCACATACCAATTCTCATACCACATACCATACTGACAGGCCGGTCCAAAATAACCAAGTTCACATGCCGCATTAAATCGACAATCTCCATTACGTTCACAGCCTGCGGTAGCGCAGTGGCATTGCATATCGCAGTTATACCCGAACCAATTCAATTCACATTCTGTAAGCACAAACATGTTTTAGTATTACCTGCGAAATGTTAACCCTTTAGCTGCTAAAGATGTATATACACGTTTTTCGCATTCACTTTTAACCCTTTCGAATGCTACATACTTTCTGAAGGCTGAGCTAAAAATAGCTACTCTTTGTTTCTAGGTCACAAACGTGAATGTACGCCTATAACAGTGACAGTAGCAATGTATAACGTGTTAATATATCTTTATCCCGCAGAGGAGAGAATATAACAGACGTGTTAATGCGTCTTTAGAAGTGAATGGGAAAAACGTTTATATACGTCCTTAGCAACTAAAGGGTTAAAGACGCATTAACACGTCTGTAATTATCTCTACTCTGTGGGCTAAAGACGTGTTAACACGTTATACATTGCTACTGACTCTGCTATAGGCGTATATTCACGTTTGTGACCTAGAAACAAAGAGTAGCTGTTTTTAGCGCATCCTTCAGAATGTATATAGCAGCGAAAGGGTTAATCCTAACCTGAACAGCTTCTCGGCGACAGCACTAACCATAAGGCCATTACATTTCTCAGGCTCCGTCCCACCTGTCCTACACGCCTCTAAGAAGCGCTACTACAGGTAGTAACGATAGTTGTGAAAAAAAATTTTTAGTTAATTTTTTTGGTTTTAAACCAACATCAACTTATTCCGGACACGCCCATACATGATCGACCTGATATAGAAGATGTCAAAATGTAAGAATGCTGATGTTTTCAGTAGGTCTTAGAGGTGTCTTAGAAGAGCTGTAGATGTGACAATAAGAGACAAAATTAGAAATGAAGAAATCAGAAGAAGACTGGATGTGAAACCAGTCAATGCAATTCATAAAAGAACAACAGATTAAATGGATTGGACTCCTGACAAGAATGTCCTGGTATCGCCTACCACAGAGAGACACACAGAAAAAGTTTAATGAGTACAAGGCAAGAGGAAGACCACGCAAAAGATGGAGAGACAGCATCAAGAACAGCCTTACGAAAATGAATATCAGCTTACAAGTGTCTTTTTTAAAAATCCCGATCCAAAAGCACTTGAGCTGAAAGCTCTTCGGCTCGGTGTTATGGACATCGTAACCCTTCGGCTCGGTGCCCCGAACACCGTAAATCTGGGAACCTGTAGCTTTTCTGCCAGTCCGCGGAGTTGAATCCGCACTTACAGAGGACTAGTCATCCGTAGTCCAACGGGCTACGAACACGCTGGCACAAATTGCCTTAAAACAAGCACACACAAGATGACTAGTTCCCCCACAACACTTCTATAAAGAAGTAAATGGTGGAAGAGAAGAAGAAGAAGAAGAAGGCCAATGGTCGCTGGTTAAACCACTGGTAGAACATTCTATGTTGAAGTGGTTAGGACGTGTGTCCAACGTTCTGAAGGTTGTTAGTACGAATCATTCAGTTCGCTTGTACTTCTGTTCCGGACTGTGAAATGAAAATCGTGGCATATCCTAAAGGACGTAGCCATCAACTACAGTAAACGTGTAGTTGATTTTCTAGGCACCACTTATGCGTTCAGTAGTTTGCCATTGCTTTCTGAACGGGTGGCGCCATCGTCCTTTTGTTCCGGACTGTACAAAAGTAAAAACGAAAGAATTCCGTGTTATGCCACTTTCTGTATTTTTGTTTTCCAATCCAGAAGCACTTGAACCTTCAGCTCTTCGGCTCGGTGCCATGGACATTGTAACCCGTTGGTTCGGTGCCACGAACATCGTAAATTTGGAGAACCTGTGGCTTTTCTGCCAGAATTGAACCGCAAAGATAGGGGGCTTGTCACCCGTCGTCCAACACGCTACGAACACGCGGGCTATGTCACATGGTGTATAGGGTAATACGGTGTTGGGCCCACATTTTTCATTGACCGTTGGCACACGATGGGTGATGTGGTCGTCATCACGCAGGTCGCATTTACTTCCCTTATTTTTTCCTGTTACCCAATTGAGGCTGGGTCGACCTGAGAGCCCTTATGGTCGGAAAAAAAATTTCACGCACACTGTGGAGTTGAACTCGGATCACTAGTCTAAGAAGCGTGTTCGCTAACATCTACGCTATTGCAGCTTCGTTTCGGACTGTAATGCAATGAACACTCTATGTTATCAATGTCAAACATGGAGAATGAATCAGACACATGCGCAGAAAATAACAACATGCGAAATGAGATGTCTCCGCAAAGTCACCAACAACACAAGAATCGACAGAGTTACGAATACCAGAATCAGAGAAAAGGTTGGAACAAGGCCTTGCTTGAATTATATAGTGAAACAGAGAATGAAGTGTTTTGGCCACTTAGTAAGAATGCGAACAGACCAAACTGCCTATGAAGCTTTCCACAACAGAATATCAGGATGGAAGGCGAGAGGAAGACCGAGGAAAAGGTGGATAGATAACGTAGTTGAAGTCTGCCAGGGGACTAAGAAAACCATCACCAAGTACCAGAAAAAGCGCAAGACAAATCATAAACCACAACACTGGGTAACAACCTAAAGTTGAAGCGAAGACAAATACATAAAACCACTTGTTACAACTGTAACATGTGCTGGGGTATAAACAGTGGTGTGGAAATTCGGTAGTGTGGGGATCATGAAGTATTTTGTTGTTTCACATTAATGTAAAATTTGTATAAACATTTTGAAAGATTATGACTTAAAATAATATTTAAAAATTAGTAAAAAAAATGTCAAAGTTGCCATGGAAACAATACAAAATGGCACGCAAAAACAAAATTTAATCCTAAGGCTCTGAATCTAATGAATGTAATGAATTCTGTTTTCACTTAAGTAAGCAATTGTAATATCTAAAATATTACACATGATTGTTAGTATATATTAAATATAACATTTTTTATAAATTTTTGGATAAAAATGACCTCAAAATTCGGTCCAAAAAAACTGCTTTTGGGGGGTGTGTTTACACAAAAATTCATAAAAAATGTAAAATTTAATATATTCTAAAAATCATGTGTAATTTATTAGATATTACAATTGCTTACCTTAGAGTGAAAACAGAATTCATTATATTCATTACTTTCAGAGCCTTAGGGATTTAAATGCTGAGTTTGGTGACCATTTGTTTTGTTTCCATGGCAACGTTGACATATTTTTTTTACTCATTTTTCTACTCTTTTAAGTCATAATATCTCAAAATTGTAATACAAATTCTACATTAATATGAAAGCAATAAAAAGTTTCAAGACCAGAATACTCCCCTTCCGGTAACAGTGTGCTAAAAAAGAAAAGAAGAACACACTGAAATACATGTTTAGGAGATCGAAGAAATGATGGACATGTCCGACGTGCATAAGATGATCTTCAAATGAACTTCTTCTTCATATATCGACCACTTGTTAACCACTCTTTGTGATTTATATGTGATCCGAGCCTAAGAGCGATTGTAGGGTGTGCCAGATATGCGCCTACAAGTAAGCAGGCATATCCAATTTCTGCGACGCTTTTTATTTACTAGTGTAGATTCCCTACTAGGGTAGCTTCCTAGGCCCCCTACCTCAGTCGCCTGTACGAAATGCCTTGTAGGTTGCAGGGCTACTATTCTTTCTCCCCTTCGATTCCGGCAAAACACGGGCCCTGAGATGAAGTGTACGTTACCTGATCCAAAAAGAGGTCCTGCAACTAAAAGAATAAGTAGAGCATACACCTCGGTGCTCCGGCGGATCATTATGAGACCACCTGTATGATACATGAAGCATAAGGTGTAGACATACATCAATATCATTGACGTGATATCAAGTTTAACACAACACAGCACCAACGACAACTTATTGGTTATTGGTTGCTGTACCGACGTCATAGAACTTCGGGCACATCAATAGGTGCTCAGTTTCTCAAAACAGATGTCACATGGAATGTATACTGATGGTTCCCGTTGCTCACTGATTAATTAAACAAACACATCTCTCTGTCCCTCAGACATCCAGTTCTACTTGTACAACAAGCAACTCTCTCTCTCTCTCGATCTCTCTCTCGATCGTTCTTTTTCAGCCCTTTTGATCATTCTTATTGTGATATATAAACATCCTTTGCAAGAATGTTTGTTTTACATCACATCTTCAGTACCATTTGGAGTTCTGGTGCTTGTCCTTCGGTGCTTGTCCGATTTCAACCAGCATTTACTGGGTTCGCTCTCCATCAGTCTTTGACTGTCCGCAGCCGACCTGCAAGACAGCAGGTTCGGACACATGCATCCGATTTCAGTCAAACCTGCTTAGTACCTCTTACGACATGCGTGGTAAGTAACAGTGGTTCTAATCTTTACACCCCATATTTGGGCCCCGGTAACCACTCGGGCACAACGGGTAACTTAAACTCCTTAAATCGGTGTTTTGATTCAACATCTATTTTAGTGTCATCATCCAACACGCAGTCGTGAAGATACCGAAGAACATCCGCCTTATCTATCTTCCAACTCTCCAACAATCAATGATGTTGATGCGAGACTGTCTCGTTGTTCCAACTCTCCAACAATCAATGATGTTGATGCGAGACTGTCTCGTTGTTCCAACTCTCCAACAATCAATGATGTTGATGCGAGACTGTCTCGTTGTTCCAACTCTCCAACAATCAATGATGTTGATGCGAGACTGTCTCGTTGTTCCAACTCTCCAACAATCAATGATGTTGATGCGAGACTGTCTCGTTGCCGCAAACACCCGTATGAGACGACAAGTTAATAATTATATCTCGCCTACGTAATGAAGACTGCAGACTCAACAAACACTTATATAGACTAGGAATAAGTCAAACAACTCTCTGTCAGTGTCAGCAGGCGGAACTAACATTGGAGCATGTCCTGCAAGCCTATCCTCTCCTGGGTAGCTCAGAAGCACATGCTAGGCTCACACCAAGTTGACCTAGAAACTAAGCTTTGGGAAAACCGAGATGACCTGAAGCTGACTGCCCAATTTGTGGTCCACAGTAAACTAAGCACATGACTAGAGATGCTGAAGATGGAAACCTGACAGATCTCAAGACTGAGGCCTAGTTTGTGGTCCACCGAAAACCAAGCGCATGACTAGAGATCAGAAACGTGACAGGTCTGAAACTGAGGCCCAGTTTGTGGTCCACAGTAAACTAAACGTCATGACTAGAGATTGCTGAGACCAAAGGAAGAAACCAACAGTGACAGAACAAAGATGCAAGAGATACTACGCTTTGAACACATGAAACTCAGGTCACAGGTCATAATGCTGAATCTGTGCGACAAGTTGCTATATACCGCCTGTACCGCCACAACAAGCTTCGCGCCCATGTTTAACAAATTTAAAATTGGAAACTAGCCTGTGCCCTGAAAGCGGACATGACGAGAGCACATAATCAAGATTGCCAATTGATAGTAGGTTAAGAAAAAAACCTGGCCGAAAACACAGAGCTTAAAACCACGTGGCATCATGATAAAATATGGTTCATCGGTCTAGGCGGGATCAGGCGAGAGAGAGACAGAGAGAGAAGCTTTGCTGGGAAGAACAATTAATGTAGTCTCACAGAAGTATAAGTAGAAATATATAGCAACAATCAAGACAAATAGAATAGATTCTAACCTGCCGAAACGGACGAACTTTGTCGTAAAACATCAAACATTTAATTATCAAACATCAATAATTTATCGTATTCGATTACAAGGTCATTGTTATTGCTCAACAAAATTTGAGCACATATTTAAATATGAATTTCCGGTGTAAATTTCAGCAAGATCAATGATGTCATTAGTTAGTTAGTTAGTTTTCACTTGGGCCTTCGCATGGGCAGAGTCAATTACTATGTCTCCAGATTCTGCTATCGTTTTAGTTTAATGTTACTAGGCCATGTTGATCAAGCCTTTTGGAATGAGTTCTACAGATCTCTTGGTCTTCCTCGATTCTTCTTTCCTCTGTGTCAACATATTAGATTGAGGTCTCTCTATCCATTCTAATGTGTGCCGAGTAGTTCAAGGCTTTTTATAAATTTGATACATTTCTTCTTGGTCTCTTGTTTATTGATATTTGGTCTGAAATCGACATTTGAGTCAATATTCTTTAATTGTTTATTCCTCATTTGGTAATCTTCATCACATATCGGGTTCTCAATGGCGAATATACTTACGTGGATATACTGTCCTGGGAATGCGGGTGTTTACGGTAATGAGAGAGCGGGCAGGCTTGCATCAACAGCATCGATTGTTGGGAAGTTGAAGATGGATAAGGGGATATTCTTCGGTCTCTTCACGACTGTCTGTTGGATGAGGACACTAAAATCGATGTTGAATCGATCAAACGATTTAGGCAGTTTGGAGTTACCGTTGTTCAAGTCGAACTGGATGCCTGAGAGGCAGAGTGAGAGGTGTTTAATCAGCGAGCCACAGGAACCATCTGTATGCATGCTCTTCGATATCTGTTGGGGGAGATTAAACACCTATGGGTTTGCCCGGAGTGCAATGACGTCAGTTTAGTAACCAATAACCAATGGCGAAGTGGTCAAGTCGTTTGAATGTCGTACTTAAGGATGTGGGTTCGAATCCGGACCGTGATACATGTGACAATTTTTAAAGCGCTTCCTAGGATTGTTGACGAAACTACTGAGTTTGTGCTATGTGCTAAGATCTCGGCAGATGACATGCCCTCTCTGCCGACAGGGACGGATCCTTATGGGAAACCGGTGCAATGAAGTCAATGCTCCGCCTATGGATGCTTTGGATATATCAGACATGTCCTAATTTCCCGAATACCCTCTTCAAATTGTCGTTCAGTGTGTTCAGACTAACAACTTTTCTTCTGTGCTGGTAGTTATATCTTTACAACTTTATCTTTACCTGTGACAGGGTCTACTTCGTGGTCTATTGTCTATTCCCAGGTGGAAGATGCAGTTGGCTGTCCACTCTTGCCGTTAAGCGTAGGGATGGGAGTTTTAATTTGCGTTCTGTCCGTCTGCCCAGCGTGTTTGTAGCGCGTTGGACTACGGGTGACTTTCCCTCTGTGTGTGCGGGTTCAATTGCGCGGGATGGCAGAAAAAGCCACAGATTCCCCAGATTTACGGTGTTCGTGCACCGAACCGAAGGGTTACGATGTCAATGGAACCGAGCCGAAGAGCTGAAAAGCTCAAGTGCTTCTGGATCGACAAATAAAATTTGCGTTCTAGAGTCAGATGAGTCGCCCATGTTGTTTGTATCCGTGTTTATGTAGTGTGGTCTTGATATTGTCTATCCACCTTTTTCTTGGTCTTCCCTTAGCTCTAGTACCCGATCTCTTTTCATTGTATGCTGTTATTGGTGGTTGGTTGTATTTCATTACTTCTGCCAATAATAATGCTTATTGCCCTGAACATATGTTGTGAGACATGGAACCCTTGATAAAGCGGAGAGAAGATCATTAATGCCTTGAATGCAAATGCTACAGAAGAGTACTTAGAATATCATGGACAGAGAAAAGCACAAATACTTCAGTTCTGGAACAGCTTGATATTAAAGAGAGTTGGCTATTAAAGAGCATAACATCAAGGAAAATTAAATAAACGGACACATCAAATGACATGCGGCATAAAGGATAATTCTGGAGGAATGGTGTCTGGAAGAAGAATGAGAGGAAGACCTAGAAGATGATGGGTGCATGATATCATTGACGATCTGAGAATGACTGCTGCTGATGCCGGTCAACTTGCACAGAACAGATAGTTTTTCAGGACTGCTGTCATGGTCGATCCTACGCGCGATTGTTCGTAGTGCCAGTTATGCGCCTACAAGTAGGTTAGACATCCGTTTTCTGCGAGATTTTTTTTACTAAGGTAGCTTACCTAGGCCCCTACCTCAGTCGCCTATTATGACATGCCTTGTAGGTCGTAGTGTTACTATCCTTGCTCCCTAGGGGCCACGGAATCACACGGATGAGATCGTTAGTTAATGTGTTCCTTTCGTGCCAAAGGGGCACATAGGGCAGAGGTTTTAGATCTCCATGTGATCGGTTCGTTGTAGCAGTTGGAGATCTTGTATGGTTTTACATCCCAATAGTTTACTTTCTTGTTGGATGGTTCTTCGAAGAGTGGTCTTAGGCCTTCCACGTTTTCTTTTCCCAACTGGTGACCCCATAAGGACTTGTCGAATTAGTCTCTGTTCGTCTGATCTAAGAACATGACCTAAATATTTCCACCTTCGTTTCCTTATAATATTTGATACAGGTTGTTGGTGTGTTATATGTAAAATAATCTGGCCAGCAATGGCGGAATGCGGGTGGGCCATTCAGAGTCAGAACTGTTTGATTCTGAACACGACTTTGCTAGCGCATTTCCGACATGTTTAGTCGGGTATTTTCCGGTTTCGTTTGCCGAGCTACTGAGTTAGTGCTTGTGCAACGCTGTGAGCTATGACTGTTACATGGAATGCTTTTGCTGTGTCAACCGTGCGTTTGTTGTGTGTATTCAGAAAATGGCGGACAGCGGTTATGACGAACAAGCTCAATCTACCGTATGCAGTTATATTACGAGTGTAGAAAGCTGGATTTTGTCATGATTCATGTTCCCTTCGACAAGAATTGCAATTCAAGTGATGAACAGTTTTGTGTTGCTACATTAGCGACGGCCATATGCATTTTATGCGGTTCATGTTGTGTTTTTTGTGGCGGTACGGGGCTGTTTCATTCTGGAATTAGTTCACACAGGAAACATTTCACAGTTGTTAGCATTTCGTGTGATTTTCATTGGCACAGGAACGGAGCAATTATGGGTTGACCCGTTGCAGTGAAGTTGGAACCGTACTTATGAACTATGAACTATGAACTATGAACTTATGAACTATGAACTATGAACTATGTAAAATAAACAATCAATGGGAAAACACGTTTAAACAAAGCAATATAGTTTTGCACAGAACACAAACAATAACAATACGTAGCGACGTGTCTAGCTAAAGGCCTTTATCAAGTAATAAATAATAATCAATCAACAATACACCAGTTGTATAGTATTAAAACTAAATTACGAATTTTCAATTCAAATGTTGTATCAATCCTAATATATGCCAGCGAGAGTTGGAAAATGACTAAAGATATAGAAAGCAAGTTGAATGCATTTGAAAATAGATGTCTGCGAAAAATAATGAATATAAAATGGAACGAATTCAGGAGAAGTGATGAAATCAGAGACATGTCTGGTCAACCACTAGTGACAACTGTTATAAGAAAGAGAAGATGGAGATATGTTGAGCACACCTTGAGGACAAATGATCAACGAATATCAAAGCAGGTATTGAAGTGGGATGCAAAGGGTTCAAGAAAGAGAGGTCGACCTAAGGAGACCCTGAAGCAAACTTTGCTGAGAGAGGTAGGAAATATCGGTCTCAGTTCCATGAAGGAGATTGAGCGAGTTGCCCAGGATAGAGCGGTATGGACAAATTACTTGCAGCCCTATGTAACATATAATGGTACGAGAGGAATTATTATTATTATTATTAATACACCAGTTACAAGAGCGTACAACATGAAAATAGAATCATCAAGAGGAAGAGGTAAACCAAGAAAAAGATGGATTGATAGAGTTATAGACATCTTAAAACTTCACAATTCCACAGCGTACCAAGCGACCGAGCGTGCATTATCTCGGAAACCGATCATCAGTTAAACCTGCTATGTCTAACAGCAAACAAACAGAGAAGGACAAAAGAAAGAACAGAAAAAAAGAATCACAAATGACATCACTGATCTTTGTGCTCAGATTTTAACCGGAAAAGCACATCTAAATATGTGCTCATATTCTGGTGACGTAATGACATTGACCTTTGTAATCCGAATACGATAATTTATTGACATTCAGAAAATTGATATAAAATTGATGTTATAGGACAAGAGGTGTTTCTAGATCTGACAGGTTAGTATCTCATTCTATTTGTATGGTTTTTTTTCTTGACATTTCATCAGTTATATGATCCAAACATGTCACTGACAGCTAAACAACAGTTAATCAACAGTATCTTCATATCCCCTATGTTACTAAACCAAACATGGACAATGAATAAGAAACATACACAGAAAATACAAAGTCACCAACAACACAAGAATCGACAGAGTTACGAATACCAGCATCATAGAAAAGTTTAGAACAAGACCTTGCTTGAATTATATAGCGAAACAGAAAGAATGAAGTGGTAGGCCACTTAGTAAGAATGCGAACAGACCAAACTGTCTATGAAGCTTTCCACAACAGAATATCAGGAAGGAAGGCGAGAGGAAGACCGAGGAAAAGGTGGATAGATAACTTAGTTGAATTCTGCTAGGGGACTAAGACAGCCATCAGACAAGTCACCAGAGAAGCGCAGGACAAATACATAAAATCACGACACTGGGTTAACAACCCGGTAACAGTGTGCTGACAAAAGCAGAAAAGCGCAAGACAAATACATAAACCACGACACTGGGTTAACAACCTGGTAACATTGTGCTGACAAAAGCAGAGAAGCGTAAGACAAATACATAAAACCACGACACTTGGTTAACAACCTGGTAACATTGTGCTGACAAAAGCAGAGAAGCGTAAGACAAATACATAAAACCACGACACTTGGTTAACAACCTGGTAACATTGTGCTGACAAAAGCAGAGAAGCGTAAGACAAATACATAAAACCACGACACTTGGTTAACAACCTGGTAACATTGTGCTGACAAAAGCAGAGAAGCGTAAGACAAATACATAAAACCACGACACTTGGTTAACAACCAGGTAACAGTGTGCTAACAAAAGAAGAATATCAGTTATGTGAGGACATATCATTCCGGATATGTCCACAGGTGCTCCAATCTCCGCCTCAACAAATCCAGCAGTGTCCAGCTGCCCAGATCGACAGTTCGATGTTGATTAACCAATCTCTTTACATAATTGTTATGTTCGTTCTTTTCGGGCTGCACCAATATCGACACCCATCTCTCTCAATCCGGTAAGCGAGTCGGATTCACAACCCTGAACCTCCTCTATTCGGAAGGACTCTCTCAATGTGTGAAGAATGTCATTTCGGTTGATTGAAGCTCCCTCTGATATTGTAGCCAAACCAGCTAATCTATCAGCTCGTTCATTACCCCTAACTCCTACGTGCCCAGGGAGAAAAATGAAGGTGATTTCTCTGATCACTGTCTGTACCAGTACCTCCACCCAGTTTCGTCTGACCATTCCTGTTTCGACTTTACGAATCATGCTCATGAAGTCACTGAGTATGAAAACACGAGAGTAGTTATGAGATGCCAACCATTTGACAATATAAATGAAGACTGCAGTAAAACTATGTAGAATTTCGAAACACGTAATAACAAAGTACTGAAGTTTTACAAATTACAAAAACAACGACAATAATGGCAACGTTTCGATCAAAAGACCTTTATCAAGCAAACGAACAAAAAAGTGACGAATGAAAAAAACCCACTTCATATGGACGACTATATACGGAGACATTCAAAAGTTCCTAACACAACTTGTTCACCGCCTCTGTAACCTCCCGTATCTCCATTGTCAAAATAATAACTAGATGATAACGAATTGATGATGAATTGATGACAAATTGATGATGCACTGATGACAAATTGATGATGCACTGATGACAAATTGATGACAAATTGATGATACACTGATGACAAATTGATGACAAATTGATGATGCACTGATGACAAATTGATGATACTGATGACAAATTGATGACAATTTGATGTACTAATGACAAACTGATGACAAATTGATGACAAATTTGATGTACTGATGACAAATTGATGATGATGACGATTGATGAAAAATTGATAACACATTGTGATGACTTGATGAAAATGTGAGGAATTGATGACACGTTGATGATGACTTGATGACAAATTGATAATGCATTGATGAGAAGAAGATGGCCCGATGAAACTGCCAGTTCGAAACTTCTGTTTGAGTGGTGGTAGTGGTGGCAAGATCTGTAATACAAACAAAACAAAATAAGTAATACAATCAGCGGTTCTCAGCCTGAGAGGGCGTCATCACAGGAAGACATGCGACAGTACCAGTAAAACATTTTGAAAATGTTATCATCTCCTTAAATGTTTTGATATTTCCTTTCTACGTATATCTTTTTTGGAACTTGTGTCATCAATTTTTCCTTCCAGATAATATTTCCACTGTATCTACAAGTAATCAAAGTAAATTATGTGTCTAGTACTATTCTTGATCAACAATTTTATCATGGTTATGATCTGGTGGTGCCAGCTCACTAATCCTGGCGCTCCGTTGCCCATGAATTGCGTCTTTGATCAAACTTGTAAGTAAAGTAAGTAAAGGAACCCTTTTCATACCTCGTGTATATAGGTCAATACAGTGTTAGCCTGTTTTTTTCATTGACGCCGCACACGATTGTGATGTGGTCAGCATCACACCGGCCGCCTTTACTTTCCCAGAGCATGTCTAGTACCCGGTTGAGGCTGGGTCGACCTGAGAGCCGTCGCGGTCGGGAAAAATTCCACGTGCACTACGGGAGTTGAACCCAGACCACCAGCCTTGAGAAGCGAGTTCAATAACAACTATGCTACCGTGGCTCTCCGCAAACTTGATATGACGTTAATGATATTGATGTCGTCACCATAGGTTCCCAAAGTGGGCGATAGCACCCGACAGTGGGCGCTGACGCCTTCTAGGGGTGGATGGTGTTTCAGAAACATTCCGGAGAGCGTACCGGAACGTTCACGCGATTTAGGGGCTGGTGGCACCTTATGAAGAAATTTAAAGGAGGGGGCTTTAAAGCCGGGTTTGACTTCATTCCCCAAGGTTGTACCCCATATGGCTCGGTCCCTCTCTGCAGACATGGCACGCCACCTGCCGAGAGTACTGCACAACGCACGAGCTCCGTAGCTCCAGGAACAATCCTAGAGGTCTCTGGAAAGAACTGCACTCTTGAACAGAATGGCGCGGTCCGGACTCGAACCACGACCTTCGACTCACAAGGCAAATGACAACCACTTAGCCAGATACCCCCATGAAATAAATAATATATATTTTAAAATTAATTATTTTCGTGATTTTGCGATTGAATAACTGTATTCAAGATGAAACACATATTGCCCACTACATTTTCAATAATTTAACGACATAAGCAGTAATGTATCATTAGTTGCTATTTGCGTCGAAAATATCAAACGGCTTGAACGCGGAAAACTGTTATAATAGGGGCGGAGGAAAGGTGGGGGGCGTTACACAATTTATGTCTTCAAAGTGGGCGGTGGCCTGAAAAGTTTGGGAACCTTGGTCATCATCATCATCATCATCAAAGCTTGTCCTGAGCATGAACTTGCCACCCCAACAGTCCTCCGGAATTTTTATCTCTCATAGGCCTCTGCAGCCGTCATGTTCAAATCATCAGCTACATTCTGAATCCATCTTCTCCGTGATCTTCCTCTTCTTCTCTTTTCTGGTATGTCTCCTTCCATGGTGGTCTTCTCCAGCCCTTCATGTCTTTTTTTATGTCCAAAATATCTCAATTTTCTCTTTATTATTTGTAGCATCAGCCGGTTTTCTTTGATTTTGAGTTCTTTCTGGATATATTTATTTATTCTCTTCTCTTATGAAACATAAACATAATATGTTTCATTTGTCATACAGTGTTACAGGTGTGCTCATAATGCCAGTCCAAGAGTTAAGTGTGTGGCCTATTATATTCCTGGTAACAGGTCCTCAAGGTGGATTGGTAAGTATAATTTATTATTCATTTAAGGATCACCTTCATCTCACATCGAACATGTCCATAATTGCTCCGATTTCCTCCCAAGCATGTATCTCAGTGTTTTTAGGCTAACAACTCCAGTTCTGTGTTGATTGATGTATCTACTGAATTTTCTCTCGTAGTTTTCCCGTCTTGCCACACCTATCCGTATGCACAACTTGCGTAACCGAGATTTTTTCCGATCCAGAAGCACTTGCAGGCTTTCAGCTCTTCGGTTCGGTGCATGGACATCATAACCCTTCGGTTACGCCGTGAATCTGGGAAACCTGTGGCTTTTCTGCCAGCCTACGGAATTAAACCCGCACTCACAGAGGCTAGTCACCCAGATCCAACGCGCTCGAACACGCCGGGCAGGCGGCAAACCGAGATAGAGAATACCTTTTCTTCTTCAGACGCTCCATATCGACCACCTTTTAACCACTCTTTGTGATTTGTATGTGATCTGAGCATAAGAACGATTGTACGTTATGCCATATGTGCCTAAAGTAGGCCAACACATCCGATTTCTGCCACGCTTTTTATTTACTAGGGTAGCTACTCTAGGCCACTACCTAAGTCGTCTCTTACGACATGCCTTTAAGATCCAGTTTACTATTCTTTGCTCCACTAAAGAGCCTCTGCAACACCAGGATGTCTGTGCTTGTATCTACAGGGTTTCTCTCGTCATGGTTTTCCCGTCTTGTTGCACTTATCGGTTATCAGTTATATGAGGACTATCATCATAGCACTCCGGACATGTCCAGGTGATCGATCTCCGCCTCAGCAAATCCAGCAGCGTCCAGCGACCCAACACGTCAGTTCGATGTTGATTAATCAATCTCTTTGCATATTTAGTATGTCGTTCTTTTCGGCTGCACCTTTTCTTCTTCTTCTTCTTCTGCGTTCAACTTTTGCTATGCACTACTCCGGTATGTGTCATAAACAGGGCGGTGCGCTTGAGGTCTTCACCGGTTCCCCATAGTTTGTCTTGTAGTGTTGTTTCTGTTGGCCAGATCTCCAATCTCTCACTACTCAGACTAGGGCAGTCTTGCAGGATGTGCTCTGGGGACTGCTTTGGTGCTCCACAGGTGCAGGCCACTGAGTCCCTGAGACCCATTCTGTGGAGGTGTGCTCTGAGACTTCCAGTGTCCGTTCTAAGTCTGAAGATTGTGGTCTGTGCTTTTCTGTTTAGTGTATTTATACTGTCGTGCTCTGGCCTGTATCCTCCATTTGTTTTCTCCAGATCATTTTCCTGGATTGTTTCAGGAAGTCTTTGCTTCTGTAAAACTTTGTGTTGGGTGGTGTATGTTAGGCTCCACCCGGCCTTTGCGAGTTTGTCAGCCTTTTCGTTTCCTGGTATGCCACAGTGAGCTGGTATCACTGTAAGACCAGTTCGGATTTTTGACAACAAGCTGATATTTTGCCGTATGTCCTGAATGAGCTTGTCTTGTCTGGGACATGAGATAGCCTGGAGAACGGATCTTGAGTCGCTAAAGACTGCAATATTTTTGCTGACACTTGCTGGTCGTTGAGAATCTGTAGGCTGCAGAAGGGCTGTTGCCTCTGCTCTAAAGTTGGTGCATGTTTCTCCTGCTGCCAGAGAGTGTGTTTCTGTGATTCCTTGAGGGTGAGTGATGTAGATTCCCTTGCCTCCCTTTCTGGTAGCATCTGTGGCTGAGCCATCTCGTGAACACATGTGTCCATGTGCTGGTGGGATATTGCTCTCGTAGCATTTGGAGTGAAATGGCTCTTTGCTCTGTCTCTGTTTGTATATTTTTGGAGATTATTCCTGAGACTTCTAGGTGTATTTGGGCCGTGTTTTGGTAGCATGTCCATGGCTCTGGTATTATGGGTTCCACATTTCTGGGTCAGTTTCTAGAATGTCTGTATGTTGCATATGAAATTCTCTGGCCAGATGGTTGGGACTTTTCCTTGCAAGTCTGTTTTTGTTTTCTCTTGGAATTTTGTGTGTAGAGGGTGTTCTTTCAGCCGTTTTAGTTTTCAAACTGGGTGAGTGTTTTAAATTTTCTGCGGAGTTCTAGAGGCTCTATGTCTGCGGTTTTTCCATTTCTACGATAGGACTGCTTTTCATTGCTCCCAGAGTTATTCTTAGGCCCATGTTTTGTACCTTGTCTAGTTTGTGTGTGTTTGTTTTGGCTGCTGTTGTCCCAGAGCTGGAGCCATATTCCATGATGGGTCTGACTGCTCCCGTGTAGACCTGCTTTAATATTTTTGAATTTGTGCCCCAGGACGTGCCAGCTAGTTTCTTCATCACAGCAAGTCTTTGTATGGCTTTTCTTTGAATTTTGTCTATGTTTGGCTTTCAGGTAAGTCTGCTGTCTAGGGTGATTCCAAGGAAGGTGGGTGTATCTGTTTGGGGTATTGTTTCGTTTTCTAAATTGATGGATACTTTTTCCTTGTGTGGGAGGAAAAACAGTTGCTGTGGTTTTGTGTGTGTTAATTTTGAGGCCCCAGCTTTTTGTCCAGTTCTCCACTTTTCCACTGTTTTTTGTAGTAAATATGATGTTTTTGAGTGTGTTCTGCAGCTGTCAGATTGCGAAGTCGTCTGCATGTAGGCTGTTTGAGACCTTCTGGGGGGCAGCATTTGGTGATGTCATTTATGTATATTAGAAATAGCGTTGGTGCTATCACACTGCCCTGTGGAACTCCTTCCTTCATTTTTGCATCTTGCTGAGGTGGTTGTCTATTTTACTCTGGCTGTACGTCAGGAGAGGAGGTTTCTGATCCAGGAGAACATGTTGTGTGAGACTCCTGTTTGTAGGACTTTCAGCATTAGGCCATCGTGCCATACCGTATCAAATGCCAGGGAGAGGTCAAAAAATATGGCTGTTACTTTCTTTCTTTCCTGGAAGGCGTTTTCAATGTCCTGGGTGATGTATAGCAGTTGGTCCTCTGTGCTTCTGTTTTGTCTGTAACCAGTCTGGGCGGGGGTGAGCAATGAGTTTGTTTCTATGTACCATGTCAGTCTCCTGTTTACTAGCCTCTCCATCAATTTCCCTGCACAGCTGAGTAGGCTGATGGGTCTATAGCTCTTTGGGTCATTTTGTCCTTGCCTGGTTTCAAGATGGGGTAGATGTGTGCCTCCTTCCAGGTTGATGGAACTTGACTTGTTTTCCAGCTCTGGTTGAAAATGCTGAGGAGAAACCTTTTGCCAAGAGGACCAAGGTGTTTAAGAATTCATTGTAATTCCATCCCTCCAGGTGCCTTTTCTCCTTTAGCTTTTATTTGGTCTTCTAGCTCCTGCAGAGTAAACATAGCTGTCATGTGTCTGTTGGATTGGAAATCAAGACTATTCAACAGTTGCTTTGACTGGTTTTTAACTTCCTCTTTTCTTGCCTGTTGAATTTGGACCTGACTTTCCAATTGATAGGTTCTAGCTAATAGGTCTGCTGCTGCTCTGCCGGTGACAAATCCTGTGTCTGTGTGTAGCACAGTTTTGGTCCGTTCTGTCCTGTCATCGTTTAGGGTTTTTGTGAGGTTCCATAGTTTTTAGTGTCTTTCTCTAGATTTAAGGAGGCAGTTTTTCATGACAGCTGTCTCTCTGCTTTTCTTCTTTTCTTTGGAAATATAGCCTTTGTCTTGTTGTGTAGTAACATTTTCGTCTGTGGTCTCTTCCATGTTTTCTCTTTGTATGCTGAGTTCAGCGTGAAGCTCTTCAGTTTAGGGGACCAATAGGTCAGTAGTCTTCCCTTCTTCCTCTTGGTGTACTTGTTTTTGCTGCATCTAGAACCCAGCTGTTGAATGTTTGGAGTTTGCGGTTTAGGGCTATTTTCTTTATTTTCATGTTCTTGATGGCTTCTTCTAGGTGTGAGGTGAAGATATTCCAATTTGCTTTCTTATAGTTCCAGCTGGAGGTGAGTGTTCCCTTTGGGGTGTTCCTCTGTCCCTTCATGGAGATTATTATGGGTTTATGGTCACTGCCCCCCTAGTTGGTTGCACACACTTCGACTTGTGAATTTTTCAACATCTTCAGTCGCTATTGCTAGGTCTGGGTTGCTGGTTGTTCTCCAAGGTCAGGAGTAGTATGAGTGTGGGTCACCAGGTTTGTTTAGCAGAACAAGACTGTTGTTGATGATGAAGTCTTCTACTTCCTCTCCTTTTATATTTAGGTCAGAGTACCCCAGCTAGGAGAATGGCTGAAATCTCCAACTATTATCCAGTTTTCTGTGTTTGGTTGTATGTTGTTTAAGTGGATAAATTTGTTTGGTGGTGAATATATGTTGCAAATTGTGATTTCCTTGTCGTTGGTTTTTAGGCAGATGGTTATCGCTTCTGTATCAGTTGATTGGGAGCGGTGCTTTCCAGGCTGAGAACCTGTTTTTGACGCCGTCATGCTCCCCTTGGGTCAGTCTTCCCTGTCTTGCCTGAAGATTTCAGCCTCTAATGGAGAATCTGTGCTGCTGTAAGATTGTTTCTTGGATGCAGCACACATCGATGGCGTGCTCCTTCAGAAAATTTTGCAGCTCTATTTTTTTGTTTCTAACGCCTTCCGCGTTCCACTGCATTATTTTCAAATCTTGATCCGTGTGTTTACTCTTGTCTTCTCTGGCTGGTCTGAGAGTGTGAGGAATTGTGGTTGCTGTTGTTCAAATCTTGACCCGTGTGTTTACTCACATCTTCTCTGGTCGATCTGAGAGTGTGATGAATTGTGGTTGCTGTTGTGTTTGAAGAATGGGGTTCCGGTGTTGAGCCTGCCTGGTTTCGACCTGTAAATATGACACCTGTACCGAGTTGTGTTGGTTGCATAGCTTCGGTTGTAGTGCGTAGATGCGCGTTTTTATTCCCGTGCCGCTTGGGCATGCATCTTCCGACTTCGACGGTTGAGGTTTCATTTCTGGGATCCTCCTACCATGCAGGCAGATTGCCTTTCTCGGCTAAGGGCTCTACTACCCCGGACCGCCGTATTTAACACAGCGAAGCGGCGTGTCGGTAGCGATCGCAATTCTGATCGGTCACCATCGTACTTCCGAGTCGCTTAACTACACCACAAAACATATCCATGAATAACAAAATATATCACTGCATCCAAATAAATGAAAAGTAGTAATCCAGGCCACGGAACAAGACAAGTGATCAAAATTTATTGCTGACGCTAACCGATACGTTCGCCCAGCGCCATTTGTAAACCGGAAGTCTCCGGCTGCACCAATATTGACACCTATCTCTTTCAATCTGGTCAGCGAGTGGGATTCACAGCCCTGAAACTCATCTGTCCGGAAAGACTCTCTCAATGCGTGAAGAATGTCACTTCGATCCATTGCAGCTCCCTCTGATATTGTATCTAAGACAGCCAATCTATCAGCTCGTTCATTATCCCTAACTCCTGCGTGCCCAGGGACAAAAATAAAGGTGATTTCTCTGATCATTGTCTGTACCAGTACCTCCACCCAGTTGCGTCTCACCATACCTGTTTCGACTTTACGAATCATGCTCATGGAGTCACTGAGTATTAAAACACGAGAGTACTTATCGGCATACTTATCGGTATGAATATCTAGTGCAATCGACATACAAGTTGAAATCTTCAGGGCGTATGTTTTCTCTTAGAGTGTTGATGATGTCGCTTTTGTCCATTGTCTTTGTTAAGTAAAAACATTGGAGTTGTGTGCATCGTCGTTAATGCTTGCATTATTTTATTTCGTCAGGTGTTATCTGGAAGTAGCAGCGTTAAGATCACCTATATTTTGCACATGACTAACTTCATTTTTCTTGTCAAAAATCTCACTTAGCTACCTGTCTATACTGAACTACATTGTCAATCACTGTTTTAGATTGCTTTATCATTTGTTTAGTACGTGTGAAAATGTAGGATCTATATCTTTAACATTGAATTTTTCATGATTTATTTACTAATGGCACCCTCTCTCTGCTGATACTGATAATAACGTTCCTGCAACCTATTCTAAACTATATCGCAAACTCTCGCCGATGCTACAGAGTTCATGCACTAACGCTGGAATCTTTCGGTGTAAGAAGAAAGAGATCGGAGCACACATGAATCACTCCAGAGTGCAATGATGACGTTCCTATCAATCAATCAATCAATCACTACGTCAAGTATTAAGCCAGTACGTTTCTTTGATCTGTAGCCTGTATGATTGTTGGTGTAGTCGTCTTCACTTCACACTCTTTCTCTGATAGTAAGTAGGTTATATTTCGATCCAGATTCGAACTCACAACCTTCAGAACGTTAGAGACACGTTTTAACCACTTCACCATATAATCGTCTCCTCAGTGGCGGCTCGTGATCATTTTTGTTAGAAAATTTTTCGAAAAATCATGGTTTTGTGTTAGGTTATATTTTAATTTATAAAATAATAAATACATGGTATACATTATGTTTGGTGGGCCCGACCCACTGCCCCTAATGACGAGCCGCCAATGCACCTCCCGATGGTTTAACAAGTGAGCCACAAGTACCATCGGCATTTATAAATTTTGACATCTTTGCCTAATAACAAGTTGGTCATATATTTAATTAAATGTAAACGCAATTATTATTGTGATACTGTACACACGTGTCTTTGTCCTTACACGCTCATTTACTAAGTATCACCGCAGCCTAACCACGGTTTTCTCAAGATCTGGTCTGGTCCTACCATCTCAGATTTGTAAATTTCCTTAAATGGTCTCTTTGCGACTGTCTGTTGGATGAGGACACTAAAATCGATGTTGAATCGATCAAGCGATTTAGGCAGTGTGGAGTTACCCGTTGTACAAGTCAAACTGGATGCCTGAGAGACAGAGTGAAGGTAGGTTTAATCAGAAGCCGGCCCGTCTGCCCAGCGTGTTCGTAGCGCGTTGGACGACGGGTGACTATTCCTCTGTGTGTGGGATGGCAGAAAAAAAACACAGATTCCCCAGATTTACGGTGTTCGTGGCACCGAACCGAAGGTTACGATGTCCATGGCACCGGCCGAAGAGCTGAAAAGCTCAAGTGCTTCTGGATCGGAAAAAAATCAAAATCAGCAAGCCGCGGAACCATCAGTATGCATACTCTTCGATATCTGTTGGGGAGACTGAGCACCTATGGGTCTGCCTGGAGTGTAATGACGTCAGTTTAGTAACCAATAACCAATAATGTACATCGTCTAACAACATTTCGAAGATAATACTAAAACATGTTTGTCTTACAGAATGTAAGTAAATTGGTTCGGAAACAACTGTTTGTACCAATGCCACTGCGCTTCCTCAAACTGTTCCAAAAATGGAGATTGTCCACATAATGTTCCATGTGAACATGGATATTTTGGACCAGCGTGTCAGTACAGTAAGTCTTATAAGAAATGTGTTCTTATTCTCAAAGATCTAAGTAGAACAGACCAGGTCATTATATTTCAACTACGTATCGGACACTGCAGACTCAACAAATACGTATATCTTCTTCTTCTTCTTCTGTCGTCACACTGCTACCGGGTTGTTGCCCAGTGTCGTGGTTTTCTGTTTTTGTCTTGCGCTGTTCTGGTGGCTTGGGTGATTGTTATTTTGTTCTTTGACATGATTCTCATACTATGTCATCTAACCATCTTTTCGTGGTCTTCCTCTCGCCTTCTTTCCTGATGTTCATTCATAGAAGACTCTGTATACTGTGGAGTTTGGATACATTCTTATTAAGTGGCCAAACCACTTCATTCTTGTTTCTCAATGTAATTCAAGCAAGGTTCTGTGTCAACTTTCTTTCTTATGCTGATGTTGGTGACTGTTTGTTCTGGTGTTGTTCTGGTGTAACTTTTCGCAGACAAAGCATTTCACATGTAATTATTTTTTGTGACTCCGTTTTGTCCATTGTCCATATATCCATAAAACACGTATATAGACTAGGAATAAGTCAAACAGCTCTCTGCCAGTGTCAGCAGGCGGAACAGACATCGAAGCATGTCCTACAAGACTATCCTCTACTGTGTGAGCTGAGAAGCAACAGTGGTCACACCAGTCGACCTAAAAACGTTGTTTTGGGGAAACCTAACAGGTCTGAAGATGACCGCCCAGTTTGTGGTCAAAAGTAAACTAAGCGCATGACCAGAGATCACTGAAGAAGGAAACATGACAGACCTGAAGCTGACTGTTCAGTTTGTGGTCAAAAGTAAACTAAGCACATGACCAGAGATCACTGAAGAAGGAAACATGACAGACCTGAAGCTAACTGTTCAGTCTGTGGTCAAAAGTAAACTAAACGAATGACCAGAGATCACTGAAGAAGGAAATCTGACAGACCTGAAGCTGACTGTTCAGTTTGTGGTCAAAAGTAAACTAAGCTCATGACCAGAGATCACTGAAGAAGAAGAAGAAGAAGTTCTCAATCTTATTTGTAGCATCAGTCAGTTTTCTTTGATTTTGTGTTCTTTCTGAATAGATCTATTTGTTCTGTGTCTCTGTCCGTGTTTTACAGTGGACAGTCATTTAAGACTTATATTAAAGGCTGCTGTTTCTTGGCTAATGCGCATGGTAGGGTTGTTGCAGAGCGAAGTGGAGCGTACAGGACAACTACCTCAAGTATGAGGATGGAGGTTGAAGCCGTTACTGCTGCCCTCCATTGGCTCTCTGGGACTTAATTTACTGGGGCTGTTGTATCTGACTCTCAGTCGATGCTTCACAAGATCCAGAAGGACAGGTTTCGGTATGAGTGGATGTCGTCTATAAAATTTTCTAACCTCCAGAGGCTTACGTAGATATACTGTCCTGGACATGCGGTGTTTACGGTAATGAGAGAGCGGACAGGCTTGCATCAACAGCATCGATTGTTGCGGAGTTGAAGATAGATAAGGGGGATATTCTTTGTTCTCTTCGCGACTGTCTGTTGGATGTTTTTGAGATTTAACCGTATTCTGTATCGTCAGTTTTTATTATTATATTTTCTTCCCCGATTATGAAAGAAGCATAATACTTATTCATGACGAGGCGTATGAGACCATCTGAAACTCTATTTTTAGTTGATCCCCAAGGGTACAAGAAAAAATAGAGTTATTAGAACCCTCAGCGTTAAATCCCCAAATTTAAATGTTTTTTTTCTGGGCAAAAACCAACTTTCTGACCTTTTTTTAGGGAAGGTTTTCTTCTTCTTGAACCCCCGTTCGACCACTTATTAAACCCTTTTTTTTTTGTGATCTGACCCTAAGAGCGATTGTACGTTGTGCTAAAGCCCTATGATGACTGGTCAAACAACCGATTTAGTGCCAGCATTTTATTTCGGTAGCTTCTAAAAATGTAAGATGGGTTTACCAATTGGGCGTCATCTTGCAAAGAAGGATGATCGGCGTCTGAAAAGATCACCATTGAATGCTTGGGTTCGTGTAATGGATTTTTTTCCCAGGGCCATCGTCATTAAGGTGAAATTACTCTGACTTCATAGGTACTTTAATTTAGATGTCACAAAAAAAGGGCAAGGTTTCCCCTATTCAATCAAGTACCCTGTACACCGAGAACTTGTGGCTGGGTAGTAACCCCGAAATTTACTGAACATCAGAAGGGTAAACTCTATCGGGTCCCAGTTCTTCTTCTTCTTTGCGTTCGTTCTTTACGACCAATTTTAATCACTCTTTGTGATATGTTTGATCTTTACCAAGAGCGTGTATACGTTGCACTTTGGGTTTTTGGTAGGCCCTAAACGCAAAGACGTCTACGCGTTTAGGACAGTGCACCGATTTCACCCAAATCTCTTTAGTTCATCTTACGACAGGCGTGGCAGGTAACAGTTTTTAATTTTTACACCCCAAATTTTGTCCCCAGTAACAATCGGGCGACCACCAGTTAATTGACAGTTGACATTGATAGTTAACATTGACAGTGACATTGACAGTTGACATTGACAGTTTACATTGACAGTTGACATTTACAGTTGACATTTACAGTTGACATTTACAGTTGACATTTACAGTTGACATTTACAGTTGACATTTGCAGGTTGACATTTGCAGTTGACATTGACAATCTCAGAATACAAATTTCTCCCACATTATATTACCAGTGCCAAACCTGGACACTGACATCAAATGATAAAAGAAATCTAGTTACGACAGAGATGAAGTGTCTACGCAGAATGCTGGGTGTAACAAGAAGAGACCGGTTGAGAAAAAATGAAGACATCAGGAAAAAATGGGTACAACATCAGTACTAGACTTCATCAAGAAACAACAAATTAAATGATTCAGCTCATCAGCAGTTACCATTAGACAGTGCACCTCAAAGAGCAATGCTGCTCCGATAAATGGATACAAAGCAAAAAAGGGCGGCTACGCAAAAAAACGGACGTCAGAATAACAGAGTCAGAAATGCACTATTTATGAAGTGCACACAAAAGCACGTTCTAGAAACCTTTTCTTATACTGACTGTAAGGCACAACAAAAGTGTAGAAAGAAAGAGATCACAATTTCGAATAATGAAATATTGTCTTTTCATTAAAACTGGCATCCGTTTGTTGCCCGGGCCAACACGTAGAGCACACAATAGGAACACTACAACCTAAAAGACATATCGTAAGACGTGACTTAGGTAGGGGCATGAGGAAGCTGGAGATAGGTTGGACATGTGATGCGCATGGAGACTGGCTCCAATACGAAAACTGCACTGAGATGGACTCAGAGGGTAGGCGAAAGCGTGGAAGACCCAAGACGACCTGGAGGAGAACGATAGAGCAAGAGCTGAAGGAAAGAATCATAGCTGGAACACAATACAGAGGAAGGCCATGAACAGGGAAGAATGGTGTGCGTTTGTTGCTGCCCTAAACGCCAAGGGCGTAACAGACTAAAGAGAGAGAGATGGGAAAACTACCATAATCAAATAAAAAGCGTCTCAAAAATCGGATGTGCTGGCCTACTTTTAGGCGCATAATTAGCTAACGTACGTTATCTCTTAGGCTCGGCTCACATACAAATGACAGAGAGTGGTTAAACACGGGGTTGATATAGAGTATTCGAAAACGTAGAAGAATTATAACTTGCAATCCCAGTGATGACAATTTCCAATAATGGTATTAATTTTTATTGAAAGTGGTAATCCCAGTGATGACAATTTCCAATAATGGTATTAATTTTTTATTGAAAGTGGTAATCCCAGTGATGACAATTTCCAATAATGGTATTAATTTTTATTGAAAGTGGTAATCCCAGTGATGACAATTTCCAATAATGGTATTAATTTTATTGAAGTGTAATCCCAGTGATGACAATTTCCAATAATGGTATTAATTTTTATTGAAAGTGTTAATCCCAGTGATGACAATTTCCAATAATGGTATTAATTTTTATTGAAAGTGGTAATCCCAGTGATGACAATTTCCAATAATGGTATTAATTTTTATTGAAAGTGGTAATCCCAGTGATGACAATTTCCAATAATGGTATTAATTTTTATTGAAAGTGTTAATCCCAGTGATGACAATTTCCAATAATGGTATTACTTTTTGTTGAAAGTGGTAATCCCAGTGATGACAATTTCCAATAATGGAATTATTTTTTTTTCAGTTGACATTGGTAAGCTTAATGCCGTCACTAATAACCCGGTCTACCTGATGGACAACAATACCACCACGTGCAATAGGGATAAACTTTCTACTTCGGTGCAATTCAGATTTGGGGGTTATTATCGCTTTTCTTGGTTGAGACTCATTCTTACCGACCAAGGTAGGTGGAAATTTAGTGCGGAAATAGTGAGTCCATGTGGTGTAGTAGTTAAGCTAGTTAAGCAGTTAGATTTGCGTTCTGAAGTCTTGAGTTCAAATCCAAGCCATGCTTTTTTGGTTTTGATCGCTTAGGATCGTTGCTGTAACTGTCGAGAACGTGCTTTGTTTAATATTTTGAGCAGGTCACGTGTCATTTCTGCGGAGAGGAACCGTACCACTTGGGAAAAAATAGGACAATGTACTCGATTTGTACATTCATTTCACAAATGCATTTGAAACAGATCAGATTAGACATGGCTAAGGATTAGACTCGCTGTCAGAAAAATGGTATTGATATTCTAAAGTATATGAAGTTACCTCTTTACGTGAGGTGTATATGTATATGTATCTAAAAGCTTAGAAAGATCCTACGAATGCCATGGACAGAAAAATAAAGAACACTGATGTCCTGAAGAACTTCCTTCTGCGTTCTCACTAGATTGAGATTTCGGATTCTCTAATAAAGGCAGCCGTCTGTCTCAGATTATCAGTCACGCCATAGAGTTTGTCTTCTGCGTTCTCACTAGATTGGAATTTCGGATTCTCTAATAAAGGCAGCCGTCTGTCTCAGATTCCGGTTTGTTGGTCAAGATGGCGGGACGTGTTTTCTTCTAGCTTGGCCAACAAACTGTTGATCGTCGGCCCGACAAGTCGTCATCGTAAAAATCACCACTGTTTGAGAAACAGAGTTTAGGCTCTAAATGAATCGATGATTCGTTCAAATTTGTTTAATTCTAAGACTAGAACTTCCTGCGAGCCATTCACACTGGAAGAGTTGAAATCTGCCATTAAAATATTGAGAAACAACAAAGCGGTTGGTGATGATACCATCTCTGGAGAAGTGCTCAAAGCAGCAGATGATAACAACTTACAACATATACTCCAACTGATAAATGAAATCTGGCGAAATGAATCCCCACCACAACAGTGGAAAGATGGTATTATTTTCAAATTATCTAAAAAAGGAGATTTGTCTGATTGTAATAACTGGCCTGGGATCACCCTACTGTCAGTGCCAGGAAAACATTTTTGTAGCATGTTACTTGAGAGACTGAAAAAGTCTATAGATGAAAGACTAAGAGAAGAACAAGCAGGGTTTAGACCAAAACGAGCATGCATAGATCACATCTTCACTAAGAGTAATCATTGAAGAGTTCGTAGAATTTCAATCAAATTTAATCATCAACTTTGTTGATTTTCAGAAAGCGTTTGACAGTATTCACCGTCCTACGCTTTGGAAACTACTCAAAAACTATGGTTTCCTGCTAAATTCATCAACATCATAAAATCCTTCACAGTGAATCGCGCTGCAGTGTAGAACAGATTTCGGTAACTCTGACTGGTTCCCAGTGGAAACAGGAGTGAAACAAGGCTGCGTCTTATCGCCAATGCTCTTTGGAATAGCAATTGACTGGGTAATGCGAAAATGCACCAATAACGCAAATATGGGCATCAAGTGGGTTGATAAAATTTTAGAAGACCTTGATTTTGCCGACGATATAGCCCTTTTGAGTTCATCACATCAAGATATTCAAATGAAAACAAACCTTCTTCAAAATATCTCAGGACAAATTGGTCTCCAAATAAACACCACAAAACAAAAATTGTTGACCTTACCAGCAGTCCAGAAAATATTCAACTAAAAAACTACACTCTTGAAAAAGTCAAAAGTTTTACATACCTAGGAGTATGATGACATCTACAGGATACAGCGCCAGAAATTCCACACAGAATCGCATTGGCATCAAGTGCTTTTAACAAATTGCCAAATATATGGAAGTCAATTCACTCACAAGCACTTAAATTTAAAAGATCTTTAACTCTTGTGTGAATTCCAGTATTAACTTATGGAAGTTGGAAAGCAACAAAAGCTCTAGAAAGAAAATTAGATAACTTTGAGAATAAATGTCTTAGAAGAATATTGAACCTCAAATGGTCAGATTTCAGACCCAATACACAAATAAGACAGAGACCAAGCAGAAAATGTATCAAATTTTATAAGAAAGCGCCAGCTGGAACTACATCACCACACACTTAGAATGGATGGGGAAGACTCCTTACCAATCCCTCATATGGACACCAGGGGAAAAGAAAACGAGGAAGACCAAGAGACTCTGCTAGAACCATCACCAGAGAAGGCTCAACGATGGGCCTAGTAAACATTAAAGACCCTAAAACAGATAGCAACGAACCGCGAGACATGGAGAACTATGACCTCTGCCCTATGCGCCGCCCACAGGCCCAAGAGGAAAGACTAACATACAGTTTGTCTTGGACACTAGTGTAAGTGGGCCACCTCTTTCTTCTCAAGTCTGCATACTGGGGCAGTTCTGTAGGATATAATTCCTATGATTTCTGCTTCCCCGTTTGTGCCGATCTCTTCCTGCAGTAAGTGTTGGCCATCCTCGTACTATACAGAAAAATTAGCTACTTTGGTCATCAAGCGTCACGATGGCCTGGAGAGCGTCGATGGCCTGAAAGCGTCACGATGGCCTGGAGAGCGTCACGATGGCCTGGAGAGCGTCACGATGGTCTGGAGAGCGTCACGATGGCCTGGAGAGCGTCACGATGGCCTGGAGAGCGTCACGATGGCCTGGAGAGCGTCACGATGGCCTGGAGAGCGTCACGATGGCCTGGAGAGAACAATATTGGAGGACAGGGTCCCAGGATGATGAGGCAGACCAAGAAGAAGGTGGCTACAGGATATTAAAGAAACCGTGAATATGGCCATCGACCAAGTGGGTGAACTAGCTAGAGACAGAGGGAATTTCAGATGTGCTGCAAAGAGAGCAACAAGATGAAGGATACGCATCTTGATGATGATGCATAGCTTTCTCTTTTTCTTTTCCTGACAGTCGTTTGTACATGTGTGTTACTTCTGAGTTTGCGCGTGTGTCTCTAACCTTCAAGATTTTAAGCACTTTGACTTGCGAGTCGAAGGTCGTGTGTCCAAATTCGGACCGCGGTCTTCTGTTCGCGAGTGCAGTTTTCAGAGACCCTAAGTTGTTGCCAGATCTACGGGTTCATGCTTTGTGCAATACTCTCGGCAGGTGGCAGGTGGCGAAGAGGGATCGAACGAAATGGGGTAAAGTCCGGTGCAATGAAGTCAATCCTTCGGCTTTAAAACCATCAAGGCCCGTCGACCAATTGGTAGCGCGTTGGACTACGTGTGACTATCCCTCTGTGTGTGCGAGTTCAATTCCGCGGATGGCAGAAAAAGCCACAGATTCCACAGATTTACGGTGTTCGTGGCTCCGAACCGAAGGGTTACGATGTCCATGGCACCGAGCCGAAGAGCTGAAAAGTTCAAGTGCTTCTGGATCGGAAAAAAAAATAAATAAACAAACCATCAAGATCATCCCTCGTTTTGTTTTCCTTCACTAAAGACTCTGAATCTTTGCGTAATGTTGTTTTCCACATAATTCGATCATCTGTTAGTTTTTCTCATTTCTTGGAACCGTTAGAAAAGTTCTTCATTGAGACCTTACATATATCCTTATATCTGAGAGTGGTCAATTTGGAGCCTTTCAAAAATCTCACAGAGCAACATTTATACACCTGATGTCTGCGACGCTTTTTTTGGTTTCTTGGTATCTTCCCTATCTCAGTCAGCTCGTACAACCTGCATTGTAGGTCGCAATTTTACTATTTTGTGCTCTCCATGCTACCTACATCAGCCCCACTTAGAATGGATGAGAGAAGACTCCTTACCAATCCCTCATATGGACACCAGAGGGAAAAAGAAAACGAGGAAGACCAAGAGACTCTGCGTAGAACCATCACCAGAGAAGGCTCAACGATGGGCCTAGTAAACATTAAAGACCTAAAACAGATAGCAAAGAACCGCGAGACATGGAGAACTATGACCTCTGCCCTATCGCCGCCCACAGGCCCAAGAGGAAAGACTAACTAACTAATGCTGCCCTAGATCTTGTAGCAAGTAATAAGTACACGTTACACTTTATTTATGGTGGTGCCCGGCTCCAATGGCCCTTAATGATGAGCCGCCACTGACCAGAACCATAGTGAAAACGTAGTATAGTGAAGTCAATCCATAACTACAGGGTGTTCAAGATAAAAGCAGCCCCATCAAGGGAGACAATCTAGCATATGTTTGGTTCAATTATGGCGTAGTATAGGTCAAGTGAGTGCGTCTTTTTGTGAGGATGTGTAATTATGGTGCAGGAAGGAGCGATGAACAAATGTGAGGGAAAGATGAGCAGGTCAGGACCAGTTTAAATAGTAAATACACAAAAGCAATTGTACCTTGCAACGTTTAATTTATCAATGGGGCTGCTTTTATCTTGAACACCTGTGTAAAAAACCTGAATTATTTTATTCTTCTCTTGATTGCAAGGTCTGAGCAAGACACTGGAACTGAAACTGAATGGAGTGAATGACAGCTGTGAGAACGAGAGATATATCGTCGTAAACCACGATACACTGGACATTGTGTGTGATAGCTTTAGCATGGTGGCTTTTATAGTTATTGAAGGGGACATTGCCCCTTACATCTGCGCCATATACATCAGTGGAGGTAGCAGTGACATGATTTACAATTCTATTCTTTGATAAATGTTAGCAAAGCAGCAAGACAATTACAGCCATTATCTATGTGTCTTATCTGTCTGTCTGTCCAGTCTGGCTATCTAATCTATCTGTCTTTCTATCTCTCTGTCTATTTGTCTATATGTATGTCTACATTCGTGTCTGACGGGTTACCTACCTGCCCCGCCCGTGTGGTGTTCAGGACCCACAAGGAAACAAAGAAAAGTAACACTGCAACCTACAAGGCATGTCGTAATAGGCGACTGTAGTAAGGACGCCCTAGAGAAGCTACTATAGTAAATAAAAGCATCGCATAAATTGGATGGGCTGAGCTACTTGAGCGCATAACTGGCACAACGTACAATCGCTCTAGATTCAGATCGCATACAAATCACACAGAGTCGTTAACAAGTGGTTGATATGTAGCGTTTGAAGTAGAAGAAGCATGCTTGATATGCATGTCTGTCTGATTGTTAATTTGTCTGTATGTCTTCCTGTCTGCCTGCATGTCAAATAGATCTTCTTCTTCTTCTTCGTTGCGTTCGTTCTTTACAACCAATTTTAATCACTCTTTGTGATATGTTTGATCTTTGCCAAGAACGTGTATACGTTACACATTGGTTTTGTAGGCACCTAAACGCATAGACTTCTACACGTTTAGGACACATGCATCCGATTTCAGCCAAGACAAATAAATAAATAAATATATGTCTGTCTATCTGTTTATATGTCTATACTATGCTTTCTTTTTTGTCTGTCTTCTCCTTCTTCTTTTTTTCTTCTCTCAGTTCTCCATGGAGCATAAGACATCACCAAATTCCTCCAACCAGATCTGTCTTGAGAAAACAACTTACTTCATTCAGATCTTTCCGCCTCTTGTATCTCTCTGTCTTCAGTTCATATTTATACTATGTCTTCTTGTCTGTCTGCCTACATAAATATATGTATATCTGTTTGTCTGTCTATATATGATTTACTGCATATTAAGCATGTCTGTCTGATGAAACGTCTATGTAAATGTCCGTCTAACTATTCAGACGTTCCGATCCTACCAATCTAATCGTACCTACTGTCATACATTCTAGTATGTCTGTCTGTTTTCTGTATGTATGTCTGTCTGTTTTCTGTATGTATGTCTGTCTCTTTTCTGCATGTATGTCTGTCTCTTTTCTGTACGTATGTATGTCTGTTTTCTGTACGTATGTATGTCTGTTTTCTGTATGTATGTCTGTCTGTTTTCTGTATGTATGTATGTGTGTTTTCTGTATGTATGTCTGCCTGTTTTCTGTATGTATGTATGTGTGTTTTCTGTATGTATGTCTGCCTGTTTTCTGCATGTATGTCTGTCTGTTTTCTGTATGTATGTCTGTCTGTTTTCTGTATGTATGTGGTTCTTTTTGTTATGTTATGTTATGTTATGTTATGTTAGGTTATGTTATGCGATCGACGTCATGGCACATTGGACATTCCCATTCGTGCGCTGTCCTCCGTTGCAGCAGCCATCCCAAAGTCCATTTGCTCACCGTACCCTGAGAAGTTGATTACTATATCTTCTCTCTCTACACGAAGACGACACTGTCTGGCATGTCCAAACTTAACCCCTAATTCTCGAACTCGTTCCAGTGTCTGAGACCCGCCCATGTCACACAATTGAAGTGACGCTTGATGATATCGGCTCTGTCCATGCTTCTGTCACTTGAGTCAGGGCACTGTTTGCAAGAAGTCAGCACGCTTTACCCCACTCCAGCATGTCCAGGCTGTGTGTTTTTGTATGTTTGTATGTTTTCTGTATGTATGTCCCTGTTTCTGTATGTTTCTTATTCTAGGCGACACTGTCTGGCATGTCAAATTAACGCCTAATTCTCGAACTCGTTTCCCGTGTCTGAGACCCCCATGTCCACATTGAGAGCCTACTGCATTGATGATATCGGCTCTGTCCATGCTTCTGTCACTTGAGTCGCGTACTGTTTGCAGAAGTCAGCCGCTCGTTCTCACTCCACATGTCAGGCGTGTGTGTTTTTTGTATGTTTGTATGTTTTCTGTATGTATTCTGCCTTTTTCTGTATGTGTGTCTGCCTGTTTTCTGTATGTATGTCTGCCTGTTTTCTGTATGTGTTCTGCCTGTTTCTGTATGTATATCTGCTGTTTTCTGATGATGTGTATGCCTGTTTTCTGTATTGTGTCTGCCTGTTTATGTATGTGTCTGTTTTCTGTATTGTGTCTGCTGTTTTCTGTATGTGTGTCTGCCTGTTTTCTGTATGTGTGTCTGCCTGTTTTCTGTATGTGTGTCTGCCTGTTTTCTGTGTGTATATATGTTTATATTCTGCATGAATGTTTTGTCTGGTGTCTGTATGTATATCTGTTTATATTCTGTAGGAACGTTTGTCTGTTTTCTGTATGTATGTCTGTTAGGAACAAAATGTAGCTCGGATGTTGTGAGCTGGCTTACAGCAGGCAACAACTAATGAGGACTGTGGTGCCTTCGAAACAACAACATCGAGCATGACTACGGAGATCATGATGCCTCTAGGGCTCTCTCTCGTTGATGGCTGAACAATGGTCCACCAATGCATCTAGGGCTCTCTCTCTCGTTGGTGGCTGAACAATGGTCACCAATGCCTCTAGGGCTCTCTCTCTCGTTGGTGGCTGAACAATGGTCCACCAATGCCTCTATCAGACTCCATCAGCATTCTTAACTAACTATAGTAGAGTAGATCCCTTAAATTAATTGCCTGTTTCATCAATCTGCATCTGTCTATAACAACGTACGTTCTAGCAGTGAGGAGGGCAGGGTTGGAATAACTTTCCAGAATATAAAAATAAAGCCGGATGCTTTCCCCAATGGACTATAGGAAAACGAAAGAAAACTCATTATTCCTTGGGTTCTCTCTCTATCTCTCGCGATCACCGCCAGAACGATGTACCAGACCTCCCATAAATTCTATTCACGTGGAAATCTGATTCATGCAGCTTTAGCATTGGTGTGTTTTACTTCACATCTTCAGCACCATTTGGAGCTCTGGTGCTTATCTTTCGGTGATGTGTCCGGTTTCAGCCAGCGTTTACTCGGTTCGCTCTCCGTTCTGTAGCCATCAAGTGTTTTTTTACAGTGTTGGGTAGCTAGCCCCACACCCAACCTGCTTAGTCGCCTCTAATGACATGCGTGGTAGGTAACAGGGGTTCTATTCTTTACACCCCAATTTGGGCTCCGGTAACCACTCAGGCGAATCCTGGTGCTCAAAGAAGAAGAAGAATATATAAATAATAGCAAATACTAAAACATAACCCAACAAACAAAACCATTATTTTTCCCAAAATTTTCTTCTGGCCCCACAAACAAAAATTGATCGCGAGCCGCCACTGATTGTGATGATTTAATTTCGTGGCCGTTTTATTTGAATATTGCAGGTCGGAACGTAGCCTTGAAACAATTCACCCAACAATCATCTACATATTTATCAGGCCCTTTGAACGATGCAGCAAACGCTGTGGATGGTGACACCTCTGACAGAACATGCTCACACACAAACGCAGAAACGCATGGCTCAATTTAGCAAATACGGTTCAACATACCTCAGATACCCGTATAGGATCAGAATCTACAACAGAAACAGTACTCACGAGTTTTCTTTGCGTGCTTTTATTCTTTATTATCTTATTCTGAATCTTCTTGTCAGGGCAAACATAGGGGTGAGCAAACCACCCAAATGTGCAGAAAAACTGGAAAGCCCAGCAGAGGCTTGAATCCTGTGCAAACGTTCCTACCTAACGGTGATAAACTGTGCACAGTGAGATAGAAATGGATAAGGTGTCGCCCAGTAGAACAATGAGAGCACAAGTGACGAAGAGAAAAGTGGTGGGCCTAGTCGGTGGACGAGGGTACAAGCAGAAATGGCCGAAAGGGCACCCAAAAGAAACGCGAGGTGGACAAAACGGTGGCGAGACTCGAAGATGGGGTCTCCATCCAGAGAACAATAACCGCGTTTCTGCTCGCAGAGAACCATTACTGCCTTGTAGTTCGATTGGGAACAATCAAAGGCTAGCGAAGCACACCGTACACAAAACTCGACGGCAGGCAAACCAAGTAGTCCAAAAAAGACTGGTAACCTGGGCAGAAGACGCTCAACAACCCGGGAGGAAAAATTGTCTAAGGGTAGCTACCCTAAATAAAAATAGCAACCTGATGTCTTGCAGGTCGGCTGGGGACAGCCAAGGCTGAAAAGAGGAACCCAGTAAACGCTGGCTAAAACCGGACACATCGCCGAAGGATTGTTTTCCGATCCGAAGCGCTGAGCTTTCAGCTCTTCGGCTCAGTGCCATGGACATCGTAACCCTTCGGTTCGTTGCCACGAACACCCTAAATCTGGAGAACCTGTGATTTTTCTGCCAGCCAGTGGAATTGAACTAGCACTCACAGAGGCCTTATCGCCCGTCGTCCAACGCGCAACTAACACGCTGGGCAGGCGGGCATAGAAAATACCAGAGCTCCAAATGGCGATGAAGATTTGACGAAACTCACACCTTTGCTAAAGCTGAATGAATAAGATTTCAACATGAATAAAAGAAAACATTTGCAGAATTTATGGGAAAATCTGGTACATCAGTTGAATGATCGCGCGCGAGAGAGAAGAAGAGAGGCGAGAGAGTGAGAGAGAGAGAGTGGAGAGAGAGTGAGAGAGAGAGAGCGAGAGGCGGAGAGAGAGAAAGCGAGAGAGAGGCGAGAGGAGACAGCGAGAGAGAGGGAGAGAGGGAGAAGGGGAGAGAGGCAGAGAGAGAGCGAGAGAGAGGGAGGAGAGGCGAGAGAGAGCGAAGGCAGAGAGAGAGAGCAGAGAGAGGGAGAGAAGGCGAGAGAGAGAAAAATCTTCTTGTTCAATTTCTTCTTCATCAATTTCTTAAAGCTCTTTATCATCTTAAGCGTAGAGGTATGTAAGCGTAGAGGTATCTAAGTTTAGAGGTATGTTAAGCGTAGAGGTATCTAAACGTGAGGTATGCTTAAGCGTGAGAGTATGTAAGCGTAGAGGTATCTAAGCGTGAGGTATGTAGCGTAGAGGTTAGGTTAAGCGTAGAGGTATGCTTAAGCGTAGAGGTATGCTAAGCGTAGAAGGTATGTAAGCGTGAGGTATGTAAGCGTAGAGGTATGCTTAAGCGTAGAGGTATCTTAAGCGTAGAGGTATGCTTAAGCGTAGAGGTATCTTAAGCGTGAGGTATGTAAGCGTAGAGGTATGTAAGCGTAAGGTATGTAAGCGTAGAGGTTAGGCCACTGGCTTGGCTTTCCAAAGGTATTCGGTTTGCTTCGTCGTGTAGGAATCAGGATATTTTTTCAGAGATCTCTAATCTCAGTGTAGGTGAGATCAAGCTCTGAGTCCTATCGGAGATGGACGATAAAATGTAAGTCCCGTTTGCAAAGTTTAGCACGTAAAAATAACCTTGGTAGTTCTAATTAGAGAAGAGCAGGCTGGAGTGCCGCTGCCCGGGCAACATTCATTTTAAAGATTTAAAAATGTATCTCCTGCAAAAATATTTCACGATCTTCTAAATTACACAGGAGCCTCGCCGGCGCTAAGGCGTTCGTGCAATGGGGCTGAGATCGTTCTGTGTAAGAAAAAGAACGGAGCACACATGGCTACTCACCGAAGTGCAATGATTGATGATCCTATCATTCAATCAATCATTCAATCATTCTTTATCAAAATCTTCTTGTTCTTCATCTTCACCTCATCATCATTTTCTTGCGCAGGAACTTATTCGCGATCATCTTTTACTTTTCCGTCATTATCGTATCCTTTACCATCATCACCATCATCATCATCATCATCATCATCATCATCATCATCATCTCCCTCATAATGTTATTTGTTCATCCATTGATTGACAGGACAGAGATCGAAACTAGAATCCAGCAAGCCAACAACATTACATACCAACTTACCCCAATTTTGAAACACCCAGCTATTCCAGTAGTGACTAAAGACAGATTATAAATTCAATCTTTATACCAACACTGTGCTACCAGAGCCAAACATGGCACTGACAAAAGAACAAGAAAGGAAAATTACCACATGCGAAATGAGATGCCTGAGGAAAGCAGTAAATAAAACAAGAAGAGACCATATAAGAAATGAGGAAATTAGAAGAACAATCGGAACAACACCTGCTATTAGATTTATTGAAAAACAGACTCAAATGGTTTGGCCACTTGGTCAGAATGAACCCGAATACACCAGTTGCAGAGCGTACAACCTGAAAATGAAATCATCAAGAGGAAGGGCAGACCAAGAAAAAGATGGGTTGATGGAGTTACAGACATCTTAAAACTCCACAATACCACACCATATCAAGCGACCGAGCATGCATTATCTCGGAAACCGATCATCAGTTAAACCTGCTACGCCTAGCGGCAAAAAGCAGAGAAGGACAAAAGAAAGAAAGAAAGATTGATATTGAGAAAGGCTCGCCTGAATGACGAGTAACACTGGTGATACGAAAAGCAAGCCTTCACGCAAAAAACAAGTCAGAGGCGTAATTTTAGGCACCATGACTAAGCATGGATTCATAGTGTTCGAATGAACAAATCCACTCCATTAGATCATTACCCTAGGAAAGCTCACCTAGTAAATCAAATGCTGGCTGAAAACGAACACCCCACCGAAGGATAAGCAACTGAGCTCAAATAGGTGCTGAAGGCTCGTGCACGTACATCACGTTCTGATGTTTGGCTGTTTATATATCACAATGAGAATGATTAAAACAGGCCTAGAACGATCGAAGAAGAAAAAGATCATTACCTTGTATTATCTGCTTAACTCAATGATCCGATAGCTATGCTGGCAGGGTTATCCAAGTCGGACAGGTCAAAGGAGAGAGGTCAGACTAAATGTGGCCTCCTGGTCTTCCAGGTTGGAGGGTTGTGCGATGGACTAACTACTCAACCATGTAAAAAAGAACGCAGTTACAAAAACATAAATAAATTGTTGAAAACTAACTGGAGTCTAGGAAGGATTATGGCTACATGAACTGAAGAGGGCTCAACTGTCCTGGGAGATCATAAAGAGGACATCCAGAGACTGAGAAGAGTGGCAAACAACTGTTGAGAAGAGTGGCGAACAACTGTTGAGAAGAGTGGCGAACAACTGTTGAGAAGAGTGACGAACAACTGTTGAGAAGGTGACGAACAACTGTTGAAAAGAGTGGCGAACAACTGTTGAGAAGAGTGGCGAACAACTGTTGAGAAGAGTGGCGAACAGCTGTTGAGAAGAGTGGCGAACAACTGTTGAGAAGAGTGGCGAACAACTGTTGAGAAGAGGAGCGAACAATTGTTGAGAAGAGTGGCGAACAACTGTTGAGAAGAGTGGCGAACAACTGTTGAGAAGAGTGGCGAACAACTGTTGAGAAGAGTGGCGAACAACTGTTGAGAGGAGTGGAGAACAAGAGAAGAGCGGCGAACAACTGTTGAGAAGAGTGGCGAACAACTGTTGAGAAGAGTGGTGAACAACTGTTAAGAAGAGTGGCGAACAACTGTTGAGAAGAGTGGCGAACAACTGTTGAGAAGAGTGACGAACAACTGTTGAGAAGAGTGACGAACAACTGTTGAGAAGAGTGGCGAACAACTGTTGAGAAGAGTGGCGAACAACTGTTGAGAAGAGTGGCGAACAACTGTTGAGAAGAGTGGCGAACAACTGTTGAGAAGAGTGGCGAACAACTGTTGAGAAGAGTGGCGAACAACTGTTGAGAAGAGTGGCGAACAACTGTTGAGAAGAGTGGCGAACAACTGTTGAGAAGAGTGGCGAACAACTGTTGAGAAGAGTGGCGAACAACTGTTGAGAAGAGTGGCGAACAACTGTTAAGAGGAGTGGCGAACAACTGTTGGAAGAGTGGCGAACAACTGTTGAGAAGAGTGGCGAACAACTGTTGAGAAGAGTGGCGAACAACTGTTAAGAAGAGTGGCGAACAACTGTTGAGAAGAGTGGCGAACAACTGTTAAGAAGAGTGGCGAACAACTGTTGAGAAGAGTGGCGAACAACTGTTGAGAAGAGTGGCGAACAACTGTTGAGAAGAGTGGCGAACAACTGTTGAAAAGAGTGGCGAACAACTGTTGAGAAGAGTGGCGAACAACTGTTGAGAAGAGTGGCGAACAACTGTTGAGAAGAGTGGCGAACAATTGTTGAGAAGAGTGGCGAACAACTGTTGAGAAGAGTGGCGAACAACTGTTGAGAAGAGTGGCGAACAACTGTTGAGAAGAGTGGCGAACAACTGTTGAGGCCCTATGCTCCAGGAGGAGCGGAGAGGAATAAGTTAGTAATACTGCTGGAACCTGTGTTACTGGCAGGTTTACAAAAGCTGTACAGGTCACTGAGGAGGGATCAGACTAAATATGGCTTCCTGATACCCCAGGTTAAGATTTTTGGCTTGAAACTAGCAACCCTAACATTAAAACAATCTTAACGTTACAGATAAAACAACGCAGATCTTAAGTGTGTTCTGGCTAAATAGTATCTCTAACCAAGAACCGCTTACACAGTGTCAACAAGAGAATATGAGCACCATGATCCGTAACCGACGCTGGAGATGGATCAGACTACGCATAGAGACTAACTGTCACGAAAACTGAACTGAGATGGACATCAGAGGGTAAACGTAAACGTGGAAGACAGAAAAACGATATGGAGTAGAACATATCAAAAACTCAATGAAATGAAACATAGCTGAAACACAATACAGAAGTATGGACAGAGTCGATATCATCAATACGGGACGCTCTCAATTATGTGACATGGGCAAGTCTCAGACACTGGAACGAGTTAGAATTATGCGTTAAGTTTGAACATGCCAGAAAGTGTCGTCTTCGTGGTAGAGAGAGAAGATATACTAATCAACTTCTCATGGATATGGCGAGCAAATGGACTTTGGGATTGCTGCTGCAGTGGAGGACAGAGTACGAATGGTAATGTCCAATAACAATAGAGAGAGCAACCAAGAATAGAGAAGAATGGTGCGCATTTGTTGGTGCCCTATGCGTCAGGAGTGTCACCCGCTAGAGTGAGTGTATGTGTGAGAGAGAGAGAGAGAGACGAAAACTCAGATGAAAGAACCTACAGCTTGCTGCATTGTAGTTTGATTGGGGACAATCAAGTCTGGCAGAGCAAACCGTACACTAAACTGGACCGTTGGTAAACCAAGTAGTCCATAAAAAAACTGGTTAGCTGGGCAGATGACGCTCATCAACCCGGGAGGGCAGGTCGTCTAAGGGTCGCTACCCTCAAAGAAAATAGCAACCTGCTGCCTTGCAGGTTGACTGGGACAACAACAGGCTAACGGAGAGCGAACCCAGTAAACGCTGGTTGAAACCGAACACACCACAGAAGGATAAGCACCAGAGCTCCAAATGGTAGTGAAGGTTGTGAACTAACACCCGTTCTTAGTGTTAGGCTGTTTATATATCACATTAGACTGATAAAATCGAGCCGTAAAAGAATGAACGAGAAAGAAAGAAGAAGATGAAAGAATTTTAAAAACTGATATTCTCTGCAAACATCACACTCTGTCTTACATGGTATATGTCTACTTGTTGACTGATTGACTGATTGATTGATTGACTGACTTGTTGCAGCACTTCGACACCGACTTCATGGATTCACACTTCAGACATACAGCACAGATGATGTTGTCTTAAATACGTACCTAGACGAAACAGAACCGAATTGGCAATCGATGGACATTAGCTTGAGTTCAGATGTGGCGGTGAAACGCATGACGATCACTGGTCAAGCAATGCACAATATAACTGATAATGTGTTAAGTTTATGTGAAGTACAAGCGTTTGGTGGTGAGTCTATTTTATGTTTGAAATTGTGTACTGCTATTCTACTTCTTCATCTTCTTTTCTTTTTCTTCTTTCTTCTTTTTCTTCTTCTTTTATATCTTATTTTCTTCTTCATTTTTTTCTTCTTCTTCTTCTTTTTCTTCTTCTTCTTTTTCTTCTTTTTCTTCTTTTTCTTCTTCTTTTTCTTCTTCTTCTTCTTTTCTTCTTCTTCTTCTTCTTTTCTTCTTCTTCTTCTTCTTCTTCTTCTTCTTCTTCTTCTTTTTTTTCTTCTTCTTCTTCTTCTTCTTCTTTTTCTTCTTCTTCTTCTTCTCTTTCTTCTTCTTCTTCTCTTTCTTCTTCTTCTTCTTCTTCTTTTTCTTCTTCTTCTTCTTCTTCTAATTCTTTTTCTTCTTCTTTTTCTTCTTCTTCTTCTTTTTTTTCTTCTTCTTCTTTTTCTTCTTCTTCTTCTTTTTCTTCTTCTTCTTTTTCTTCTTTTTTTTCTTCTTCTTTTTCTTCTTCTTCTTCTTTTTTTCTTCTTCTTCTTCTTTTTTTCTTCTTCTTCTTCTTCTTCTTCTTCTTCTTCTTTTTCTTTTCTTCTTCTTCTTCTTCTTCTTTTTTTCTTCTTCTTCTTCTCTTTTTTTCTTTTTTCTTTTTTCTTTTCTTTTTTCTTCTTCTTCTTTTTTTCTTCTTTTCCTTCCTAATTTTTTTTCTTCTTCTTTTTTCTTCTTTTTTTTCTTCTTCTTTTCTTCTTCTTCTTCTTCTTCTTCTTCTTCTTCTTTTTCTTTCTTCTTCTTCTTCTCTTTCTTCTTCTTCTTCTTTTTTTTCTTCTTTTCTTGAGTAGTTCCCTTTTGATTTTTAATTCTGGGAGATTATTCATTTATTGGGATATGCTTTGGTGTTCATGATTATTTATTATTCTGTTATTTTTATTCTTTACTCTGTTATTCTTTTGCTGTATAATGGATTGTTTCCTGATTTATCTCAAAATCCTTTTCCCCATTAGTTTGGATGTACGATTCTTTGTTAAGTCATTGGCCCATTGTCGTTATTCATTCTTTCCTATATTTTATCTTCGATGATGTTTAAACAGACATTTGTCCACTCTCATGTTAATCTTTCCAAAAATACATTTATTTATTTCAAGGTTACACAAGTCGGACGAAAATCAAAACACGTCCGTTCAGTAAAAAAAAGTATTTTCGTCTCTTTTTACTAATTTTTCCCTGAACTGTTACTAAATCGTCACTATTTTACACAAAAAAGCGTCATGTTCTCTGGTTATGTTTTTGCCTTCTAAGAGTACAACACATAGTCCCAACTATTAAATAATCTATTATCTACTCTAACTATCTGGCTAACTGTCATTTCTCCCTGCCAGGGAACTAACACCCCTTGGAGACCTCGCCGTCGCCCCGGGGAAATTGAAAAATCGCACAGGTAGTTTTCAGTGGGGTATTAGAGTGGTAAAGCTGACGGAACTAGTCACCTCACGTTTCGTGGCTCCCCAATTTTTATAACCCCCAACCAGGGTCGAAAGAAAAAAATCTGCGGGATCTGGAAGCCCCAAAGTTGAACGAGCAAATGAACATACCCCCGTCGTTGAACGTGACTCGTCAACTGGTCATAGGTGACCTGGCTAACAACAACAGTAACCCCTCTGTGCTCTTGTGCAAAGGTAATAAATTAATAATAATTATAATTAATCTGGAAAAATATGCGCCGTTTTCCGGGGACCCAATAACCTTCCAATATAAAGGGTTGGTGTATGGGACATATTCCCTCATGGGGGTAGTATTATTTGATGTAGCTTGTCAGTTGCCTATCACTTCTTTCTTGCATGTCAAGTCTTTACATTATAAAATCTCAAAAAAAAAAACAATTACAAATCGAAAAGAAAAAAACTATTTGTTAACTTTTATTATTTCCTCAAATAATATCAACACCCCCTGGGGGGAAATAAGAACCCCCAAAGATTCAACATATGACCAACAATCGGCCAACTTTCCCGATCCCCAATTCCTCTCATTAAAATTTTCCAACCCCCAACCCCGGGGAAAAAAATAATCCGGAATAAAAATTCGGATCGACATCATAAAACCATATCCAAAATAAACGGTGAAAGTTAATTTTGTAAACATAAACCGACCTCTGTGGAAAATTATAATCAGCCCCCCTGGCAGGGGAAAGGGACCCAAAGAAACTTCATTCCCCTTTCTCTCATCTTGAACCGCAAGAAAAAAGTTCCCCACGCCCATAATAAACACCCATATCACAAAAAAAACAATGCAAATTTTTTTCCCCGATCTCCAAACTGTGGATGATATAATATAACCCCCTGGGCTTTGATCACCCCCTCAACCCCAAAGAATATATCAAACAGTATGCAAATTAAATTTGTAATAACTCTTCCCCACAAATCGCTATCTAATTACTTCCCAAGTCGCATTTTAAAGAAACACCATTTTTATTCTCATCCATTTTGCCCCAACCAATGCCCAAGCATTGTTTGGGTTTTCCCCAAAATTTTCACATCTCTTGAGGGGCGGCCCAGTATCATCAGGAGTTGGCTGCATCATTAATGGGGACTATAACAATAGCCTGATTGAATATCTGTCTGTCTACTCGAACCTGTTGGGAAAAAAGGTTTTCCCCAAATTTTTGCCCCCCTATTTGGTCTATTCCCTGCGTACCAACACCCAAGGGGTATAATATAATTTTTTCCCTTTTTAATATCCCTTGTTTATGGGTTTGGCCAACCGGGTGACCCCCCTAAGCCTCCGTTAATCTCTTTTCAGGACGGACCAAATGTCTTTTTTCCATCATGGATAAATAAATCTTCGATGAAAAAATTTTGGGTAATTAGGATTCTACCAAGAGAAAAAAGTATGGTGACCCCCCGGTAAAGTATGGGGGTAATATTGTACCCTAACATATATTGGTCATTCTAACCTTTCCCACTTTATCAGACTCCTCTAATAGACGGACATATAAAAATGTCCTTTTAAAACCCTTTTAAATAGGGCTTTCCCCTCGGGATTATTTGGGGTCTTGTTTTTTATCCCTACCTTTGACAGAGTTAAAGAACAATGGAGGACTAAAATTTCCTTGGCCCGGGGTTTTGGTACCCCAAAGTCTGGGATCCATCTACTCTTTTGACTTCCCACTTTTTTTTAGTTTGGTCAAATTGGGAAGCGACCACATTAGTAAAAAATCAGTCAAAAAAGAATTTTTAAACCCAAGATCTCTTGGAATTAAACAAAACCCGGGAACCATCCCCAACGGGGGTTTGGCCAATATAACCTAGGTAGTTTAATTTTTTTAGAGGTTTAGACATATTACAAATGGAACAAAATTTTCAAATTATTGCCCCCCCTTATTCCACAAAAAAAAAAGTTTGAATAATGCCTGCCCTTCACCCCTTTAAACCCATTTCTGAATAGCAGCCAATACAATCGGTCTTAAGACGTGGGGAACGATAATTTTAATCCATCCCCAAATTTCCCATCCCTTCAAATAAAAAGTATTCCTTCTAATGCAACTTATCATGAGGGACCACGTTTTTGCTTCCGGAATCCCCATTCATTTCCCTGGAGCATCTATTTCCATAGTTTTTAGTACTACCTGAAGCACTAAGTCCTGTTGTGCAATTTTGTTTTTTTTTAAACTATAAGTGACATTTTTTTCTTTGGTGTTCCATCATCTCTACAGTCAAATCCATTAAGAATGTTAAAACACAGGTTGTTTCCCAATATCCTCATTTTTAGACAAGGCATCGTTGGTTTTCTCCCCGTCTCGGCAGGGGATACCTGAAAAAAAAATCGGCTTTTTTGTTTAATGTCCCTTTACGATGTTTGATTTCGTAATAAAACACAGCCAACTGAGATAACCTTTGTTCAATGGCCCCAGATGCGCCTTATTTAAAAAAGTAAAACCTATTATCAGAAAAAACAGTCCTTTTCCTAATAAATGGAACAAATTTTTCAGTTATCCCCATTTCCCAACAATTCCATTTTAAAACTGCTCTTTATGTTTTCTCTTCTCTGGGAATCCATGGCATAAGCATTATTTTAAAGTGAAATCTTGTTTGGCTAAAACCAGCCCCCAGACCACTGAAAGACGCATCAATGTCAAGATAAATGGACTCCCAAAATGGGGGAATCCCAGAATGGGTGCGAAAGCAATTTAATTTGAAGATCTAAAAAACTTTCCTCTCTCAATGAAAATTAGACGAGCCAGTTGTTAAATTCTTTCGATCCACGGGAAAACCCAGAAGGATTGCATTCTTTTCCAAACCCAATAGAGGTTTGGCAATCTGTGAAATCGGTATAAATTTCCTATAATCCCCGCCATCCCAGAACCCCCTCCTTGCTTTACGCGGTGGTATGCTAAGATTCTGTATGGATGATACTTTGGATTGCTGTGTGCAATCCATTTCCTGAAATAGTGTGACCTAAAAAATCAACTGAATCCTGCAAAAACACATTTTTGGGGATTAACTTTTAGACCTATTGATCTTACCCTTTTCCCAGCACATTACTAAACGAATCAAAGGGTATAAATCTGTCGAAAAATAAATATCATCTAAATATCTAGAAAAGTTTTAAAACCCAAATCTGACTTTGGGTTTTTCATTAGGCGTTAAAAAGTCCCCGCAGTTTTAATTTGGCATTCTTGTATTTATCAATCAAAAAAGGGGTACAAAAAGGGAGTCTTATCAATATCCTCCTGTTTCTTTCCCTGGAGTACCCCTGTTAAATCCAGAGTGGTAAACAATTCCCCCCATTCAGGGGGTCAAGTAGTCGTCAATGCGAGGGGGGGGTGCTCTTTGTCTTTTTTTTCATCCGATAATCTACGCAGAGGGCAAAGTCCCTTCTTCTTCTTTACTAAATACTGGCCAGCCCGGGCTGAAAAACCCCCCGGATGACCCTTTTTTTTAGGAATCCCCAAAATGGTTCTGCACCTCTTTTTAGAATGCGGCCCCAATCCCCCTTTCAACTTTGGGTTGGGATCCTGCCCCCATTTCGTGCTGAACTTTGTCAGCATAACCAACATCAAAATCATTATACGAAAAAACATCATCTTCCCTCAAAGGACAACATTGCAGCGATTGAATCCATATCCACTCAAAACAAATCGCTTGATCTTTCATGTTATGGGGAAACCCAAACTTTTAAAAAAAACTGCACATTCCACGGTTGGAAAATGACTTAAAAATTCATCATTAGAAGAAAACAAATTTTACAAATACCTAAAAATTCCCATTGGAAAAAAAAACATCTTCATTTGCAATATTCAAAACATAATAGCACAAATTCCCCTTTTTAAAACAATCCGTAAACACACAATACCCTTTCCGAAAGAACGTTATTAAAAAAGACCCGGGGGCCCCTTTTTCCACCCTTTTAAATCAACCCATATTCCCCGTGAACTAGCTTTAAAAACTTTTTTTTAGCAGACCAAATAAAGGCTGGAAGGGCTCCACTTTAACATGGCTGGATAGAAGGCCCAGTTGGTTAAACAACTGCAGACGGGTAAAAATAAGTCCTGTGCATTATAAACCTTATTATGGATGGGGTATCTTTAAAAACATGAATCCCCAATTTTAAAATAAGTTTTTGCTCAAATTTAAATTAAAAACCTAATGGTATTAAAAACCATTTGCAGCTTTTGCTGCACCCCAATTTCCTATTTAGACAAGAATCTGGAAAAAACATGGAAAGGCGCTCTGTGAGAGCGAAACTTTAATCCCCGTGTCTTAGGCCCAAACACATTGCCCCCCCTTCCTATCCTTAAATTGATTCCCTACCCAAATTTGTTTTCCAGGCATTTTCCCGCCCCCGGGTCTTTCCCCCCTCCCCAGTGATGTCCTTTAAATGGCCTCTCTGAAACATTCAAACTTGGCCCCCTTGCCCCCGGAAACATGGTTGGGTCCCATTCCCTCCCCAAAAGGGAACATGTGTCCAGCACGATTCGG